>BSBK01012531.1:362500-762500 GCA_027943335.1 Chamaecyparis obtusa | reverse complement strand
ATCTTTTAGGTGCATTATAATTAATATATTTATTAATTATAATGTGCAACCTAGCTTTATTTTTTGCTTTATAGCTTTAGGGTTTTATTGTTCACCTATATGGTTGAACCCTTTGTACATTCTTTTGAGAAAATCTTGGAATACAATTGCTCTTTACATGTCCATAAGATGTCTCTGGCTTTTTGGCCTCCATAGATTTTTCTTGCTTCTGTTCTTTGCTTCTTCCATGTGACAGGGTTATGCATGCAAGTGTTCTTGGGAGATTAGTATTTCACCTAATCTAACAAGTATGGACTTTGTAGTTGGACTCCCTAAAACCAAATCAGGTATGGATAGCATCTATGTTGTTGTTGACAGGTTCTCTAAGATGAGTCATTTCATTCCATGTAGAACTACTCATGATGCAAGTTATGTAGCACATCTCTTCTTTAAAGAGATTGTTAGAATTCATGGACTTCCTTTGAGCATTGTGTCAGATAGGGATAGCAAGTTCATGGGCCATTTTTGGCAAACTTTATGGAAAAGGCTAGGAACTAATCTCTCTTTTAGTTCAACATACCATCCTCAAACTAATGGTCAAATTGAGGTCATCAATAGGGTACTTGGCAACTTGCTAAGGTGTCTAACAAAGGAGTATGGGCAGACTTGGGATCTTGTTATATCTCAAGCTGAATATGCATATAATGATAGTGTGAACAGGACCATGGGAAGAAGTCCTTTTGAGATAGTTTATGGAAGACACCCTCGAGGAGTGTGTGAATTAAGGGATTTAGGTTCCATGGAGTTGAAGAGTGGACAAGCTAAAGATTTCACTCAAACTATCAAAGAGGTGCAAGAGCAAGTGAAGAAGTCTATTCCGGAGTCTACTCAAAGGCTCAAGGCTAAAGTGGATGAAAAGAGAAAAGAAGTATAGTTTCAGATTGGGTACTATGTTATGGTCCATCTTAACAAGGCAAGAATGCAAAAAGGCATGCCTACTAAGTTGCAAATGAGGAGAGTAGGCCCATGTAAGGTTTTAGCAAAGTATGGAGAAAATGCTTACAAGGTGGATTTACCTTCAGATTTGGCCATCTCACCAGTGTTCAATGTTGCAGACCTGATCAAATTCAAAGGGGATATTAAACAGCAAGAAATAGGTACACCTAAGGTACTACAAGACATTGATACAAATACCATGCCCAAGAAAGAACCGGTTAAAGCAGAGAGCATCCTAGAATCCAGAGTAAAGAAGGCAACTAGACATCAAATCTATATGGAACACTTGATCAAATGGAAGAATCAACCTGAATCTGAAGCCACCTGGGTTGAAGAAGGACAATTCAAGAAGTTTGGAATAGATCTTGCTCTTCTAGACCCCAAGGTGCCTTAGCTTGTGTTGAGGGGGAGTATGGTGCAGGAGCACCTCTATGAGGGCCCTCACCTTCCTATTTTTGGTGTGTGATGTGAATGTAAGTAGCAATAAGAGTCCTCATGATGGTTGACTCAAGTTTTGGTTGTGTCTAGGCTAGGTAATAGTCCTAGAGGTCTACTAGTCTTTATGAATGTGCTTTGCCCATTAACTCAAGCAAAATGTCAATTTGAGGATTTTGGGCTTTATATTGAAAATTAGCATAGGAGTTAGTGATTAGTGGGTTTGTAATGCACATGAGTGCTTTAGAGGACCTAGAAATGGTCTATGAGGATGAATGAGCAAAAATTGCTCAAGCAACTTAATGTTGCTCAAAAGTTGCTAGCAACTTTTTGCTTTGTAATGACACAATGGACTAAGAGGCTTGTCACACCCTAAAACCATAACACACACTCCTAGACAAACATATTTAATGCTTTGGAAACCCTAATGTACAGGTTGATGATTGTTAGAAGTTTGAACTATTGTACTGGCAGACTATGTAAGGAAACTCGGGTGCGGAAAATAGCTTCCTACGCTAATCTCTATAGGAGAGTATTGTGCAAATTCTTATAAATCCTCACAATTTTAGATTCGTTAACTACTTTAACAAAGATATTGCAACCACATACAATGCATACAGAAAAATAGAGAATGACACAATGATATACCCTGGGGAAAACCTTTCGGTAAAAAACCCCAGCACTCCAAAGCCTGCACAATGTATTATCTTCAACACAAAGATTACAATACACTTACAATGCAAGTTCTTTCAGGAAATGAGAGACAAAGCCAATAAGACTTAAATTTCCGTTATATCTCTCCCATAGGAGCAGCATCATATATATAGACTCCTCTGGACCCAAAAATAGGCACAACCACCAAGACCCATGCACAAAGCCACATGTACGTAGTTGTTACATGCAATCCCAAGAATAGGCGTCCATCCCTAGAATAGACTATGACAGCTTGTCATAGAATCCGCCAAAAATAATGGTCACAAGAGAAGTGTAAGAGAATCTATCATACCAACCTATTTTTGGCATATTCTCTTACACACACCAACCACTTCTTCTTGGGCGCCCAAATAGGCCCAAGTCATAAGATGCTCTTACACCTGTCATAGCACATTCCTTAAATAGTTCTTACGCATCATAGGAATCCATCATGACCGTTTCAGTCATGATCTCCTTACGCATAAGATGCCGACACATCAAGTGGAGTGACACATCAACATGCCAACTAGACATGTACACTCACAGTTAATTTCATTATTTGCAAAAAATACATTTACAAAACAAATAATAAGAATAGGAATTATCCAAGGTTGAGACACCTTATTCCTAACATTCTCCCACTTGTTGAACACCTTGTAAGAGCAATAGGAACATAATAGGAACTTTAACCGCTATAGGCCAAAAGGCCCATAGACTCCGAACACCATCTGAACTTCTCAGTGGCCACTAGTTTCGTTAATGCATCTGCAACATTCTTCACAGTATCTACCTTTTCCAAATTTACCTTTCCATCTTCCACCATATCTCTCACAAAGTGAAACTGCACATCAATGTGCTTCGTTCTGGCATGCAAAGTTGGATTCTTTGCAAGGCAAATAGCACTCTTACTGTCACACCAAATAGCAATTTGTTCTACATCAACACCAACATCAGAACACAATCTTCTAAGCCAAATGGCTTCTTTACAAGCATGAGTAGCAGCCATGTACTCAGCTTTTGTAGTGGACAAAGCAACCATAGGTTATCGCTTACTCATCCAACTAATGGCACCACCAAACATAGTGAACACATAAGCACTAGTGGATCTCCTGCTGTCAATATCACCTGCCCAATCTGAATCCACAAACCCATGAATACAAACTGAATGCGGAGATCCAGAAGAGTTACCATGATAACATATGGAGTAATCTGATGTACCCCTAAATATCTAAATACTCGCTTAACTGCATCCTAATGTACCCGTCCAGGATTAGCCATAAACTGACTCAGGACTCCCACTGCTTGGGCAATGTCTAGTCTAGTACAGACCATAGCGTACATAAGACTACCAACTGCACTAGCATAAGGTACTCTACTCATGTCCTCCACCTCACTAGGAGATTTTGGACAATCATCTACAGATAACTTTGTTCCCACAGAAATAGGAACACATAGTGGTCTACAATCTGCCATGCTAAACCTGTCCAACACAGACTTCACATACTTACTCTGACTCAACCAAAGTTTTATGTTAGACCTGTCTCTACTAATTTCCATACCCAAGATGGACCTAGCTGCCCCAAGATCTTTCATCTCAAACTGTGCTGACAATTGAGATTTAAAATCAGAAATCATACCCTTACCCTTCCCAAATAGCAACATATCATCAACATATAATGCAACAATAAGAAGGTGATCATTTTCAACTCTGAAATAAACACAATGATCTAATTTTGATCTTACAAATCCAATTGACAACACAAAGGAATCAAACTTAAGGTACCACATCCTAGGAGATTGCTTCAAACCATATAGAGATTTCTTTAATCTGCAAACTAAGGATTCTTTACCTTTAACAATGTAGTGCTCAGGTTGTGACATATAAATCTCTTCCTCCAAATCACCATGAAGGAAAGCTGTCTTCACATCCATCTGTTCTATCTCTAAATCATATGATGCAGCAAGAGATAACAAAAATCTAATGGATGTCAACTTTGCAACAAGAGAGAATATTTCACCATAATCTATTCCCTATACCTGTGAATACCCCTTTGCAACCAATCTAGCTTTATACCTTTCAACACTGCCATCTGCACAGAATTTCTTCTTGAACACCCATTTACAGCCAATAGATTTTCTCCCTTTAGGAAAAGGTACAAGGTCCCAAGTTTTGTTTTTCTCCAATGAAGCCATCTCATCATCCATAGCCTCAATCCAGGAACCTGCATCTTCCATGCCCAAAGCCTCTTTCACAAATCTAGGCTCATCAGTGTTAGTAATCAAAGCAAAGGCACAACTGGAATCTAACATAGAATAACCAAACCTTTCTGGTTGCTTTCTTTCTCTCGTGGATCTCCTCAAGGGTTGCGGTTGAGGTTGTTTTTCCTCTTTTTCTGAACTATCAGAGCTGCTAGAGCTCTCCTCATCATTGGGCCCAACATGGTCTCTCTGTTCAGTCTTCTCAAGGGTAGGAGGCAACTGAACAACATCTTTTTCCTTTTCTTTTTCATCTAGTTGTAGCACAATAGGAGAAGATGTTAGCTCTCTGAAAATAACATTTCTACTATACAACACCTTACTAGTCACAGGATCCCAAAGCTTGTATCCTTTCACACCAGCACTATATCCGATGAAAATACATTTAACGGCTTTGTTTTCCAACTTAGATCTTTTTTCCTTTGGAACATGTGCATAAGCTTCACAACCAAAAACATGAAGATGTCTAATTGAAGGCTTCTTACCAGACCACACCTCCATGGGTGTCTTACCAACAAGGGCTGATGTAGGAGATCTGTTAACCAGATAGCAAGTAGTGGCCACAGCTTTGGCCCAAAACCTTTTTTCTAAACCAGCTCCACTAAGCATACTCCTAGCCTTCTCCATCAGTGTCCTGTTCATTCTCTCTACAACTCCATTTTTCTGTGGGGTATAAGGATTTGTCTTATGCCTCTCGATACCTTGTTCTTTACAGAACTGTTCAAACTCTACTGAGCAAAACTCACCACCATTTTCAGTTCTCATACACTTAATCTTCTTACTAGTCTGATTCTCTACAAGAGCTTTAAATTCCTTGAACTGACTAAAGACTTGTGTCTTACTTTTAAGGAAATAAATCCATGTCCTTCTACTGTAATCATCTATGAAAGATACAAAAAATACAGACTTGGAGATTAAAGGAAATTTTACAGGACCAAATACATTAGAATGAATAAGATCCAAAACATCAGAAGATTTGTGAGAACTAGAGTAAAACTGAACACAATTTTGTTTACCATAGACACAGTGTTCACAAAAGTCAAACTCGAGATTGCAATCATTTAACCCCTCAACGAGATTTTTATTTTTCAGGGTTCTGAGACCCTTTTCACCAATGTGGCCAAATCTCATATGCCACAACATTGTCTTTTCTACAGGAAGCTTACCTTCCAAAGTGTTTGCACTACCATCAGAACCAATAGCCACAGACTTCTTCACTGCTTGTTCAGATGGTGAGGATGAAGAACTATTACATAGAGGAATACATGCATCTAGCTGAAATAAGGTACCTCTCCTAGTACCCCTTACAAGCACTATTGATCCTCTCATCATCTTGCATCCTTCTTTCGAAAAAACAACTTGCACACCTACATCATTCAGCATACTTACAGATAATAGGTTTCGTGTCAAACCCAGAATGTGCATAACTCCATTGATTCCCTTTACTCATCCATTAGGAAATTTGATAGTGACCCTTCCGCGTCCAACTATCTTTAGGTGAGAATCATCACCCAAGTACACCTTTCCACCATCGAACTCTTTATATTTTGAGAACCAGTTTCGATGAGAGGTCATGTGAAAAGATGCACCCGAGTCAACCAACCACACATCATTAGATGCATGGGCTACCAAAGCTATGATGAATGCATCGCCATCTTCTTGAGATCTTTCTGAATCTGAATCTGAACCTTTCTTCTTCTTCTTCGGCTCTTTGCAGTCTTTACGGAAGTGCCCAGATTTATCACAGTTCCAACATTTTGCCTTGGACTTATTGGAAGTCTTTGAATTCCCACGAGATTTGGATCTACCCTTATTGTCAGACTTATTGTCATTTTTCTTCCCTCTTTCAGTGGATCTCCCATGAACAGCAAGGGCTTCTTTTTCTGAAATGGAAGCCTTTCTCCGCATCTCCTCTGATAGCAGTGAAGACACCACATCATCCATTTTGAAAGTGACTAAAGTGCTTTCGAGAGCCATCACAAGATGGTCCCATGAATCCGGTAAAGAACACAAAAGTGTGTAGCAATGATCCTCCTCCTCTAACTTGACACCAGCTGATGTCAATTGTGCAGCCATCAGATTAAATGCATTTAAATGATCCGTTAAGGATCCACCTTCCTCCATTCGCAGAGAGTACAACTTCTTCCTCAAGAACAACTTATTCACCAGAGATTTGGCCTGATACATGGTCGCAAGTCTTTCCCACAAACTATTTGTGGTTTTCTCATCTAGAACATTTAGAAGGACTACATCAGTTAAACAGAGTCTTATGAGACCCTTAGCTTTACGGTCTTTGATATCCCAATCTTCTTGAGCTATAGTTGCTAGTCTTGTAGCACTTGAAGTCACTTCCCACAGGTCACGATCTTCCAACATGTCTTCCATCTTGAGTTTCCACAACTTGAAATTAGTGCCATTAAATTTCTCCACCTCCATTCTTCCATATGATGAACTTTCCATCTCAATCTGCAAATAAGATTCATAATGCTCTACAAAAAACTCCCACTCAAACTTGAGATCAGCTCAAAAAACCCTACCCAACAACTAGGATCAAAAGTTGATCAAGCTCTGATACCACTTGTAAGGAAACTCAGGTGCGAAAAATAGCTTCCTATGCTAATCTCTATAGGAGAGTATTGTGAAAATTCTTATAAATCCTTACAATTTCAGATTCGTTAACTACTTTAACAAAGATATTGCAACCACATACAATGCATACAGAAAAATAGAGAATGACACAATGATATACCCTGGGGAAAACCTTTCGGTAAAAAACCCCAGCACTCCAAAGCCTGCACAATGTATTATCTTCAACACAAAGATTACAATACACTTGCAATGCAAGTTCTTTTAGGAAATGAGAGACAAAGCCAACAAGACTTAAATTTCCATTATATCTCTCCCATAGGAGCAGCATCATATATATAGACTCCTCTGGACCCAAAAATAGGCACAACCACCAAGACCCATGCACAAAGCCACATGTACACAGTTGTTACATGCAATCCCAAGAATAGGCGTCCATCCCTAGAATAGACTATGATAGCTTGTCATAGAATCCGCCAAAAATAACAGTCACAAGAGAAGTGTAAGAGAATCTATCATACCAACCTATTTTTGGCATATTCTCTTACACACACCAACCACTTCTTCTTGGGCGCCCAAATAGGCCCAAGTCATAAGATGCTCTTACACCTGTCATAGCACATTCCTTAAATAGTTCTTACGCGTCATAGGAATCCGTCATGACCGTTTCAGTCATGATCTCCTTACGCACAAGATGCTAACACATCAAGTGGAGTGACACATCAACATGCCAACTAGACATGTACACTCACAGTTAATTTCATTATTTGCAAAAAATACATTTACAAAACAAATAATAAGAATAGGAATTATCCAAGGTTGAGACACCTTATTCCTAACAGACTGGTGAAGTGTTTTTGGTTGTAACAGTCACTTCTGAATGACTATATACTTGTGAATATAGAAGCTTTGTGTGATGAAAAGGATTGTGTCTTCAATTTGTGTGAATATCTTTTTATTGTGTGTAGAAGTTTCATTTTGTAGAGTGTTGTATTTGTTCTTTAATCCTTATTGTTGTTCTTAACTGTTCTTTGTTAGTTTTGAGGAACATGGAATAAGAGGGTTGTATCTTTGGTATCCACCATGGAAAAACCATGGTACTATGGATTCCCAAAGTACAGACCCTAATGGTGATGTACTCAAATGTAGGGACCTGGGAAAGCATGGCAAACTATAGTTTGATAGAGCCCTAGGCGAGTATAGCTATACCCAGCTAGGTTCCAGCAATGTTCTAGAAGCTACAACAGGAGACTGGTAAGGAGTCAAGGTTTTCCATTTTGAGGGAGTCCCAAGGGATTTTATAAGGTCCTAAATGTAGAAGAAGGAGGCTTGGTAAGGAGTAGAAGGCTCTGAAAAAGACCAGAAGCTTGAAAAGACTTCAAAACCCTTGAAACCCTCACTTTTGGCCAAGTACGTTGTACAGCCTTTTGGGTACCTGAGACCCCAAAAATCTCTTAGAGGGGATCAATCTAAGAAAATGTTATTCAGACCAGGGTTGGTGATTCTTTAAGGGTTTTGCACAAAAGTCCCTACAAATCTGGGTGGAGGGCTAATTGGGCTAACCTAGTAGCCCTAGTTTCCAAAGGAACCCCTAGATTGGGTGCTTCCAAAACCTTACAAATGCATGGAGAAGGTGTAGTTAACCTTAAAAAGACATGTGAAGTGTTGAATTTCTCTATTGAAGCTCAGTAAGAAGTTTGAAGTCAAAAAGACCCTTTTTAGCCTATGTGAGGGGCTAGTTGAGAGAATGCAAAGCAAGGAGGTGTAAGAATGAGAGTGTGAAACTTGGTGGGAACATTAGGAAGGTTAGGGGAAGTCCTTAGAAGGATAAGGAATCCTAGAGACCTATTGTGGTGTGGAGAAACACTGAGATCCTAGTGGAGGATCAGGAGCATAGACAAGCTTGTCTATCCTAGCTTATCCCCTCAAATTATTATTCATTGAATTTTCAATTTGAAAATAATATATGAATATGAAAAAGAAAGAAATGAGGTGGAGGCCAACCATTGCTTGATTGACTAGTGAGAGTGTAAGGAATTCTGTTGGATGTGAGCCCTGCTCCTCAATGTCCCAAACCTGAAAAGATGAAAGCAATGCGTTAGAACTTTTGTTCTAAGAAATGACTGAATCCTACCCTATCAATTTGCTTGCATAAACATATATCATTGCCAAATTGAAAGAATAATGATTATTTTGTAACTAGTTTGTTCTATGTACAGCAAAGGGTGTTTTCTATTTGGCAAGTGGCGTAAAATGTGGCTCCCACAAGGGTTGAGCCTAGCTTGTAAAAAAAATTGAAAGCATTTAGGAAAACATCATGATATGATACAGTCATGCCATAAACAACAACAACAATAACAGTACCATCAAAAATACATGTTGCAGGGATAGTATTAGGCAAAATACATTTATGCAATGAGTTGTATCCAAATGCCTCAAAAGATGACAACAAGAGAGCTCAAACAATCATTCATATTTCCCACTATAAAGAAGCTTTAGATTTCTTCAGAAATCCAATACCAAAGATTTTAGAGATAAGCTATAGAAGCATGGTTACTTAAAATGCAATATGTTGTTGCATAGCTGAGAAGTTTCATCAAACAAACATGGTCATGTGTATAGTATGTGTGATTACTATAGTCAATAGATCAAGGTGTTTTCATGAAGACCAAAAGAACAAATTTCTAAGTGACCAATGCATAACAAGAGCTAATAGCCATAACAACACAACATCATGTTATAAAATAAAGGAGAAAATTGATTATGATTTTTAGTTATGAAAATAGTATCCATGTTATATAAAATATGAAATGTCAAAGAAGTTACAAGCTAAAAAAATCAAGGATCAAAGCACAAAGATCTTCCCCAAACATAACATTCATACAAAGGAAAATCAATTCAATGTTAGAGCTATGTGCATTGTTAAGGACGAAGGCAATTTTTTTCAACAATAATGCAATGTAGTGTTGCAATAGAAACAATGGTATTCTTTGATGCAAGATTAGTAAATTGACATACAACAACAACTTGTATTAATGGGGGGAAGTGATCTTCACTAAACAACAACATTCCATTAAAAGTTTGAATATTTATTAAAAATAGTTATTATTGTTAAGAGAATGATATGCTAGTGGTAGCTGATATTGCATGGTCTTAAGTGAGTGTTAGTGACAGTCAATGGTGGAGATCAAGAGAAGAAGCTAGTTCCAACATGTATTGAAGCCCTTGGTAATTTCTCATTTGTTCAAGTAACTTATGGACAAACTCTCACTATTGCTCTTATAGTCTCGAGTCAGGTCTACACAATGGGAAGTCAAGCCCATGGTCAACTTAGAAACCCTCAAGCTAATGGAAAGGCTATTATTCTGATATAAGGTAATCTCAAAGGATATTTTTTTGAGGTGATCTCATCTGATTCATTCCATGTTGCAGTTTTTGACTTCAAAAGGTGAGATCTACACAAGAGAAAAGTATAAGGAAAAAATGTCAAATATTTCCAGCATAAAAAGACAAAACATCATGTTGCCAAACTCTCATGAAAATATACAGTCTTACATGAACAAATTTATTGTTCAAAATAATAAAATGTAGAGGTCGCGATTATGTACTAAGGGTTTGAACAAAAGAAATTCAAAGTATAGAAGCTTCTATCCTATATATTTGACACTTTAAAATTATGCAATCACATAAGCTATGAGCGAAAGAGAAACCTTCAAATCTTCCAAAGGAAACCTTCAAACCTTCTAAAGGAAACCTTCAAACTCACCCTCAAAGACTTCTCCCATGGTGACAAAATAGGAGGAAGCTTATGTTGGAATGGAAAGATAAGGGATTGAGAAGGGGGGGTGAATCAGTGCCCTCAAAAACTTTTAACTGAATACATAATCTACAAAGAGTAGCAACTAATCTATCCAATTGAATCCATTGTTTGCAACATTTAGTAAAATGACTTGATAAATGTAAAATGCATGAAAATAAAAAATAAATCAATCACATAACACATATATTTTGGTTAAGCAGAAACCCTTGTGAGAAGGTAAAAACTGCAGTGGGGATGACACCCATAAATTCGTCACTACTACAGATAGTAAAGTATGTTGGTTAAGGCTACAAGTTGTGATCACTTTTGGTGATCTTACCCTGTTAGGAGTAACAAAAAGATCAACTAGATCTACCTTGTTAAAGGATTTAAACAACACTACTTGAGTGTGTACTCGGTTAAGAGATTTACAAAAGACTGTCAAGTCTACTATGTTAGGAGATTTTGTTGACTCTGTTACAATGATTAGAGAATAAAAGAAAAGTATCTATAATTGACAACTATACTTTCTCTAAATTAGATCTATGATAAACTGAATAAATATCACCTCAATGTGTAGTAGTTTGTCCTCTATTTTTTTCGGTAGCCTTGACTGCTTATGAATAAACTGTATTGTATCTCTGATCACTACTCTTATATGCAAACCATGTTTGATGTCTTGAAGGCGGCTACTGCTTCAAGATCTTCTTTCTCCTTATTTCACCTTCTTCACACTTATGTCAAACATGAATTACAAATATATAGCAAACTGCTATGATTTACATGACCACCATGACGTAATTAGGTTTACATCTTCTTAGGAAAAACCTAAGATCTACGGTATACAAAAATGACCTAGATCTAGCTTTATATAGGAATCATCATTACATTTAATGATTACATCTACAATAAATAATCCTCAATCTTGGTAAAACATTTTATGAATCCATTGTAACCATTTACATAGATAAATGTGCCATAACTGATTACTATGTCATTTCTTGGATTACTTGGTAAACACAACCAATACTGCTCAGTGAATATACTAGTGCTCGGTGCCCGGTGCCCGGTGTGCTTGATGTTTTTTGAAGCTTGGTGCTCGGTATACTTTGATGCTCGGTAAACATATTATGTTGCCTAGTTAAACATGTTTACTATTAACTCTTGGTTTTGCCTTGTGAATGCTCAATATGAAGGCTTTGTAGTATAACCGACTAGCTTGATATATCATGTTTTACCGACTAAGCAACTAGATAACCGACTGATCTAGATTGATACTAATGACAACATCTAATGCTCAAAATAGAGATAAAAATCTCCCCCTTTGGCATTAGTATCAAAACTTTGTAATGTATATGAATCGATATATTTCATACTGTTCTTATACTTCATATACACATAACTCAAAATTTCAAAAAAAATCAATACTCCCCCTCAGTGTATGCTACCAGTATGTATGATGTATGAAGTACACTTAGCATATATATACATTATATTTCCCCCTTTTTGAGATTAATGCCAAAACTCAAAAATATGTACTTACATCCTGTCAAAAATGTGCTTGTGGGTTTTCAATAGAGAATCAAAGAGGTTTTCCCATTCCTCTCTCAAGTTGGTGAGAGAAATATGTTCAAGACCGAGTTGTGCATGCATATCAAAAAAATATTCCAACATTGAAATCTCAGGTGTTGCAACTAAGGCTTGTGCCTTGACAATATGTCACTCAATAATTTTCAGGTGAGGAAGCAATTTTGCTTGTAATTCGGTGACTTGGTCACATATCTTGTCTTCTTGGTTCCTTAAATCTGCTCTTAACCGCAAAAGTTCTTGAACTTTTAGTATATGCTTATGAAAAGCATTTGGCTCGGTTAAGGAGGAATTTGCACTGGCTTGGATTTCAGTATCCAACTTTTTAATCTTTTCACTTATCTCAGTAGTGAAACTCTCCACAGTGCAAAGCTTAAATAACATTTGAATTATATTCTGAGTAATGGATTGGAGATCAGCTATTACCTCAGAAAGTTTGACTTTATTTATCACCACTTCTTGGCTGATCTTTTCTGCCAATTTATCATGTATTTTAGCTTCTACCCTTTCTTCAAATCTATTTTCTGCATCTATGTCCGGGGTGTTTATTTCCTATGCAAGAGTGGTAAGTTGGTCCAATATAGGTGTTTCTTCATTAATCTGGACCTCCGGTACAACTTGTTGTAAGATGTCTCTCACATCTTCCAAAATATGTTTGCTCTTGCTTTCTTTCCTTAGCTTTTCTTGAGTTGCCTTCCTTGTGCATAGTTCCCCATATTTTCTCAATTCCTCAGTGTCTAGGGTCCTCAGGTCACATTTAGGTATCTCAATTACTTCGTCAAGTGTGACTGGCCATTTTCCATGCTTTTTCTTCTTCTTTTTAGGCTATTATGGTGAAGTTTTAATAAAAATAATGATAGCCTTTACCTCAACATTCAATGTACCTTGCCCAGTAGACACAATATCTTCCTTCTTCTACTCCTCAATAACCTGTGTGTTAGTTGAATGAGACAGAGCTTCTGATGTTGTGTCTAGAAATGTTGACTCGATAGGCTTAGTGTCATCTTGTCCTTATGTATCTACCTCTGGATCCTTAGGCTTATCTATCTCTATAATGGATTTTGTTCCTTGTTCCCCTAATGTATCCTTAGGCTGCTTGGGGATTGAGCCTTCGGGTGATTCATGTATAACTCTATCAATTGTTTCTATTAAGATAGGAAGATCACCCAGTATTGAACTTACTACTAGCTTGATAGTTCCTTCTTCTTGTGTTTATGCTCCAAGAATAGTAATATCCTCATCATCCTTGACATCATCAGGATCACCATTTGTGATGTCCTCAATGAGTACATTATATAAATCATTGTTGATTCCTTGTATTTCCACTTTCTGCGGTGCATCCTGAGTTAAACTCATTTCCTCGGTGGCATCAGTTGTATCAGGTACCTCGATATCTGATATGTCAATTTTATGCTTGGGTGTCAGGTCTGCATCATCAATATGAATTCCTTTCCCTTTTCTTTTCATTTTCTTCTCGGGAATAATGGCTAAGACCGTCTTTTCAGATTTGACACGGGCAAGTAGTATTGAAGTTCACAAAAGTTGACTATTCTCTTCTATATCTGTCAAGTTCTCATCTAGAATTTGTAATGCCTAGTTCTTTACTTGAAATCTCTTAGAATATGTTTTCATAAGTTCCTCAACTTCGGGAACTGTCAAAGTAGGCATTACCGAAACTAGGGATTGTTCCCTCATTCTTTTCTCTACATTCAAGGCATGTATCCATTTTTGTGTGATTCTTTCTTCTAATGCCTTGGGTAAGTGTTTGGAAAATTCAATGGGTACTCTCTTGAATTTTATCATCATTTGAATAATTGCCTCTTCAACTTTATTCTAATCCTTGGTTGACAAGTGCTCAAACCGACCAATTTCAGGATCACTCAATTCTCCATTTTCAATTATTTCTTCTATAACCTCATCAATAGACCGACTATTATTTACAACAATTTTAAATTGATCATTATCATCTTCATCATCAATATCATCTTTTCTCCTAATTAATTTTCTTCTCTTCTTTGGGGCCTCAGTAGAAGATTTAATACCTCTCTTTTTTTATGTTTTTGTCGGTTGTGCTACAATAGGCCTTGTTATTTTCATAACTCCTTTCTTCAGTGGAGATGAATTTGTAGTTTTTGACCTTGTTCGTGCCCTTACTTGCACTTCAGACTGCTTCTTCTTTGGAGTAGGGGATGGTAAAACCAGTGTAGAATCTACATCTTTGTCTCACTCAGTTTCTTCACTATCATGTGGCTTGTCAGAAAGAAGTAATTGACCTTCAATTTCTACCTCAACCAGTATGTTCTCGGATGATTCAGTATCATCACCAAATTTATTGACTAGATTTTTCATCATCTTCTTTGATTTCTTTGTTATTTTACCGATGACTAGGCCTTTTTTTATTCTTGATTTGGCCTCTTCATATGTTCCAAACCTTTCTGCATTGGGGTCCTTAGGATCAGCCAACAAAGCCTTTATCGATTTGGAAGCAAAATAAATATTTATTTCATATCCCATGGGTGCTAACCATTTTGTTCGGGGCTCCACAACCTTGATTGGAGTATGATTGGTGTCAACTAGGAAACATATGTCATTTTCATACTCCTCAACTAGTTGCCTAGGAATTATGCTCTTAGAATGCATTCTACTCTTAAATTGCTCAAAATAATTATCTAAAACACTATTGAAATTGTCTCCCAAACTTGTAATCAAATCTGATATTTGAACTATAATAGGATTTTCGGTTGACCATTCCATATTATCGACCAATGGGAAAAATCTTTGCACATAGAAGAATATGAAAACTAACAAAGATCCAAACTTACATGTATTAGATTTGGCCAACCGGATTGTCTTCATATTTTCTTTAATCTGCTTCAGAAGAAGCTCGACGAGGTCTAGCTGGAAACCTTTCTTGACCATTTTGTATGTAATATCAACGGCTCCACATGGAACACTATTTAGTTTGCTTGACTGATAGATCTTATAACTAATGACATGCGCTACAAATTTTGTTTCAGGGTCTTTGATAGTACTTATCTTCATGGCTTGACCATCCCACTTGGCTCCTGTGTACTTCTCAATTTTAGCTCTCAATGCACTGTGAAGTGCCTTTGTCTTATCAGTAGTTGGATACCCGGTGACAACATGGATAGTGTTCTTTATAATTTTGATAGGCTCATCCAACCATAACTTCCCATTGTGGAGCCAACTGAGAAAAACCCTAATCCATTCATTTTTGAAGCTCTTCAAAAAATATAGGGCATCCACCAGTCCTTTTACTTCCAGTTGTTTGTGTTCAGATTTCAACTTTTCATCTTGTCCACACAATTTTTGATAAGTAGTGTACATTTCAAAATCACCTATTTCTCCTATCTTGCAGTGGATGAACAACTGCACGTCTTTAATAAATAAAACCCTAGGTGGGATGCTAGACAAAGCTCCTGTTTGGTCAATCTGGGATGCAACTTCGAGATGAAGTTTGTATCGGGGCTCATCACATGTTGCAGACACTATAAGATTGACTTCCTCCTCCTCTGCAAACTTAGATTTATTTTCCTTCAATATGGACACCATAGTTCTTTAACTTAGGGTTTTGGTAAGAAACAAATGAATAATTTGGTGATAATAACACTTACTCAAAACAACGATGAAATCACTCGGGAGATTTTGAAACTATGCTCAAATTTCTCTGGAAATCCTTGCTCTAAAATCGCTCTGGAAACTTTGTGATCTTTGTAATTGCTGGTGAAAAATATGAACTTAGTTCATCACATATTTATAGCTTTTTCAAATTCTTGCTCAAACTTTTGTAATAAATTCTTGACCTAATTATAGCTTGACAACAACTGTCAAACTCGATGTGAACCACAAAGTAACAACAACTTGGTTAACACATGACTTTCCACTTGGTTAGTACTGATACTCATTTAACCTTGCATAGTAGTTACCAATGGGTAACTTCTTACTTGGTCTAACATATACCGACTGCAAACTCATTGAAGTCCAAACTTATAAGACCATAATGCATCTTAATTCATGTGGAATTGGTGTATGCTCATCTAATATAAGGAACTGTATGATAAATATGATCATCTTGAATTATTAGTTCCATACATATCTTTTTCAGCTTGTCGATGTCACCCAATCCAATGGACGAGGTTTCACCGACTCCATTGCTTGACTCAACATTATCACTAGATTCCTTTCTCCACATAGTGTTTCTTATCCTCATGATATCTTCAATTGTATTTCCATTCTCATAGGTTTGTGTTTCTGGAGCTTAGTCTCTACAGTCTTTGCTTAGGTGACCGACCTTGTGACAGTGCAAACATGCCATACCAGTTCTTGTCTAGCTTTGAGATTCTCCAGCCCATCTCTTCCTCATGCAATTAGTTGTGATATGTCCATATCTTCCACATACTGTGTAGTTAACCCATGTGTTATAATCCCAAGTATAAGCATTACATTGTCTTCTCGGTTGATAGGTCTTATTCTGTCCTTTCGGTGTCCAGGCTTGCTTCATCTTTGTTCTACATTCTTGTGAGGTGTGACCATGCATGTTGCAAGTGTGACAGTGTTTCTCCATGCAGGATTTTTTAGGAGTCTTATTCAACTTAGATCTACATTCATGTGCTTGATGTCCATACTTGTTACAACTATAACAATGACCATTAAATTTAGGAGTGGTTTTAGGTTTACCTTGTGCTTTACTCCTGCAAACATTTTAAGTGTGGCCCGATTTACCACAATGATAGGATGTCAGTATCTTAGATCTTTGATTTTGGTTGTTATTCATCTATTTAGCTTGCTTAGATTATTCTCCTTGCTCAGTGTAGCCTAATCCAGTAGTACTTCCAAGTCCTCTTTGACCAATCAGAAAATCATCAATTTTCTTAGAACTATCTTTAGCCTTTTTCATCATCTCATTACGATGTTGTTGCATCTTCACTTCATTTCTCAATTTTTCAGTTTCTTCCCTAAGTACTCCAATGTGTTAAAGTTTCCTTGATAACTCATTATTTACTTGATTGATCTCCTGGCTTACAACAATCATCTGATTGGATAATTTGAAGTGATTCTCGGTAAGTCTAAGTATCTCAGTTTCCTTCACTTGTAATTGTTCAGTCATTTGTCTTCTATCTTCAACAACCAAGTTTCTCTCTCGATCAACTTGTCTAGCATTGTTCATCACATCAATCATTCTTAACATTTGTGTCTCTTAACTGATCTGCAAGGCTTTCACTTGTTTAGTTAAATGAAGATTTTTCTCAGATAAATCAGAAATTGCACTTTCAGAATTGTCAGAAATGCTGCATGAACTAGATCCAATATTCTCAAATAGATCATCAATATCTTCTTCATGATAGTTAGTCTCACATTCCAGAATAGCCATTTTCTTTCTCTGACCCAGTAAATTTTTCAATGCATCCTTAGCTTGCTTGTATTGCTCAACAAGAATCTGTATTTGAATCTTTTGATTTTCTATAGTTTTGTCCAACTTGTATCTCTCCATATTTAGATATTTCCTCTTTAGTGGTTAAACCTTCCAATAAGAGATCTAGCTCTGATACCAATTGTTGGAATGGAAAGATAAGGGATTGAGAGGGGAGGGGTGAATCAGTGCCCTCAAAAACTTTTAACTGAATACACAATCTGCAAAGAGTAGTAACTAATCTATCCAATTGAATCCATTGTTTTCAACATTCAATCAAATGACTTGATAAATGTAAAATGCATGAAAACAAACAATAAATCAATCACATAACACAAATATTTTGGTTACACAGAAACCCTTGTGAGAAGGTAACAACTGCGGTGGGGATGACACCCACAAATTCTTCACTACTGCAGATAATAAAGTATGTCAGTTAAGGCTATAAGTTGTGATCACTTCTGGTGATCTTACCCTGTTAGGAGTAAAAAAAAGATCAAGTAGATCTACCTTGTTAAAGGATTTAAACAACACTACTTGAGTGTATACTCGGTTAAGAGATTTACAAAAGACTGTTAAGTCTACTTTGTTAGGAGATTTTGCTGACTCCGTTACAATGATTAGAGAATAACAATCTGTAATTGACAGATATACTTCATCTGAATCAAATCTATGACAAACTGAATAAATATCACCTCAATGTATAGTAGTATGTCCTCTATTTTTTTCGGTAGCCTTGACTGCTTCTAAATAAACTATATTGTATCTCTGATCAGTGCTCTTATATGCAAACCATGTCTGATGTCTTGAAGGCAGCTACTGCTTCAAGATCTTCTTTCTCCTTCTTTCACCTTCTTCACACTTATGTCAAAATGACATGAATTACAAATATATAGCAAACTACTATGATTTACATGACCGCCATGACCTAATTAGGTTTACATCTTCTTAGGAAAAACCTAAGATCTATGGTATACAAAAATGACCTAGATCTAGCTTTACATAGGGATCATCATTATATTTAATGATTACATCTACAATAAATAATCCTCGATCTTGGTAAAATGTTTTATGAATCCATTGTAATCGATTACATAGATAAATGTGCCATAACTGATTACTATGTCATTTCTTGGATTTCTCAGTAAACACAACCAATACTGCTCGATGTTTAGTGTGCTCGGTGTTTACTAATGCTCAGTGCTCGGTATACTCTAATGCTTGGTAAACATATTATGTTGCCCGGTTAAACCTATTTATTGTTAACTCTCGATTTTGCCTTGTGAATGCTTGGTATGAAGGCTTTGTAGTATAACCGACTAGCTTGATATATCATGTTTTATCGACTGATCAGCTAGATAACCGATTGATCTAGATTGATACTAATGACAACATCTAATGTTCAAAATAGA
The DNA here is from genome assembly GCA_027943335.1 of Chamaecyparis obtusa. NCBI lineage: Eukaryota > Viridiplantae > Streptophyta > Pinopsida > Cupressales > Cupressaceae > Chamaecyparis > Chamaecyparis obtusa. The sequence continues at coordinate 743,326 of BSBK01012531.1, read as the reverse complement.
GATAACAACTTATACAAAAACTTTTAGAAGCAATCAAATATCCCCTTCAAAACTTTTATGCCAATGCACATAATAGAAAAAATGGAAGCCAAATGATCCAACAAACTTTCCATCTTCTTCCATGGAAGTGAGGGTAGTGACCACAATAGGCAGTTGTGTAAGGAATAGAGAAAATACCATAAAAGAATCTCTAGCAAATATCCTCAAAACTAGTCCAAAAGCCTACACCCATGGCGGTGCGAGCATATGCAAAGCAAAAGATGAAGCGGCCTAGGGTTTTTATAACCCTCGTTCCAATTCAAAAGAGAAATTGCTAAGTGTAAAATGAGAACGATCTTTTAGGGTTGTTGAGTTTGATACCCTTTTTCTCATTTAAAAAAAAATTTCTTTCAAGTCTGCAACCAAGTGTTTTGGTGGCATTTGAAACATTCTGTATGTTTCTTATTTTCTTAGTAATATAATAATGTAATTATTCTGATTATATTTTTATATTAATAAGAAAATAAATATTATTGTATTTAATATTATTGCATTCCATATTAAAACTTGTGATTTAATAATTATTAATTGATACCTTTTATAAATTAATTAATATTTATTAAAAAAAATTAATGGATGCAATAATAATGAACTTGGGAGCATTCAAGAAGGTTGGATTTGGTCTTCCAACAAGAAGAGAGCATCTAGGCATCTTGGAGCAAATTTAGGAGTTGTTGGAGGGTTTTTAGGAGATTTTCAAAGTTAGACTTATTCTTGGTTGTTAAGGGGGCTCTATGATATTTTTGAGTGTTTCAAGGCCTTTTCTGACCACATTTTAGGCTCCTTCATGGTTGTGGAGACTTTCTCCAACTAGTTTTCCTTATTCCATGGCTTCTAGACCCCTTTTTGGAGCCTTTTTCTAGCATCCGACCCTTGATGGTTGAAGAGTTGGTACTTAGAGAGTTTTGGATGCTCATTTGTAGTAAGTTCTGATTATGCAAGAGAAGCATTCTTTGTGACATATTTTGTCCTTGAAGTGTCATGTGTATATATTTGTAACTCTTTTTGAAACATAATAAACAGTGACTGAGTCTTTTGGAGAAATGCATTATTTGAGTTCTTTTAGTCTTATTTTCTTTCTACATATTTGTGTACACCATAGGTGATTGATAAAGGTGATTAGTGAATTTTTGTCATTCCATGTTATCTTGTCTCATAGGAGTACCTATTTGTAGGAGTGTATGTTTGTTAGAAAGTTGTAGTATGTGTTTTATGTTTTGAAATGGTTAAGTGAGAAATCTCTTCTCCTTAATAAGTTCATTCAAAACCTTACTATGAAATATTTATGCAAGCCTATACAAAATGTACTTTCCCTCAAGTCAGATAGTGAAAACCAACACTTAATCATTTGTGGTTGTGATTCATAGCAGTTTGGTGTATCACCCATCAAGGCAAAAAAAATGCATTTTATGTTATTTCCAATTTTCTCTATCCCTTTCCCTCTTAAGTCTTAGTTTAGTTTTCAAGCTAAAAAGGTGATTATCAAATAGGAACTGACCTATAATCTAGAGGTTTCACTTCAAGTTTTCATGTCCCATGTTGAAGTGATTCCCATGTTATGCCAGGTTATTAAACTTTCAAGTTTAATAGGGTGCAAATTTGGTGCATAACAATAACTATTATAAATATTTGAATTTTTTTACATAACCCTCCTCTCAAGTGAAGTTGTTCTACTAGCTTAACTTCACTTTGAGTAGTATTAGAGATTGATCACCTTTGGTTTTAGTCATGGGTTGTAGGCTTTTTTGAACTAATCTATATTTGAGTGAGACCTTGTGAAAAATATACTTTGTGATCTTGTTACATGAGAATTTTTAGATGGAAATTTCACCAGGGAGAATAAAGGTGAATATATTTTATAGAAACATTTTTGAGATGTTGAAGCTGAAGATGAAGGATTTTCTAATAGATGGAGATCTATGGGATGCTATTGATGATAATGTATATAGACCTACAGATCCTACTATGGTTTCTTAGTATGATTTTATCAACTCTAAAGCCAAGGGTCTAAACAAATTGTACTTGAAAAAATCTAAACTAATCAATTTCCATGAAGATTCCTCAATAAAGAAGCTATGCAGGAAACTTGGTGAGATGTATCAAGATAAATCTTTAATGAATACGATTTTATTGAGGAATAAATTATATTCCTTGGGAATAGAAGATGGTAGAAAAATTATAAACAACCTAGAAGTATTCAAAATGTAGGTGGTTCAATTGGCATATATTTGTGTCAAGATGGATGAGTAGGGGAAATGCCAAATTTTTCTTTGTTGTTTTCCTAATTCATGGGATTCTCTTGTTATGGCTATTAGCGGTAATTTTATCATTTTGAAGACCAAAGATGTGGTAGGTCCTTTGATTTTAGAAGTGATGAGGAGGAAGGAATCCATTAATGTCAAGGAGGCCCTTAGTTTTTGTGGAAGACCTAATGATAAAGAAAAGATGAATGATAAGTATAATAAATCCAAGACCAAGGGGAGATCTAAATCTCCTAGAAAGTCCAAAATAATTTGCTAAAGTTGGAGTAAGCTTATACACTCATGTAAGGAATGCAAAGAAGAAACATAGAAGATTTTTTTTTTAATACTAATTCTGGGTCTAAGAAGTAAGATCGTGATGTGTTTATTACAACATTAGCCACTCATGTAGGTCATAATCCATATTTAATTGGATCAAGTGCATATTTTCATGTGACCTTTGATAGAGATTGGTTTTTTTAATTTGAAATATTTAATTGAGGTTAGGTGTACTTGGTTGATGACTCCCATTTAGATATTTATGGCCACAGTAAATTTAGAATTATGTATTCTAATGGTAGAACAAGAAGGATGAACAATGTGTTGCATATCCCCAGACTAGCATGAAATATTTTATTTGTGATAAAACTAATACATATGGTTATGTAGGTAGTCTTTTCTTATGTACAATGCAAACCAATGAGAGATGCTATGATAATTGTTAGAGGTGTTTGTTTTGGCACATTTTATAAGCTGAATGCATACATTTTTAAGTGTAATAGTAATTTTCAAAAAATTAAATTTGTGGATACTTAGTTGGAAGAGGTGAGGGTTTCATCTTTACTAGATGGTCATGGATTTATGTCACCTAAGGGTGCTTTTTATTTTGAATCAAATTTAGCTATGAATTAGGTTGTGTTATGGCACAAGAGACTTGACCACATAAGGAAAAGGGTCTAAGGACCATAACAAATGGTTTTTTTCTAAAAGCTTGTATGATTCTAATCTTGATTTTGATTTTTGTGAGAAATTGCATTTATGAAAAAAAACAAAACTGTGTTCAATTTTACTTGAGTTATCATAAATATTGTGGTGTGTTAGACCTTATTCTTTTTTATTTGTTTGATCATTTAGGTGTTCTTTCAATTGGAAAATCTACAATTTATGTTTTATTTATTGATGTTTATGGAAAAATGACATGGGTATATTTTCTAATAAGTTAATTTGAACTTTTAGTCAATTTAAAAAAATTTAAGCAATGGTAAAGTTGTAAAATTGAATGAAAAAATATTTTTTGAGGATTGATAGTGGTGGTATATTTTTCTCTGATGATTTTGATAGATTTTGTAAAGATTGTGATATTCATAAATAATATAGATAACATTGATCTGTTACAAGTGTGCTTGTCGTTGCACCAAAAGATCAACCTATTAATGCCCAATAGAATCCACAGAAGGTGGTTAATCCATTTCACAAATCCCATGAGGCATGCTGACACATTGCCAATAGTCCCCCCTTGTGTCACTCATCTTAGGCTTGCATTACTCACAGAGGATATTCAAACCTGTGATCAAGCTTTGATACCACTTGCTACATGTGTGGTTGTTGTTGCACAAAAGATTGACCTATCAATGCCTGATACAACCAATATACTTATAGAATCTATAGGAGGTGGTTAAACCATATCACAAATCTCGCGAGGGACATTGACACACTGCCAACATGATCTCTCTTTCTTTTTCATAACTTGGTTTTGGGTTTACAAAGAGCTTAGACCTAAGAAAATAGATGAAACATCCAAGCTTAGAGAGAACATAGATAACACAAGGACAAACTCAAGGGGCATAGAAATACAATAAATATAAATCATGTGGTTTTAAGAACCAGTGCATGTTCCTTATGTTTTGTGAGAATTGGAATTTGATCATCATACTTTTATGAGACCTATGTGGTTATTTATGATTTGTGATCCTAGGGGAGGTTAAATAGGTGCATCTTAGGGGAGTGGCTTATAATAGGTGTTTGGAATCCAAAGTGGTTAGTACCAAGGTAACCTATCATAAGTTTTTTAATAAGTGATAACGTAGTAATTAAAATTTGGAGAGTTCATTAAAAAGATAATTTAGAGATTATGCCTCACCCATGTCTTGAGCACTTGTATAGGCTAAGGATGGGAATGGGATGATACCTAGAGAGTAGGTATGATTAGAATTTATCATTTTCATGAGAGGGTATTCTAATTCTGCATGGGTCGTATTGAGGGTTCGGGGCACAAAGTGGCTAGTCTAGGGTAACTCAATGCTTGAGGGTTCGGGGTCCAGTGTGGTTTGTCCAGGGTAACTCAAATAGATGGCCATGTGATGAAAATCCCATAGTTTGTAGCCTAAGTCTCCTCCTTAGTTTTGTGCATTTGCCTCTAGTGGTGTGTCTTTGGTATTGTAGTATTACTTGGTGGTATGTTTTGGTATTTTGGTATTTGGTGATTGGTATTTGTTTGATATTCTGGTATTTGGTGTTTTGGTGTGTGATGATATTTTGATATTTGTTATATTTTCTTTATCATTAGTTGGTGGTACCTTTTGAGATAGAAGGATCTATTGCCTAGTGGTTTTGTTTTGATTGAGTTTGTTATCCGAGTGGGGTTTGTTGTTATCTCCTCAACACAGTGGGAGTGGGCCTTTGGTTCCATGAGGTCGGGTGGTAGTGTTTCTTTTACCATTTGAGATTCTGACTTTCCTGCAGTAGTGCTAGATGATGCTTGTTGCGGTTACCTTCTTCTTGCTCTTCATTGGAGGCTTGTTCACATTTATCTTATGATGTTTATATTTGTATCTTGTATCAATGCTTCAGAGATGATTCCTTTCAGTAATTGTACTATGCTTTGTATTTGGTTATTATGACATACCTTGTGACTTATGTAGAGGATGTTGTTTCATTGTATTTATACCTTATGGTATTGGATGTATTTGTTATTCATTTGTACATGAGATATTTGTAATTATTCTTAATCTGAAATGTTTAATTATTAATGCGTAATTCTACATCATGGGAACCTTGAGAATTTTTAATTGTAATTGAGTTGTATTTATGTACTTATATCTTATGAGTGTATTGTTTCCACATTGTTATCATTATTGTTTGTGAACGCTTAAGAATTTTTATTTTTTATAAACATAGCAACATGTTTTAGGTTAAATTCTCCTGGGTTCCCTAGCGGGGCATTACACCATAGATAATACAATAGTTATAAGACTCTTACATGAAACCTTCATCTTATGCAACTAATATATATGTGATACAATACATGCAAGTGTCACACAATATTACAAAACCATTGGCTAAAATGACCCAAAAGGTGGCACCCATCTTATCTCCAATCCAAAATTATCTATGATGTACCAAAATACACACAATGTGTAACTCCCTTTTACAACTCATTTATGTGTCCAACACATTTTTATGTTTCCCATTTTAAGAGATCCAACTTCTGGAGGCCATAACTTTGGTTTTGGGTGTTCAATTGGCGAATCATTTGAATCATCAAAAAATCCATGACATGCTCTATCAAGCAATGTTTGGTTATGCTAATTACATCTAGTTTCTAGCCATTTTGGAGCCTCTGAGGCCTTGAAAATTGACTTCAAAACTTTTTTTCGCAACTTTGAAAAATAGTAACAAGTTTGATCTTCAAATCTAGACACCATTGCAACAAAAAATTATCAACAAGATTATCTAGCCAATCTATAGCTTTGGGGAAAATTTCAAACCAATTTGTGCTCAAATATAAACTTACCATAAATAAATATATTTTTCCAATAAAAAATATAAACTTACCATAAATAATAACCTTATGTAAATGTAAGGTTGATACACCATTTTCCTAACATATACAAACCATCTTTCACAAAAAAGCTTCCCCGCAAATTGATTCACTATGCAGAACATTCAATCTCATCTACATAGACCTTAAGTTTTCTTATCAAATCCTTTTTAATCCATCTTTGTCTAAAATTTCCCCAAGAAGAAGGGAGAGCAATGCATCCATTTTCATTCAACCAACTTTCCATGCTTGTAATGCTATGTTGGCAATGTTATTTGACTACTGTGATTGACTAAAATGTGATGTCCCCTTCAAGCTAGTGACATCATGCTAGCTAATGGTTAGCCTATCAGTGGACCCTTGTAGGCTAGCAGACATGGATAGGGGGTCAGTAATGGCACAGGGAAGAAATGGCTATTTTTAGGCTTTTTTTGGAGCTATAGAGATGGACCCCTGCTATTTTTAGAAATACCTCATGGTCACATGGAGAATATTTTCACTAGCTCCCAGTTCAGATGGCTTGATCAGATTCACAATATTATGGGAGTTATGACATTTTTTGTGGTTAAGTATTAAAGAAGAACAATTTTTTAATATAAAGTTATATTATAACTTTATATTAAAATCACTTAAGTTGAGGGTCTTAACGTCATGAGAAGGGGGCCAAATTTATTAATAATTTATTTGACTTCTTCCTAAGTTTAAATGATAAAATAAATCATTAATTTAATGTTTATAACATTAAATCGTATTTGCTTGAGAGAAATCGCAATTCTTGCTTTTTGGGTGCGATTTAGACTTGGAAGGTTATATATGCTTAGTGTGAGAAGAAAGGGCATCCAATTTTCATTATCGATCAAATTTTCTTCTACTCTTGAGCTCTGAGAAAGGGTTTGACAGTGCAACCATTGGAGAACGTAGTTCTTCTGTGTGTTCATCATTTGAGCCAGTGAGATATCTGGTGAATTTGATATCCAATGGAGGTTTCATCCAGAGACTTCTATTGTGCTTCAGCGGAGATTTACTTCAGCATTTATAGCATTGATTTATAGTTTTAGAGAAGTGCGATTGCAAACAGTACACCATCATTCATCCAGCGTGAGTAGAATACTACAATAGGCGTCATTTATGTTGGGAAAGTGCGATTTTCATCAATAAATTCCCAGGTTTTTTATGTGTATTGAATCCAATCTTATTTGTTGTTATTTATTCAGATATTATCATTTGTACTGAGTTTGGCTCAAAGGAATTAAATAAGGCAACAGTAGTTCATTTTCTATTCAATATTTTAGCATTATGTTATTTGCTTTTTATGTTATGTTATTTGCTTTGTATTCAATAGTTATGTTATTTGCTTTTTATGTTAAAAACCCTTGCAAAAAATATAAAACATTATAAAACCATCAAAACAAATAGTACAACAGCAAGAGCCTGAAAGGGGTTCTTACAGTGGTATCAGAGCTAAAATCCTTCCATCCTAGAGGGTTAGGGATTTTACATGCAGCGGGAAGTATTTGGTTCTCACAGGTATTACACACGGAGAAGAGCACTGCTTGAGGGAGAATAGGTTTTAGACAAGCAACCAGACGCCATGGGTGAAAGGTAGGCTAATAGCCCACCCAGGGTAAACAGAAATAATGAAGATCAGGAAATGAGAGACTTCTTCAGAGTCATGATTACAAGGCAGCAACAAATGGCTCAGATGTTACAGGCACTTACAACCATGATGGAACACATAATTCCACAGGCCAGGCATAATCATGAATAAGAAGATAATTAGAGTGGAGTTGGCGCTCCCAGAGTACGGAGAACTCGTTCTAGGACTATAGACATGCCTACTCGCCCTACCTTTGTTAGAGACGAGCTAGATGTGGAACAGGTAGAAGAAGCTGGCGAGGAGATGTTTGCGGATAACCTTATGGCCGCAAATGATGAATGGGAACTTTTAGCACCACAGGTTCAGGAGGATGACTTTTGATAGGTTTGTGAATCAGAGGAGGGAACATTATCACTCCGTGAGACAAGAGAGGAGACCTCGAGAAAATAATGAGCTGAAACATGCTATAGGCAAGCTCACGTTGTCTACATTTGATGGTAGTGGGAGGTCAACTGCGCAAGCTTGGATCCACAAGCTTGACCCACATTGTTCCTTCCACAATTCTTCCACCATTGGATGATGAGGGGAAATTAGTTTTAGTGCCAGAGGCTATCTTGGAGTTCAAGGAGAGAAATTTGAGGAGCCACACTATCAAAGAGTATTTGGTGAAATGGAAGGATATGCCAGTTGAGGATGCTACATGGGAGAGCAAGGAGATTCTATAGCATCCAGAGTTGAGATTGTTTGAGGACAAGCAATTTCAGGAAGGGCAGACTGTGATGTCCCCTTCAAGCTAGTGACATCATGCTAGCTAATGGTTAGCCAATCAGTGGACCCTCGTAGGCTAGTAGACATGGATAGGGGGTCAGTAATGGCACAAGGAAGAAATGACTATTTTTAGGCTTTTTTGGAGCTATAGAGATGGACCCTCGCTATTTTTAGAAATACCTCATGGTCACATGGAGAATGTTTTCACTAGCTCCCAATTCAGACGGCTTGATCAGATCCACAATATTATGGGAGTTATGACATTTTTCGTGGCTAAGTATTAAAGAAGAACAATTTTTTAATATAAAGTTATATTATCACTTTATATTAAAATCACTTAAGTTGAGGGTCTTAACATCATGAGAAGGGGGCCAAATTTATTAATAATTTATTTGACTTCTTCCTAAGTTTAAATGATAAGATAAATCATTAATTTAATGTTTATAACATTAAATCGTACTTGCTTGAGAGAAATCACAATTCCTGCTTTTTGGGTGTGATTTAGACTTGGAAGGTTATATATGCTTAGTGTGAGAAGAGAGGGCATCCAATTTTCATTATTGATCAAATTTTCTTCTACTCTTGAGCTTTGAGAAAGGGTTTGACAGTGCAACCATTGGAGAACGTAGTTCTTCTGTGTGTTCATCATTTGAGCTAGTGAGATATCTAGTGAATTTGATATCCAACAGAGGTTTCATCCAGAGACTTATATTGTGATTCAACGGAGATTTACTTTAGCATTTACAACATTGATTTACAGTTTCAGAGAAGTGGGATTGCAGACAGTACGCCATCATTCATCCAACGTGAGTAGAATACTACAACAGGCGTCATTTATGCTGGGATGGAGTTATGTTGGGAAAGTGCGATTTTCATCAATAAATTCTCAGGTTTTTAATGTGTATTGAATCCAATCTTATTTGCTGTTATTTATTCAGATATTATCATTTGTATTGAGTTTGGCTCAAAGGAATTAAATAAGGTAGCAGTAGTTCATTTTCTTTTCAGTATTTCAACATTATGTTATTTTCTTTTTATGTTGAAAACCCTTGCAAAAAATATAAAACATTATAAAACCATTAAAAAAAATGGTACAACAACAAGAGCCTGAAAGGGGTTCTTACACAAAAGCATGCTATTTTAGTGCATACATAACCTCAATGTAGATTCTTAGTCTTTTCTCTCCAGTCTTTTCATTATATTTACTATCTTAATTTTAAAGTATGAAATACATGACACGGAGTAGAAAATCAACATATAGTATCAATCTATTGACTTAAGAGATTCATTATATATGATTGGAAAAGCACAATAGTATTTTAAAATTAATAACAACACTTAAAAATACTATTAAATTATTAATATTTTTACAATATGAAATGCAGAAGATGAAGTAGAAAATCAACATAGAGTATCAATATATCGACTTATGAAATTCATTATATATGATTGAAAAAACACAATAGTATTTTAAAATTAATAACAACACTTAAAAATACTATTAAATGATTGATATGTGTATAGTTCTATCGACCAAATATTCTTTACACTTTACCAAAAAAAACATAAATATACAATTAAAAAAACTATAAGTATACATCGATTAACCATTCAATAACACCTTTAAATATTGTTATTAATAATTATCTCATATACATACAACAAATAAATAAAAGCAAACTTACACCCCCTAATAGATAACCAAACATGATTCATAGTTTTCATGTGAATATATATATATGTGTGTGAATGCTTGGGAAGGAAGGGAAAGTGCCTACTTGGCCCAAACACCCAAATCTTCACCAACTCCTCAAAAGCTCTTGAGTAAACGGTCAAACATTGGTTAGGTATGGAAATATGTAACATCACTAAAATCACCCCAAAACTATAAGCATGGAAATATGCAAAAACTAAATTGGGATTAGCCCAAGATTGTACATTTCCCCATGACATACACCAGTCATTTCTGTTAAGATTGTTGCAATCCATGTAAGATAATGTCCTAAGCCACTAAAAACCCCCACCACCACTTAACTACTTCCCCCAACAGCAAGGCAATGTGTACCAAAAACATGATGACCTCACAAAGTCGTTAGACCAAAGGCTTCATTCATATTTCATATTATTTTGTGAAAATACACACCCTATCCGTGAGTATAAAACTATTAACTTCAGGACCAGAAAACCCCAAATCCGAATATTCTAAAATAATCCAATTTAAAAAGAATATTTAACAGAAAATGCAAGTACGGTGGAAGTAGCTGTCACGGGAAGAAAAAGAAGACAAGAATACAGTAACAGATGATGACAAGGGCGTAAAAATTGCAAGCAGGTGAAAATCTACAAACATGGCGAAGGGGAAAATATTTCTGGAAAATACACTTTTGTCATAATGGCTGCTGCAGTGGACGGTGGCCGACCTGGCATTCAGAGAAAGCAAAAGCATCAACTACCGAAAAAAAAATTGTCAAAAGAAAAAGGCGAAAAAATGATGTAGATTGCTACAATTTCCTATTTTTCTATTTGGTTGTATACACATTGTATATAATCCTACTAATAAGCAAAATGCAAACTTTTTTAAAATGTTGGGGGTTTAAAAAGGGATAATTTGCCATTATAATAAAGGGATTACAGTCCATTACAGTTAAGCTCTGGGCCACAGCGAATGAACGTATGAATGATAGCAGAGTGCTAAGATTGTCTTTAGCTTTACCTAAAGTCTCCATCAGCTCTTGTTTGGCTTTGCTTTTCTCTAGGGCGAATTATTGCCGAAGAAGGCGAGCTCGTGAGTTCGATTCGCTCTGCGAAGCGCAAGTTTTTATAATCGAAGATCGGGCTTTACAACTCAGGTGAGGAGTTTTTGTTTTTATTTTCGATTTTTGTGTTATTGTTATTAGTGTAGATCGAGCGGAGAAATAGGATGAAAATGAATCGATGTTAGAGCCTGGCGTGGAATTTGTCTATGGAGAGGCCGATTCGTTCGGGGCAGGTTTATAGGATCGGAGCGGAATGTGAGGGTTTTTTTCTTTGCTATTTTCGGACATTAATAATTTTCGAGATAAAAAGAGTTCGTACACGTAAGTTTTATGTGTTATATTGTTTGAGGCCTTTATATTGGTTGTTGCTTGGATCGAGTCCTATGCGGTTATGTAATGGAGAGACGCGGAAACAAGGTAAGGGGTGGCTGTTTTTGTTCGATCAGTTTTCAGTAGTTGTGAAGTAACAGGCGGGTTTTTGTTGGATTGGTTTAAAACAGTTGTGAATTTGAGCAAGGGACTCGCAGTAGAAGCTACTGATAGTCGATATTAAGGATTATATTTGCTATAGCTCGTCTGGATGAGTAGCGTAGGAGCCATTTTTTGTTTTCTTGAATTTGATTAAATCTTATTTACGGCTTGCATTTAGATTATTGGATTTAAAATAATAGCTCATGCCCACAGCCTAGTGAGTAATGTTCAGAGATGCAGTCGTTTACCCTGGGAAATAAATCAAAACTTGCATGTTCTTCACCATGGATTGATATCGTTTGATGTGGAGACCTCCTTGCTTTTGCTACCATGTATGTTGTTTTCCTTCTTCCTGACAAAGGATGAACTCATGATCAGTTTCATTTATGTACTAAAGAAGGCAGGTATAAATTGCATGAGCTGATAAAAAAGTGTAAATGTATGCGTGAATTTTTCCGCTGTAATTTGTAAATTAAGTCTTCGGACATTTACCCCTGGTAAGTATTTAAAATTTTGTGTTTTATTTGCCATGGATCAATGCTGTTCTATGTATGATGATCTGATCGCACATTTTAATTCTGCCTCTAAATAGTCGACTCAGGATCATTCATAGCTCTCAGTTAAAGAGAGCTCTTGGACATGCAACTATGCCTCACTGTGCATTTAGATTATTGGATTGACGATGAAAACTCATAGTAATTGCTTAATAAGTTATAGAATCATAGCTGCACTGATTTTGTCTGGAGAAACAAATCAAAACTTGCGTGTTCTTCAGTATAGATTGATACTGTTCCATGTGCGATGGGCTCCTTACTTCTGCAGCCACGTGTTTATTCCTTTTTGCAAACAAAGAATGAACAGGATCAGTTTGTATTCTCTACCAAAGAAGGCAAGGTACAAATTGCATTGAGCTCGTTAAAAAGTGTAAATCAGAGCCTCTTAACATTTTACCCTGGACATAATTCAAAATTTTGTGTTTTATTTTCTGCAGATCAATGCTTTTCTTCATGTGATGTTCTGCACACTCATTTCAATCTTGCCTCTATATGTTTCTTTCTCTTTTCCCACAATTGAACTCAGGATCAGTCATCTGTCTCGGTCAAAGACTATGAAGGACAATGATGCTTTCTCCCCAAGGAAGACATCCAAACTTGCATTGTCTTTGTCATATCTTGATACGTTCCTTGGATGATGACAGCTTACTCATTATAGGTCTGCTAATAGGTATTGTTCTCACTCTTAGGAAGACATGATTTCAGACTTACTTGATACTTTCTATGAAAGAAAATTAAGGGCAATGAACACAGATATAGCTACTATGAAGCTTGACCGTGATTAGTTAGCTTCTTGATGCAAAATAGAGCTCCATACGTTCTACCATAGGAATAAAGTCGAAATTTGTATGTTCTTTGCTATAGATCAGTAAAACCGATATGTGATGGTATCCCCAATCATCATAATTTAACTGTCACATATTTCTTGAAAACTGAACCTGGATCACTTCATTCTTTGCATTAAAGAGGTCTATTAACAATTTGTAGATATTTAAGGTAGCACTTGGATTTACAATCATACTTCATGATTGGGCATGACTTGATTTGTCATAAATCAGAGTTCCAGTCAATTTTTCCTGGGGAAATAAATTAATGCATGCATGTTCTTTGGTATAAGTAATTGTTTCGGTGTGTAACAATCTCCTTGCTTCTGCGTCTTTATGTTTGTTTCCTTTTTAAGAGATGAACTCAGCATCAGTTTGTATTTTCCTTTAAAGAAGGCAGGGGAGAGTTTGTAGAGCTGATTAAAAAGTGTAAGTCTACGCGACTGATTAGGCGGCTCTTGAATTTGCAATCATACTACACTTACATGAATTCGAGAATTATAAATCAGAACATCAGGCATTTTACCTATGGGAAAAAAAATAACTTTTTGGCATTTATTTGCTACAGATTTGATATAGTTTGATGTGTAGTGATCTGCCTATCCATATCAATTCTGCTACCATATATTGCTTACTTGTTTCCCACGAGATGAATTTAAAATAGTTTTGATGGTCCGTTAAATAAGGCGAGTGACAAGTTGCATGAATTTTAGGCTCACATAATTACAAGAATCATTGTTTAGGTAGACACTGGAAGTAAATTAGAGCTCCAGACATTTGGTCTATGAGTTAAATCAAAGTTTGTACATATTTTGCTCCGCATTGATGTCATTTGGCGTGTTGTGATGATCTGATTCTTCATTTTAATTCTGCTGCCAGATGTCTTTCTGATTTTCCCAAAGAAATGACTCGAAATGAATGACTATGACAATGTGCCAGGTTTAGTTGTAAAGTAAATCTGAGTAACTGTGATTATGCAACTCTTGGATACAACTTTACTCCAAATATTTTGCCCTAGTAATTGAAATTAAATTAAAACCTGCTTTTTTCAGTTACAGATTCATATTGTTGGATCTGTGATGATCTTCAGACTAAATTTATATCTGTTGCAACATGTTCCTTTCCGTTTTTCCTGATAGTTGAACTCAGGTTGACTTCCTCCTCTCATTTTAATCCTGTGGCCATGTTTTTTTCTTATGTATCCAAAGAAGTGAAATAGTGATTGCTTCCTCCTCTCCATTAGGCGGCTCTTGAATTTACAATCATACTACACTTACATGAATTCAAGGATTATAAATCAGAACATCAGGCATTTTGCCTATGGGAAAAAAATTAACTTTTTGGCATTTATTTGCTACAGATTTGATATAGTTTGATGTGTAGTGATCTGCCTATCCATGTCAATTCTGCTACCATATATTGCTCACTTGTTTCCCATGAGATGAATTTAAAATAGTTTTGATGGTCCGTTAAATAAGGTGAGTGACAAGTTGCATGAATTTTAGGCTCACGTAATTACAAGAAACAGTGTTTAGGTAGACACTGGAAGTAAATTAGAGCTCCAGACATTTGGTCTATGAGTTAAATCAAAGTTTTTACATATTTTGCTCCGCATTGATGTCATTTGGCGTGTTGTGATGATCTGATTCTTCATTTTAATTCTGCTGCCAGATGTCTTTCTGATTTTCTGAAAGAAATGACTCAAAATGAATGACTATGACAATGTGCCAGGCTTATTTGTAAAGTAAATCTGAGTAACTGTGATTCTGCAACTCTTGGATACAACTTCTCCAGATATTTTGCCCTAATAATTGAAATTAAATCAAAACCTGCTTTTTTTGTCAGAGTCATATTGTTGGATGCGTGATGATCTTCAGACTAAATTTATCTCTGTTGCAACATGTTCCTTTCCTTTTTTCCTGATAGTTGAACTCAGGTTTACTTCTTCCTCTCATTTTAATCCTGTGGCCATGTTTTTTCTTATGTATCCAAAGAAGAGAAATAGTGATTGCTTCCTCCTCTCCATTAAGAGCAGAGACAGTTTACACAGATAAAACACAAATCTCAGTGACTGTTATAAGGTAGGTCCTGAATTTAAAATTGTAGGTAAGAGTCATTATTTGATGTGTTATGAATCAGAGCTCCAGTCATTTGTTATAGATTGAAAATAGAATGGTTGCAAATAATTTCTGTAACCTTCAATATTCTGTATGAAACTTGAATGTTTCTGTTAAGTTGATATTGGCTAGTTTGATTCTTGAGTAGATCAGCTTTTAAAGATTGGTTGTTGGGCTGGTAGAATTAGATTTATGAATTCATACTATCGTGCAAGTTTATGTCTACTGACATTGTATGAAGCATTGCATGTGGAACTTCAATGTGGGACTGATATAATGTGTTACTCAGGTGATCTCATCAGCATCCTCCAAACAAAAGTTGGGTAGGGATTCTGTCCAGAAACCAAGGACTGGTACACTAAAGTCAAGATCTAATATGTCTGTGTCTATGAGAGATGTGGATGCAGCTTTTCAGGGTGCGGGTCAGAAAGCGTATCCTTGAATATAGATCTGTTACACAGCTTCAATATATTTTGAGCTGAAAATGGTTTTATTTTTTTGAGTGAGTGTTTGTAGCATTCAACTGAGTGTCTTCTGGAGTCAACTGGTGGCTAAAAATGATTGCTGAAGTTTTAATTGCAAATCACATTACTGCTACATTGTAAATACATTGTGGAGATTAAAATATGTACAGAAGCTTCCATCTTATCTATATAAACTAGATTATAGATTTTTTCTCTGTGCTTTATTTTGATAAATACTATGCATTGGGTATTGATTTTTCTGATTTTGATTGAAGTTAATTTCATATTATGCAATATGTCGTGTTCAAATATTGTCAACCTTTGTTTCATATGTTTGGAATAATATTAATGTTCCTTTTGTTGTCTGTTCCCAAATTGCTGTTTTCATGTTTCCCAAATACTTTTATTTTTCTAATTTTTCATGGAATAGTATTAATGTTCCTTTGTTGTGTGCTCCCAAATTGCTGTTTTCATGGTACCCAAATATATTTAGTTCTAATTTTGCAAGATGAGTTGGATTTTGTTGTATTGCTCTTTTCCTTAACTTGATTAGTGGACTTGAAATATGGAGAATTGAAAATTTTAAGCCTGTGGCGATCCCCACATCTTCATATGGAAAATTTCGGTCTGGAGATTCTTATATCATTCTAAAGGTAAGCTACTATATCCTAGAAGTGATCTTATAATTCTATTTGCAATATAGTTGGTCATTTTTGAAGATGTTGCACATGAATGCACCTCATCATTCCCATTGTAACATGCAATGTGGGTCCAAAAGATGGGGATTGGTACTGTTGAATCTTTTGGTTATTTCTTAAATGTCAAGTCTGACGTAAAATGGACTGACACTGATTGCCATCTTAGTGAAATGAATCATGCACATACATATACCCTTATTCATTCATGTATATATATAATATAATCATAGCTTCTTTGTTGCCCTTTTTCTAACTCTGCATATTTTTATAACAGACAACAGCTTTAAAAAGTGGCGTTTTCCATTATGATATCCATTACTGGCTTGGTAAAGACACGAGTCAGGTTTGCATCCACACCCTCTTGAAAACTTTGGCATGATTTTAAAGTTTTCACAAGCATTCAAGTAGCCTTTTTTGATATAGTAATAAATTTGACACTTGATGGTTTCTTTCTGTTCTATTACAACTCCACACCCTCTCGAAAACTTTGGCATGATTTTAAAGTTTTCACAAGCATTCAAGTAGCCATTTTTTATATAGTAATAAATTTGACACTTGACGGTTTCTTTGTGTTCTATTACAACTGTTATTGATATCATCAGGATGAAGCGGGTACAGCAGCAATAAAAACTGTTGAATTGGATGCAGCTCTTGGTGGACGTGCAGTGCAGCATAGGGAATGTCAGGGCCATGAAACAGACAAGTTTTTGTCATACTTTAAGCCTTGTATCATACCTGAAGAAGGAGGTATTGTGTCAGGATTTAAGCATGTTGAAGAAAAAGCATATACTATTCGCTTATTTGCCTGCAATGGAAAACATGTTGTGCGTGTTAGAGAGGTAATTTTTCTTCTTATGATTGAAATGAAGGAAAGGCTTTGAAAATTCTCTTCTTGTTTTTGAAACTATAATGAGTGAGCACTTTGACATTAACAGGTGCCCTATTCACGCTCATCCCTGACTCATGATGACATATTTATCCTTGACACCAAGTCAAAAATATTTCAGTTTAATGGTTCCAATTCCTCTATTCAAGAGAGGGCCAAAGCATTAGAGGTTGTTCAGTATATCAAAGATACATTTCATGAAGGGAAGTGTGAAGTGGCTGCCATTGGTAAGTTCACAGAGTTTTGTGCATTAATATGTTAAAGTGTTGAATAAACAAAACACCAAGGTTAGGGATGTTCAACTCTGCTATTTTCTGTAGGTGATATCTTTTTTATTTCCTGAAGTAACCTTGTCATGAACAAACAATTAGATTTATTTTATTTAGTATTTTAAGCATCAATAGTAGAATGATTTGATATAATGTTTGCTGCAAAAATATCAGAGGATGGCAAATTTGTTGCGGATCCTGAAACTGGCGATTTCTGGAGTTTTTTTGGTGGATTTGCTCCTCTTGCCAAAAGGTCAAGCATTGCCATTGAATCTCAAGATGAATCAGTTCCAGCAAAGTTATTGTGGTGAGTTTTAGATGTTTAAGTTGCCTAATTTTTGTTTCATTTGTTTACATATTTCATGATTGTATTATTTCCATTATTTGGTTGTTGTGTGTGTTAGCAGCAATGTGCACAGATAAAGTGTATTGTTAAATTTTGCATTGTGGTTGGATTTTTTGCACATACCAGCTGACATTTTAATATATTCTTATGTATACCAATGGTGAAATTTATAGCATACAAAAAGGCCGAGCAAAAGCAGTGGAGGCTCAATCATTGACAAGAGAAATGCTGGACACAAACAAGTGTTACTTGGTAGATTGTGGTGTTGAGATATTTGTTTGGATGGGTAGGAATACGACCCTTGAGGAGAGAAAATCTGCAAGCTCAGCTGCAGAAGTGAGTACTCAAAACATTTGGCTAGAATTCAGAAATTTACTTTGATGCATACAAATGCTTTTTGCATAAATGTGTGATTCTTAGAAATATTATTGAATTTTCTTTTTTTTGTTCATAGGAGCTGATTGCTAGCCAAGGACGATCACAAAAAGCTCATATCACTCGTGTTGTGGAGGGCTTTGAAACTGTTATGTTCAAATCCAATTTTGACAAGTGGCCTCAAAGTACAGATACAACTGTATCTGAAGATGGACGAGGCAAAGTTGTAGGTTTGTACCAATAATGAGGCATAGGGTTTTTCTTATAAATTTGTTTTGTATCTCACTTAAGCAATTTACAAAAAGGTGGTTTTGCTATCTAATCCTGCAGCCATGCTCAAACGTCAAGGGTTCAATGTAAAGGGCCTGCTGAAAGCAGCTCCAGTGAAAGAAGAACATCAAGCATTTATTGATTGTACTGGTAATCTTCAGGTATATAAATAAGGGCTGAAAGAGGTGCCTGGAATTTATTTTGGCTAGTCTCTGTAAGGCCCTTAATGGTAGCAATATAGCTTATTTTGTGTCTGATGCATCTTGTGCCTTGTGCAGGTTTGGCGAGTTAATGGTAAAAACAAAGTGCCTCTCCCGTTGAGCGAACAGTGCAAATTTTTCAGTGGGGATTGCTACATAGTTCAGTACACTTATCCTGGAGAGGAAAAAGAAGAATACTTACTTTGTACCTGGATTGGAAAACAGAGCATTCAGGTATGCTTGAAGGCTGACAATTCAAATATCTTCTTGTCCAAAGGATGCTTTTTGAAGATAGCTGATATATGGGTTTGATATTAGAGAAAATGGAGAACATGAGGTTACGCTTTATTGCTGTTTTAATTACTCTGTAACCATCATAACTTTTTTCTGGTCTGGTGAGAAACCTGTTTTAGATTAAATTTTATTCCAAGATCCAATAGATAATTGATAAGCAGGATTGATAGGTTAAAAGTGGTGAGAAGGAAAATGAATACAAACATTGATCACCTAAGTTATGTAGCTAGGAATGTGTATCAAAGAGGCTATACATATTTCATAATTCTTATTGCCATAGGGTTTGATACGCCCTCTTGATGGAAAAGAGTTTGTCTTCAAAGTACATGCAGATTATAGGCAATTGAATCCTTATAAGTTTCAATGATAACAACACGTTGAATCAGAACTCATCAATCTGATATCAATCTTGATTAACATTAAGTGTTGTTGACCTGAAATTTTTGAAATACTTTTATATAATTATGATTATAATACTTCTAAAATTTCCAGCATCAAAATTGAATATTCCCAAAGTAACGAGGATTTCAAAGGGGTTTAAATTTAGCATTTTTTGGCTTACAGCATAGCTATCAATATTCATTACTATTAATATCAATTTCAAGGGTTCTTAGGTGCTAGGAGAGCTTCTAGGAATATCCTGCTGGCTCCTTGGATTCGGGCCTGGAGATTACCTTTTGGATGTTATCCTATAGCGACACTATTTTGATTGTGGATGGTGATATTTCTGGTTTTTTTGATACGAGCTTGTGTGACATCATTGGGTTCTACTTTCTAGCATTTTTATTTAGCTTTGTTGTACATCAGTCTTTTGTTTTTTGCAGGGTTCCTCCTTTCCAAATGGTTATGTTTACTTGGATCATATCATTTGGGTTTGACCATTTTGTGTTTAATCACTCTAGTTATACTTCCATAATTTTAGTGTTTAGATATGCTTGCAGATTGTAGCATGTCTAGCTTGATCTGTGAACTAGGATATTAGTGGAAAGTTATGGAATTAAAACATTTTGCAGTGGTGTACAGATATATGATGTAATCTCTGACTGTTAAAATCTTAAATGTTTAATTTATTATATCTATTTATTATGTCTTGCTGTTGAATGGCATGGTATATTGAGGTATAAAATTGTATTGATCTTCACCTATATGTTAGAAATATTCTCTGCTTTACATTGAGCTCTATAAGAAAATTTGTTTTGTGTTTTCACAGGAAGATAGAGCCATGGCTCAATTGTTGGTGAGCAAAATGGTGGAGTCATTCAAAGGGCAGCCAGCTCAGGTTATTTGCCATGAGATATCTGATTTCCAAAGAACACTACTTATTTGTGACTCTTCTTATGCAATGATTTGTATTTGTTATATTGTAATGGAAGATTATTTTTATGTAGAAAGCTTACTATTAATATGATTATTACCTTGTGATGCATTAGGAATTTTGAATTTAATTATTAAGTTGTATCTCACTCATGGCATTTTCTTTGGTTTTTGTACTTGCAGGCACAGATCTTTGAGGGAAAGGAGCCTCCTCAGTTCTTTGCAATCTTACAAAGTTTCATTGTTTACAAGGTACAGTCTATTCAGTATTGAAGTGCTTCATATATTGACTTGTTTTTGCTTGAAGGCTTGACCCTTGTGCAATGTGCTTGAATTTCAATTGTCATTTTGAGAATTTTAGGTTTGAATTCTAATTGCAAAATTGATTTACCTTAATGAACATATTTTGGACTTCCTAAGTATTTTAAATTTTTATGGAAGTTTACGAAATTTATATTGCCATATTCTTTTTTTATGTGTACTTTCAGGGTGGACTTAGCACTGGGTACAAGGCATACATAATGGAGAAAGGGATTGATGATGATAGCTACAAGGAAAATGGACTGGCACTTTTTAGGGTGCAAGGAACTGGTCCAGATAATATGCAAGCACTTCAAGTTGAACCGGTAAGATAGCATTATAGTTGAAGGTTGCAGGCTTGAATGGTTTTTAACTTTTTTAAGCAAAGTGGAAATTTTGCTATTGCTAAAACTTAATTTGTTTCTCAGCATGGTAGCAAGAGCCCATTTACGAAATTCATATAGATAATATGTGGCTCCACTTACAGAATGCTTTGGTTAAAAAAATAGCCCATTTACGAATTCATCCCCGCTGATTGCAAAGTATCAGCACCTATTATGACAAGGGTTGGGGCCTCTGATGATTTAGGTGGAAGAGTTACCACTTCATTTATTGGCTGTTAGTTGAAGGTGGTTGGTTATTCATGGAACTGAATTAAAAGCCTGTTTGGTGTAAATTTCTCACCCAAACATGCTATGCATTCCAACAACTTCATATTGATTTTGTACCCTTTGTAAAAGATGTTCCAACTGACAGTATTTATCCGAAGTGCACCTGTTTTTCTAGTTACCAGTTATTCAAATATGTTAGCATCAATCTGTGTAGGGGTCGCTGCTACTTGAGAACTATAGCAGTCTGTGCAAGCCAAGGTATTTGTGTCTTTGTGACGTTTCTGATTACAGGCTTTGTTCTATTTTTCACTGCCTAGGAATGCTGTGTTAATCTTGGTGAAGAGTGTTTTAGTGCACTTAGTGGTTGGTGATGTGGGCATTGTTTGTTCAAAAACCTCAATTTGTGATGGCTTTTCTGTCTGTTGAGTTGAGATGGTGGCTGGTGCATTTGCTCCTGAATTTTCAGGCAATGGTTGAGCTTGGGTATTTAGAACATGTGGCTTGGCTGCAAACTTACAAAAATATAGCCCATAAATGCTCCTCATAACTGGGAATTTATATGGAATTGTCATGTCAGAATTTCAAAATGAAAGATTTTTTAAAATGTCCAATCCTATTGGTATTTACAGTTGCACTTCAATTCCAACTAGGAAGCATGATCCACTCCAAGAGAGAGAGAGGGATCACGAACACACTACACAGCCCGATGCCAGATCCATAATAACCCGGCCAAAAACCTTGGACAGAATAACCTGGTCACAATAACCCAAGGACAAAATAATCCAGGGTCATAATAACCCAAGACAAAATAACCTGTGGTCAGAATAACCCATGGACAAAATATCCCCGTAAGAATATAGAGAAAGGAAAACAAAATTTATAAATTACATGTATCTAAATTCTAATGTTCTAATTGATTTTATGTCATTTCTAGTTTACTAGCTTGATCTAAAATGACCACGGGTTATTCTGTCCATGGGTTATTTTGACCATGGTTTATTATTTGTTAGGGATTGACAGATCCAGAACAATATAAAATTAAAAGTTATATGCAGAAACAAAAGAAGAAAACAATCTCAAAACAGATAACACACAGATTTAACGTGGTTTACCCAAAACCTGGGCTACGTCCACCTACACAGCCGTCCAACCTTTCTTATTATCCAGCAAAAACATACACCAACATTACGATGCATTATACATCTGAGTTGCTTATAACAGTGTTTTTAGGGCAACCTCTAAAATCAACCATTTTAGGGTTTCACAATGTTAGTATTCATTTTTCCCGAAAAAGCACAAAAAATTTTCGGCGCTGCGAGCCAACTGGAGGCGAGGTGCTAGCACCCCTCACCTTTGGTAACTACATGAGAGGTTGTCACAATATCAACACCCACTACATGATCAATCGCCACAATATCAACATTATGAACCTGGGTTATTTTGTCCTTGGGTTATTATGACGGGGTTATTGTGTCCAGGGTTATTTTAGCCGAGTTATTATGTCCGGATACCCAATTCCATGGATAGTTCAGTTGGAATTTCTTTGTATTGCTTTTCTTTCTGTCAAAAATGATTTTTTACTACTAATTTACTAGTCATTTGACCTAAAAATCTTCATGATTTTTTAAATGTACCAATTGATAATCAATCTCTTATTTTTGGCATATCACGTGACTTGTAATAGGAAGATTTTAAAGTGAAATTTACATAACTGCTTCAATGTGCAAAAGTTTGTTTGTTGTGGCTTTTCTCCATCAATTAGTAGCAGGCATTTTAATTGGATGTGATATTATACTTTCAGATGTTACTCAAAAGAGTAAAGGTTTTTTCAAATGTGTCAACCCATTAATTTTATAAATATGTGTTGCAGGTAGCAACATCCTTGAACTCATCATATTGTTATATCTTGCAAGTGGGGATGACTGTCTTTACATGGTTGGGCAGTCTTAGCACAACGCAGGACCATGAGCTTGTTGAGAGAATGTTGGATTTGATAAAGGTAGAAAGCTTCTGCTGTGTTATATGTCCTGTTTTTATGCTTATATGGGATATTGATCTTGCATGAACTAGAGACCTAATATAGATTGAGATTGTGAAGTCTTTATTTTGGAATAATATTTTGAGTTTGTCATACGTGGTAATGGCTACGACTGAAGTGCCACTGCTCATGTGATCTTTGGAAGCCTTGTGATTGGATCATTTTGATGAGAAGGTTTAAAATTTTGAGTTAACTTCTTGATCCATCTTTGGTTAAGACTCTATGTTAAATAAATTCTAGCAACTAGCAATATTAAATATACTTATGTTTGCCTAGGGAAGTTTGTTATACATTGATTGTGATTTTAATCCAATATAGTTACATGTTTTTACTTTTTAAAGGTTAAAGGCAGCCTGTATGAAATTTGAAGACTAAATTGCTTCTATAGCCATTCTTTTGAATTATGTTTAGCGTTCCAGGCTTGTGATGCTACTTTAAGATGGACATTTAATCTGTTTACTAAATGTATTAACAGGCTGACGTACAGTCCAAACCACAGAAAGAAGGAACAGAATCTGAGGCATTTTGGAATGCACTTGGAGGTAAAAAGGAATACTCAAGTCAAAAAGTGGTTAAGGATGTAAGCAAAGATCCTCACTTGTTTTCATGCAGTTTGTCTAAAGGTTAGATCTTATTCCTTTAGAAAATATATGTTCTGCAACTTGATTCCAGTTTATCTTTCTCTTGCTGTTGTTCTTTGAATTAAAAGTAGTCATTAATCTAATATTATTTTTGCTTTTTGGGACATATTGTCACATGCTTCCTTGGAACATTTGTGGGATTTTCAGGAAATTTGGAGGTACAATTTAATTCATCCTCTGTGATATGATTTAATGGAAAGCCTTTTTATGTTTTAAGAAGGGTTTCAATAGAGTTTCCTGCATTGACTTTTGAAGTATTCTTAGCTGCAGGTAACAGAGATATTCAACTTTGTTCAAGATGATCTAATGACTGAAGATGTGATGATTTTGGATTGCCATTCGGAGATCTACATTTGGGTGGGGCAACAGGTTGACTCAAAGCTTAAACAGCAGGCTCTAACTATTGGCCAGGTAATTACACATCTTCTCTTGAAATTGACTATTCACCATTTGGTATTCACACATTGGACATACATTGATCAATCTAATTTCTTGCGTATGAATAAACAGAAATATCTTGAAAAAGATGTACTACTTGAAAGATTATCTTCAGAAACACCTGTATTTGTTATCATGGAGGGGAGCGAACCATCATTTTTCACTCGTTTCTTCACATGGGACTCATCAAAGACAGCTGTAAGCTTTTTTACATTATTTTTAATAGGAGATTTGCTGGTTGTTGAAGCCACAAATTAAGATGCTTGGTGTAAATGTTTTATTGGAGTTCCTCATGTTTTTTTAATTTGTTTTCTGTGTCACCAACATACAGCAGATGCTATAAACTGTATTTTAGTTGATAATGCTGGCTTTATGGTTCTAATCTTTCTCCTACTTTGTATGATCGAATTTGTTTTCAATGTCTGATTTTTGTTGTCAATATTTGGCATGTGATTGCAGATGCATGGAAATTCATTCCAACGGAGGCTTTCCATTATTAAAACTGGAATATCTCCAATTGCAGATGTAAGAAAGCCTTCTTTATATTTCTCTGGCTTTTGCATCTCCTTTCAAGTTTGAATATGTATCCCAGGAATCCTTTCATGCCAAAAGTCATGAAGTTTAAATGTTTTTTTAATTTTTTATATGTCCATACTTATGAGTTACTAAAAGATACTAGACAGAGGGCTTGCATATTGGATGAATGCATGTATGTTGACATAGTTCTAATCGATAGCTTTTGAGTAGATTAATGTTTGGTTTATTGGCAGAATTAAGTCATCTTTATCATTGAATTTCAGGCCTATGTTGCTCAGCGTATTGAAAGATTTATGCCTTCATTGTCAAATGCAATAGCACATATGTTGACTAGGTTAATCTAATATAAACAAGAAAGAGCATAATCTTAAATTCCTGCTATGATAACCTTTAGAACGTTAAATGGTAAAACCCTTGTAGCCACATAAGGGCTAATAAGACATGGAACCATATGCTAATACCTGCACCCTGGTAATATGGATTAAAAAAAGTGATAAGAAAGTTCTTTTCTTTTCTTGGAATAATCTGTTGTTTTCGCCATCTTTGCGAATTTGATGAATCTCTGCAATTGAGATTGTAATAGGACCATACCCCAATAGATGCTCAAAATGTGTTCCCCTGAAATTTGAACTTCTGTTTCTGCAGTACATATCTATCATGGAACAACCTGAGCACGTCTGTTTAAATGTTTTTTGCAAGTAATTAGCTACCATGCCTAGTTATGTGCACTGCTTGCATCACCTTTACAAAATTTCTGAAGATCTGTTAATGAATGAGCTCCAAGATTGTTATGGAGCGGAGCTTTCTTTGAATGACATGCATTACTCCCACTCAGCAGCTGTCAGCTTTCTTTGTCAATGCAAAGTTTTCTCTATTGTGATATTGGAAATATTTGGATTTTCTATTACTTGTAGCAAATTGGCTAACAATTTTAAGATGAAGAGAGTTGAACTGTGAATATGTCAAATGTTTGGATGGGAACTTTTCTAATCTGGATAGTAAAATAATTAATTCTGTTCTTCTCAAATGTCTCACAAGAAAATGGGCTTATGTAAATGTCGTAAATAAAAGCCTAGCTTATCTCAGGTTAATAATTACCCTTAACATTACATGTCTATCGAGTCAAATCATAGCTCTGCCATGATACAATAAAACAAAATACAATAGATAACTTTAAGCTTCACCTATATAATTCTGTTAAATGTTTGTTTTTTTCCGAGCAACTTAATTGCTCCTTATCTGATTATGTGCTATGGGTGCAATTGGTAGTCCCATGGACCGTACGGTCTTGTGGACATAATAAAAAATAATTTCATTTTATTTTATCTACAATGGTTACTACTTGTGGAACCATTGCACATAAACCTCAGTATTTTAATGTTTGCATTTGTACAGAAACCTAAGAGGCGTACCCCAGCTTCCTATGGAGGACGTATGAGCATGCCAGATAAGACATCACAACGCTCCAGAAGCATGTCTTTTAGCCCTGATCGTGTTCGTGTGAGGGGAAGATCTCCAGCTTTCAATGCTTTGGCTTCAGCCTTTGAGAATCCAAGAAATCTTTCTACACCTCCTCCTGTGGTAAGGAAACTTTATCCTAAGTCAGTGACACCGGATTCGCTAAGCAAGACAGCTACGCCAAGATCGCAGGCTATAGCAGCCCTAACATCTAAATTTGAGCCTTTCAAGGATCGCAAATTACTGAGTGATTTCACAGGTAATTGTTTGTTGTCTCTAAATTATTTGTATTTATTATTGGTGCTTCAAATATCAGCAAGAATACTTCTTGTAAAATAAGGTCAAGCTAACATTAATATCACTGTTATGGAATTTTCTCCTTAACAGAAGTAAGTACTGAAACTCCACCTAAAAAGCCGGAGACAAGTCCAGTTTCACCAAGTAGACCAAATGCTATTTCCATGAATGGCAGAAGTAGTTCCAATTCTATGAGTAGCAGAATTGAAGCACTAAGTATAAAAGAGGACTTAAAGGAAGATGAACCTGAAGATGATGAAGGGCTGATCACATTCCCCTTTGACCGTTTAAAGATATCATCTCCAGATCCTGTCTCCGATATTGATGTGACAAAAAGAGAGGTAGAATATGCTTGTTGGATACAATACTATATTTTTCTATTTTTCATTTTGGATTTATTTGAATAATTTTGTGTTTTATTCTGTACGACTCCAATGACTTCAGACTTATTTGTCTTCTGAGGAGTTCCGGGAGAAGTTTGGAATGACTAAGGAGGCTTTCTACAAGATGCCCAAGTGGAAGCAAAACAAGCAAAAGATAGCTCTGAACTTGTTCTGAAGTCAATTTGGATGCTTGGAAGTCCGAAGCTGAAATTTTTCAAGGCTAATATGTATCAATTCCTGTAAGAATCTGTATAAATACATTGTTCTATGGAGTCATTCTGCAATTTATTTTTCTTGAACAAGGAGATATTTCTCCAGACAAGAAAATTTCCTTCATTCTACAAGAAGATTTTTCAAGTTTGTGGGGTGAAAATGGCAGAGCATTGTAACCTGTTCACTACCCCAGAGCTTGATGCTATTCCTGGAAGCTTGTGCATTGTTTCATCTTCTGCATAATTTTGTCAGCAGTTCAGTATTTTTTGTGGTTTCATAGAGGTACAGGAAGTCTGTGAGTTTTGATATCTATAAGAGGCATTGTAATTCTTAACAGTAGAAGAGATCATGGTGATGAAGATTGTTGTTTCTAGTTTTGTAGAAGCAGGGTTATTTGTTTAATGTAACAAGTGAAAGCTGTCTGTCGGACATTCTTGTTGGTATTGTAAACAAGGCCCTCTTCAGACGTGTTCACTAATTATATACATTTCATATTTGTTTGAAAAATAAAATATTATTCTTTGTGTTTGTAAATGAGAATCCTGAGGTTGCATGCATATTGTATCTAAATCTTTGCTTCTGAGATAGGGTCACCCTTTCCTTGAGAATTTTCTGCATACGCTTGGGTATTTGATGTATATTCAATCGTAATGGAACATAGTTCAAATTTTGATGATTTTGTGAAATAGCGACCCCTTTTTTTACTAGTTTGTTTCTTAATCGCCCGATCTTTTCCTTCGTGGGTGGTAAAATGCAAAGCTATTAAATGTTGACGTTAATCTTTTATTTTTTTAAAGTATATAACGGCAATTGTCTAACTTAAATGGGAAGGTATACTAACCCTTTTGTTAAAAGATTTTTCCATAAAAATTTTATAATGGATTTGTAAAAATCAAATATTTAGAATTTTATTGTACAATGTCAAGAATGCTACCATGAATAAGATACGAATCGTGCCATCTATGGTCTAGGGCACCATTCAACATGCTATCTTATGTCAGAGAGAAATGCCAATGATATTAAAAAAATCAAACTTAATTACAAATATCAAAACTTTTTTCACTAAACTTTATTCAATGACTTGAGTAATTATTCATTTTTCCAATAACAAAATAATAATATTTTATTATTATTTTACTATAAATTTATAATAAGTTATAAAATCAATATAAAATGTCAATTTTCAATTTGCAACATTTATTTACAGATAATATTAAAGTTAATTTAAAATGAAGATATATATATAAAAACAAACTATAAAATAAACAAAAGTAAGCCTATAAATTTTCTAGGTTTGGGTTTAACAATTATTTCATGAATTAATTAAAAAATTGAATGTTAAGAAAAACAATTTATACATTTTTGAATCTTTAATTTTTAGAAATATGTTTTTAAAAGGGTAAGAAGCATCTCTATTGTCTTATATGTAATTGGTTTTTTTTCAAAGTTAAATACTTTTCACTTTTAATCTAAATATTTGTCTTGTCTTTCATTTTTTTAGGTAAAATTTAAAGCTAGATTTGAGACTTTTGATTTAATTGTGATTCATTTTAGCATTGATATAATAATATTTGAGCAACTTCAAATACACATTTTTATTAAGTAACAAGAGAAATATTTGGCAATCATAGATTGTTTTTAGTATAAGAGACAAACATTTACCTTTTGCAAAGGTAACTACTACACTTTGAGGGAGAGGACACACAATAGTGGTTGCATGGTCTCTATTCTTGTTTCAATTTTTAGGAGAATTTTTTAATATGAGGTTTTATCCTACTATCTTGTCTAGTGAGATCTTTCCACTTTTTCTCTTCATTTTTTCTTGGAGGAGCTTTTCTCTAAGGTTTTTCCATTTTTTTCAAGGGGAAATTTTTGTGCATGAGTACCTAATATGCACACAAATTTGTTGAGGCCTATCCATCCACCTTTCATATCCACCTAATGTATAATTTTTTCTTTTCTTTGTGGGGTGTGGTGCGTTATTTTATTTTGCATCTAGTTTATTACTTTATTGCATTATATGCACTTTGGATAGGATAAACTTGGAGATGTATCTACTTGACTAAGTTGTACTTGAGTGACATGACTTGTACTTTCCTTATCTGGTAGAATTGTATTACACACCTTATTATGTCTTCTATTATCATAATGGTTACATATTCATATCTATTGGTAGTGTACTAAATATAAATCCAAATATTGCTTAATATGAGCATCTCTAGTACATAATCTTATCACATTGCATCTTATGATTAAAATACTATTTACTCTATCATATTTATCTTCTTTGCGCTTACTTGAAATTGGGTGGCTATCTCTATAGTCAAGTATTACACCATGTTTGACTTACCATCTCTCAACAAATTGGGCAATGTTGAATTATTGGCTAGCAAGCACATGATGTGCTAGTAAATGACCTAACATAGTACAAACCTTAGGAGTGCCAGTCATATAACTTGAGTGATTACATTATTTGATGTTTGAATTGTAATACTAGGAACAATATGGCGACATGCATCGTGAGTAATATTTTGTGGTTTTCCTTAGAGGTATATCAAATCCTATTGAAGGCATGATAGAAACCATAAAGAGTGTTGAGAAATATAGAAGTTCTAATACCAAAGGTTGGGAAATTCAATGTTATCCCCAATAAAAAATCAAAGGATTAGATACAATTCTTGGACTACTACAAGAAGTAAATGTAAAATTTATATACAAATATGAAACTTAAGCTGCCTCAATGTGGAAAAAGCATGCTTAGATATTTCTTGTCTATGTTGTTTAAAATCAACAATCATATCATGCTTATTAACACTACCTTATGTGAAATTATAACAACAATAAACAAAGCATAACATCAACATGAGATAACAACAACGAGGCACAAATTAGCGACATAAGAGCATAACATAACACATGATTTATGTGGAGAAACCCTTGCAAGAAAAAACACCACTAAGAAGAGAAGCCAATTATACATTACATTCAAATAAATGAGATTACAACACATTCACTTCCATTCTCCTCTTTGCCTCCAACATGGTAACACTTGTGTACCTATGTATAACCTCCTTATGTCGTCCTTACTCTTGCAACTCCTAACTCTACATGTTATTGTTGCTCTCTAATTTTACATTCAAAGATTTGTTTATATTCAAAGAAGATTCTTCATTCCAAATGTCCCCAACCCTTGGATTGTCTCCAAAAAATGTGAAGGAACACTAGTTTTGGCTCCAATATTTTCCCTCCAATTCAGGCACCCAAACATGTAATATAAACATTAAATGAAATACAATAAATGATGGAATACTAGGAGACACATGTTGCCTCTTCCAAGTGCACACTTGGAGGAGCCCAAAGGTCACCCATTCATCCTTTTTACATGTCATTAACTATCCCATTCTAGGTATCCACATGTGGGGAAAACAATATTAAACAATTGTATTCACAACCCACCTTTATTGCTGCTAGTGGAACCTATCACTCCTTATGAACGTGTTACAAATAATAGGGTATGTGCACACTAAGATTGTGAACACAAAAGTGTCTACTCACCAAAATAACAAAAAATGAGCTCAATGCGTACGTGCTTTTTAAAAATTCAAAATATCGAAAACTCTAAGCCAAAATACGTAGGTGTTATTTAAATAAAAAATGCATACATTTTATTTGAAATAAAAATGTGTCTGCACTTTTATGAGAATAAAACATGTAGGTGTTTTGCTAAATAAGCATAATGCTTACACATTATGTTAAACAAGAAAAACACATACACATTATGTTAAACGAGAAAAGTGTGTATGTGTTTCTTTGAATAAAAGCTAGATGAAATATATGTTGTAGCTCAAGTTTTTAGTTTCTAAAACTAAATGAATTTTGAATCCTAATTAGTTTGTCCTCCCCATAGAATTTTTTTTAGGATATACACATAAAATATAACATTTAAGTATAAGAAAGGAAACCATAATGCAAATTCTCTATTTTAGGAGATCTTATAATATTTTAGATTTTGTCAAATTTCAGTAATCGATTGGCTCCTATCATCATTACCTTGATATTTCTCTATCTCATGCTCTTTGTCTCCACTAATCTCTAGACCTATCTATTTTCCTATCACTTTCTTTCTCCTCACTCTCTACCTCTCTCTATCTCACACTCTCCTCTCCCTCCATGATTTAGACCTTATAATTTCTTAAACTTAGTCAAATTTTAATAATCACTAAGATCCCCCCCCTCTCTCTCACCCTCTTTGTCTCCTTTGAGCTTTATATCCATATATCTGTTGGAAACTACAATTGAAACAATTGTTATATTTCCATTGATGTCAAACCTTAACTGGTAAGACAATTGCTATCTAGTAGAGTACCATATCTTTTGATTGATGAAGAGGATTCGAAAAGAGGAGATAACAATGGGATACTACAATGGGTACTTGATTAGTTGGTACATTGACAAGGTAATGTATTATTTATCTTTAACACTAAGAGAAGAAGTTAGTTGATTTGAAGCTTAGGCTTCACTGAACAAAAGAGAAGAAATTTAGTTTAAGCCGAGTGATGCTAGTGTTGACTGAGGGCTAGTATAAGCCGAGTAAATTTTAGTGTCAACTGAGCATCAGTAATTATCGAGTATCAAAGAATTAACCGAGCAAAGAAAATGTTTTTTGAGTAGAACAGTTTTAGCAATGACTGAGTTATTTAGTGATGATCGAGTAAATGAACGCAGTATTGACCAAGTGTCAGTAATTTACAGTTTGTGAAGGAATTGAGAATCCCAATCGACATAGTTGAATTCTTGGGATATGTAAAATGTGTTGACATTAAAGATGAAAGATCTTAAGCATTTAATGCATGGTAAACCATTTTCCTATGGATTCAAGGAGAAGTTTGGAGAAGTATCTAGAAGGACAAGAAGGAGAACAAAATGATGGAAGGATTCGATAAATTTGACCTAAACCTAAGATCTATGAAAGAGATTAAGCGAAAAAAGATTAATCTACCTAATCAAGGAGGTATAAGGATGACCTAATTGTGAGGTTATGAAGAGTGTGGGAAAGAGGTTGATGTTATTGACTGACGAATCTAAGCAAAAGGCTAAGAAGAGCTGTGAAGAGTTGAACATAGTTGACGTGATTGCTTGAAGGGATTTTTGAGCAGATCAGAGATGGAGATGGTAATGAAGGCCAGTCAGTAAATCAACATATGAGCGTATTGGATCTTTATTTGCAAAGTGAGTTGTATATTTCAGATCAAAACCCACTGTTACTTTCTAACCATTGTATCAGTTAAAATCCTTTAATCAAGGTTGACCTAACAGTCATTTTGTAAACCCTTTAATCAAGGTGAGATTCTGATGGAATGTTCTTAAGCCCTCTAACCAAACCACTCTTAACAGGGTGATTAAATCCTTTAACAGGGTCACACCTAGCAGTGTGTATTGTAACCTTTAACATGGTTGGCTTCTCACAGAGCTCACTTCAGAAGAGTGAAAATTTGGTAGCATGTTACTGGTGGTTTTTCCCATATTGGGTTTCCACGTTAAATCCTAGTGTCATACTTGTGTGAATGTTATTTGATGTGTTATGTTGTTGAAAGTTTTATATTCTACAAGTTGATTACTTTTGGATAGTGGAATGCAACTTTTATGTTACTAATATATTCTATAGAGACCAAGTTGATTGCTGAATAGATCTAAGTTTGTTGAAGTGTTAAAAGTGAAATGTGATACATATGGACCTGAGGATAATTGATTCACCCCCCTCTCAGTTATTCTAAAATCACTCTAACAATATCTCCCTCTCCCTCTTCCTATCTCCTCTCTCCATATACCTCTCTCTATCTCATTTTCTCCACTCCCCCTAATATATAAACCTATCTTTCTACCTGTCTCTCCCACCCTTCACTCTCTACTCTATCTCTTTCTCTCCCTCTCCCTCTCTCTATGTTAAACACACCTCAAGGATGAGAGGGGGGAGGGGACTCAGTCTTGACTAGATCTTAAAATTTTAATGTCACAAATACTTATTAATTATATCTATCCAACTAACCATTAATGAAAGATATTAAAATGACAACAATAAACACATTAACACCATATTTTTATGTGAAACACCTAGTGTGGGAAAAACCACGATGAGAATCACATTCACAATATGATTAACTAATTAAAAATATATAGGCCACATGCTAAGGAGTGCACCACTCCTAAAAGGACTTGCGGGTTGAGGCACAAACCTTAGGTTAAGGAAACAACCTTAGGGAAAGATACAAAGGACTTTCAAATAACTGAATACTATAACTTCTTCATGGAAAGATAAGGGTTTGCACAAGCTTCCAAAAGAGCAACTATCTTCTAGTAGGCATAGGAATATGATGAACTAAAAAGATGTAGGATATCTTGATCAACCATTGCAACAACTCTATCGAACTTACACACGCACATCTCTTCTCTATCACATTCACATCATACTGACTTCACATTTGATCTATTTACAATCCAAGTCAATCCAAACTTCATCTCAACCATCAAAACGTCTATATATATATCAACTTAATCATCCAAAAATATAATTAGTTTGGCCATGGTAGAGATAAGCATCATTTATACAAAGTCATCCACGATGATCACTTACATTCAATACAGTCTATCCTAGGAGATAAAGGGGGACCCAAATATACCATACCACATCTTTCACGAATGATTTAATCAAATCGTACACACCACAACATCCTCAAAAGTTGATGCCAAATGTAACGTGTAGTAAAGCATAAGATAATGTTAACCAGTGAACCCAAAAATATTTTCCAATGCATGTAATTCCACGTGGAGCACAACACACCATGAAAATATCCATATCAACCTCTTAAGTCTTCTTCCAAAGCGTATTTGGACCAATAATTTATAAATCAAATCACCAAAATTAATCAAGTCGGATAGAGACCAATACAAACAACAATGTTGAACATAGAGCAACATAACTTCACTTGCAAAGCCAACCAACATAAGATATCTAAAGTGAAACACAAAAAAAATGTTAGAAACATGTTGACCGAACCGCACATCTGGAAACATCAATGTGGAGCAATGCAAAGTATTATTTGGACCAATCATAACAACTAACCTTAGTATCAACAATTAATAAAACACAACTGTAACCTATGAACTTTTGTGGACTTGAAAATAGGATATTGCAACATTCATAGACCATACATGACAACACCAAAAATCCAAGTTAATAACTTCTTATCCATACCATTCTTCCATAAGGACTTTGGATACTCTTTTCTACATATACCAACTTCCCATTCTTGTCTCCTTTTGGATATATCACAAATTGACTTACCATCACCACCAGACATCAAAAAAACATTTGAACATCCAATACCAAACTTTGATACTTTTTCCTGCATATTTTATCTTTCTATACACATGAAACTTCTTTTCATTAGGTAAACTACTGAACTCAAATGACTCTTCATCAAGTCGACATCAATGCAAAAACAAGTTGACAACAATGAAAACATATTTCTAATAATCTCCTCCTTTGTCATTAATGACAATATCAACAACTAAACAAAAACCTAATGAAACAAAATTTGTGTTGGATTATGGAAAGGGGGGGGGGGGGGAGGGGGTGAACCAGTAATCCTTGATTCTCTGTACCTTAAAAACTTTCTCTGATTAACTCGGTGTCAAATCTATCAGACACAATTTAATATTTACCGACAACAATAAATAAAATTTAACAATCAACAATAACATACACATAAATCATTCAACACATATAACACTAGTATTTAACATGGAAAACCATCTTTGGGAAAAACCACTGTGAAAATTATCATCCACTAAATAAATACTCTTCTGAATTATGCTTGGTTAAAAGCCAATCTAGTTAAAGATTACAATACACACTGTTAAATGTGACTTGGTCAGGGGATTTTCCTTAGATCTGTTAGGATGTTCACCCTGTTAGGAGTGGTCTGGTTAAAGGACTTCAAACACTCTTTAGAATGTTACCTTTTGCAAGGATTTTACAATAAGATTGTTAGGTCCACTCGGTTAAGATATTTTTCTGTTACAAATGCTAATAAGCAATAGTGAATATATTGACCTGTAAATTCACAACTATCCTTTGCATAATCAGATCCTTTGTGCACTCTTTGTCTTCACTTCAATCCTTCACTTTCTATTGGCTTCAACACTTCATCAAATTCTGCTTTACTGACTCAGAATTCACCTTTTCCTTCTTCACTGCATTAGTCGGTGACTTATCAACCTTTCAATTTTCCAACCATTTGTTCATACAAATTCATCCTTTATATAGACTTTGTTTTGCCTCTTAGTCTCCTTTATTATGTTTTATTTTGATTAATCTCAACTGTCCAATTCATTTCACAAACTTATTCAATGTATTTGGAACACAGTAAAACGTTTTATCATCACCTTGGAACTTGAACTTTCTTGAAACTTGTTTCTTCTCTTTTTTCAACTTAGATCTATACCATAGATCATCACCTTGAATTTTCTTGATCGTAGATCTCTCTAACTAACTCTTCCTTATCATCATGATCTTCTAGCTCATCATAGCTCATCTTTAAATATCGTTATGATCCTGTATTTAATTTATGTTCCTTGCTCGGTCGCTCACTTTGAATTTCAGTTAACTTCGCTCAGTGTCTAAAACCTTCTGCTCGGTGTCTTGAGTTCCTTTTCCTTTACCAAAACTTTATTTCCTTTTACCAAATAACCTTTTTTCTTTTACCAAATGACTTTTCCTGTTCGGTAGCCAAAACTATTTTGCTTACCAACCTGACTATCCTTCTTTACCGATTTGATATAATCGAATGTTAGGTAGAAAAAAATTATATCAACATAACCTTAACATTTTCTGATCTGTATTAGTTGCCCAATTAAGTTGTTCACCTTCACAACATCTCACTTCTTCTTCTTCTTCTTCTTAACTCATTCAAATTATATCAGACTCTGAATGATATGGAAACACAATATAAATAAGATATCAATTGCTTGACAACAATGCCTAGATAATAATTTATCTAATCTTTCTACAAACTTGTATTCCTCTGATCGTGGTCAGTCTTCATCATCATCACCATCATTTATAGTAACAATTTGTACTTCTCTCCCCCTTTGAAACCAAGGAAAAAGGGTGGAACATTGAAAGACCTTCTTATTTTATCTTTGATATATCACTCCCCCTTACAAATAGATCTCTTTACTTTACTTTTCTCCCCATACCAACAAAAACACTCCCCCTAATAGAGGCAACTCAATTTTGCAACAATTTTTATGCAATCAATAAACTACAACCTTCACTACTCCCCCTGATAGCAGCAACCACATCAATCTAGGAGATGAAAGATAGACATTAAAGTTCCCCCTAAAATAATAAACTATTGTAGAATGCATCTAGTTTGAATGAGGGTCAATAAGCCCTAACTTCTATTGAAGATACTTAGAAGTATTCTTTGATAGTGCCTTAGTGAAGATATTTGCAATCTAATCCTATATAGTCACATACTCCAATCTTACTTCTTTCACTAGAACATTCTCCCTCAAGAAGTAATAGATAGAAATGTGTATATTCCTTGAATTCATCACTGAGATCTTTGAAATATTGATAACACTTTTATTATCACACATAATCGAAACTACTTCATCATACACAACCTTGATATATCCCAGAGTCTATTTAACCCATAACACTTGTGTGCAACAAGATTTTGCTTCAACATACTCCACCTTTGTAGTAGATAAAAATATCAAATCATGCTTCTTTCTCATCCAAGAGACTGGTCTGTCTCCCAAGAAAAATGCACCTCCACTTGTAGTCCTGTCATTTGCACATGTTGCCCAATCAATATTATAATTTTTTCAAAGAAAATTCGTTATATCTTTTGTACCATAATACAAAGTTTAGATTCCCTTTCAAATATCTAAATATTCATTTTATTGCCTTCTCATATGATTGATTTGGATTAGCTTGATATCTTGCAACTAAGAAAACTGCATGCATAATTTATGGCCTTGAAGCAGTCAAATACAATAATCCACCAATCATAGATCTATAGACACTTTGATCAAATTCTAAAGCTTCATCATCTTTTTTTGATCAACCTCTAAAGATTCATCATAATTTCTTAAGTCACTCCTAGTAGCCATGGGGGTCCTAACTGGTTTACAGTCTTCCACTCAAAAAAACTTCAACATCTTCCTGATATACTTAGTCTGAGAAATGAAAATCCCATTTTTCATCTAATTAAATTGAATACCAAGAAATAAGTTTAAATCACCAATAACAAACATTTCAAACCCCTTCTACATCTCCTCAACAAATTTCTTGCATGCATCATCATTTCCTCCAAATATGATATCATCAACATATACTAAAATTATCAACATTTTATCACCTACAACTTTAAAATAGATATTTCTATTGGTAGTACCTATCTTGAAGTTCTATTGCAATAAATACCTGTCCAACCTAGCATACTAAGCTCTAAAAGCTTGCTCGAGCCCATAAAATTCCTTTTTAAGCTTGCATACCATACATGGATCATTTGAAAATTAAAATCCAATTGGTTTCTCATTGTAAACTTCCTCTTCCATCTCTCCATTAAAAAAGGCAGACTTATCATCCATCTAATATAATTTGAAATTATTATACACAACTAAAGAAAGAAACATTCATATAGCTTCCGTCCTAGCTACCAATGAAAAAGTCTCTTCAAAACCTATACCTTCAACTTGAGTGTAGCCTTTACAAACAAATATTTCTTTGTTCCTTGTGACTTCACCATCTTCATTCAAATTATTTTGGAACACCCACTTGGTTCCAATCACATTTTTGTCCACAGATCTAGGTAATAGTTCCCATGTTTGATTCATCTTTATCTGATCCAACTCTTCTTTCATAGTTTTCATCCAAATTTCATCTTTTTTGGCTTTTGTATAAGTCTTTGGTTCTACCTTGGACATAAAAAAATAGTTTGTCTATTCAAACATCTTGGCCTTTCTCCTTGTCAGCACACCTTTGCCTTTGTCTCCAATTATATGATCTTTGGAAAGATGCATCTTTACATATTTTGGTGGGGTCTTCAATGTTTTCTTTGGTTTCTTTTCCTCTCCCTTTTATTCTTCTTTGTCTTCTAGAGAATTTATTTATTGTGAAGGAGTAACATGAACATCTTCAAATTCTATCTTGGGCTCTAGAGCACCCTAATTCCTTTCTTCATTCACCTAGACATTAGTACTCTCAACTATCTTTTTAGCCTCATATGATAGCGTCTCTATGCATTGATTTTTTGTAGAATAACCTAAGAATATACCTTCATCCAATCATCCATCAAACTTCCTAAGATTGTTTTCATCTCTCATGATATAACATTTTCTCTCAAAGATTCTAAAGTATTTCGTAGTCAATGTCTTTCCAAAGCACAACTCATCAGGTGCTTAGGATGATTCACTCTTACTTGCATCTCGTTAAGAAGATACAAAATGGTGTGCACAATGTTTCTCCAATACGTGTTTGGTAAATTTTCATCTTTCAACATGGTTATAACCATTTCTATAATAGTTTTATTATTTATTTCAACCACTCTATTCTGTTGCAAAATTCTAGGAGCAGAAAATTGCCTCCTAATTCCATGTTCTTCATAAATCTATCAAACTCATATGCAATAAATTCTCCACCTCTATTAGATTTTAAACACTTGATCCTAGAATCTATTTTATTCTTAACCAAATTCTTAAATGTCTTAAACCTATCCAATGCCTCTGATATATATTTTAAGAATGTGACCCAATTCATTCTATAATAACAACTAATATGTAACATGAAACACCTTTCACCAGTTAGTCCTCTTATCCTGGAGGGTCCTTACAAATTTATATGTATTAGCTCCATGAGTCTTGTAGTTGAGTAATACCTATTCTTGAACTTGTTTTGGGTTTTCTTTCCCCTCTGACATTATCCACATATAGTGTTAGTAGGATTGATAATTTTGGGTAGATATTTTACCATCTTGGAAGAATTGATCTTCATCATATTGTCAAATTTAATATGTCCCATTCTTTTATGCCACAACCAAGATTCACTACTTTGTGCCAACAAACAACTACCTCCTTTATTTTTCTTAAGATAGTAGATATTACCATTTCAGAAACCTTTTGCAACCAATATTTCAAAACCTTTCACAATCTCACATGTAGATCCATGAAAGATAACCTCATAGCCTTTACCACATATTTGAATCATGCTCAATTGTTTTGGTCTTAACCCTTTAAATTAATAAACATCGCTAGTTTTATGCTTTCCATCAATATCAATGACTCCATTACCACATATAGGTGCAGAGCCTTCACCACCAAATGAAACTAATTCTCTATCATACTTTTCAAGCTCAATGAACTCTCTTCTATCACTGACCATATGATTTGAGCATCCCAAATCTATTGCATGTAGGGTGATCTTCACAAGTGCTCATCTTTCACTATTTTTTACAACATTTCAAAACTTGGATCTATTAATGTCAGTCTCCTTGCTAACCAATGATAACATATCCTCACTTGAATTACTTCTATTTTCATCCTTTGATCAATGGATCTCCATAGAACAAAAACTCTCCTTACCCTTGTATCTCTTGTCAGTCTTAACATATCTATTATTTATTATATAACTATCCTTTGTCTCATCATTATTTGTCTCTCAAAGATATCTTCCTTATAAGGATAACAAGTATAAAAATGACCTATTCTTCTACAAGTGAAATGTTTAATGGGTAAATTACCTTTATAATTTTTGAATCCTTTCTTCAATCTTCTTAGAAAGTTTTCTTCTTCATCATCTAGACCTTGTCTTAGGTACATATTCAACCTTCTTTGTAGCTTTGAATGCAACATCCTTTCTAACATGTTAACTAGCTCTAAAATCATTGATCTCAAATGGTGGTGACAACCACCTAAAGCTAATCCAAAGTGTATTTGTTCATGTCTTGACTCTACTAAATGGAAACCAAAAAGGATTTGTAATTTTTGGTCATGGTTCTCATTACTTTCTACACAATATCATTATCTTCTATAGTTCCACTAATGTCTTTTTTTGAACTTATAGATTCATTAACCTAATGTACGTAACCTTCATTATTTTCATCCTCTAACGTCATTAGGGTTTCAAATTAATGCTTTATATCTGCAACTTGATTTTCTTGATCTTCTCGTCTCCATACAGTTTGCTCAGTTTCTTCCAAATTTTATTTGTAGACTTACAAGACATAGCCTTCATCAATTTTAAATCACTTAATACACTAATAATATAATTTATAGCCTTCACATTATTGTCATGCAAATTGGTTTCATCTATTGTAGGACCACTAGTTAGAGGATTGTAAGGTTTTTTAACTATCTCCCTATACCAAGTGACACAAAGTCCAGATGTGATTCCATTCTTTCTTTCCAAAAAGCATAATTTGTTCCATTAAACTTAGGTACTTCGTGACCAT
Organism: Chamaecyparis obtusa; assembly: GCA_027943335.1. Taxonomy (NCBI): domain Eukaryota; kingdom Viridiplantae; phylum Streptophyta; class Pinopsida; order Cupressales; family Cupressaceae; genus Chamaecyparis; species Chamaecyparis obtusa. Next base: position 702,588 of record BSBK01012531.1, on the reverse strand, counting down.
TATCATTCACCATCCCATATATTCCTCAAGCATCCAATTTTATCCAAGATGAACTTATCTTTGATGCCAACTCTTATACACACCTCAAGACTAAGATGGGGGTGGGGGTAAATTAGTCTTGAATAGATCTTAAAATTTTTCTATCACAAACACTTATTAATTATCTTTATTTAACTAAAAATTAATGAAATATATTGCAATGAAAACACAAACACATAAAAACCAAATTTTTATGTGGAAAACCTAATTTGGTAACATGCTATTAGAATCATACTCACACTATGAATAATTGATTACAAATGTTTAGGTCACAAGCCTAGGAGTACACTACTCTTGAAAAGGAGTTGTAGGTTGAGGCACCAACCTCATGCTAAGGCACCAACCTTAGTTAAACATGTTGTATAACTGATAGGGGGGGCGAATCAATTATCTTAGGTCCCTTAACAATTTTCAACCTTAAAATATTCTCGGTACTAGTCTTTACAATTAGATTTAATCATTCAACCGACCATAGCAGTATACATTAGAAAATCAATAAATAACATGTAAACCATTCAATCACACATTAGCACCAGTATTTAACGTGAAACCCCAATTTGGGTAAAAACTATTACGGGAATTATGACCCACAAAATAATTCACTCTTCTGAAGTGAGCTCGATTAAGAGCCAATCTTGTTAAAGATTACAAATACATTTTCTAGATGTGACCCTATTAGGGGATTTTCACCAAAGACTAACTAGATCTGTCACCCTATAAAGAGTGGCCTTATTAGAGGACTTAGAACATTCATCAGAATGCCACCTTACAAAGGATTTAGAAATAGGACTGTTAAATCCACTCGGTTAAGATATTTTTTGCTACAATGGTTAGAAAGTAATAGTGAAATGATCTGATAAAATATGCAACTACCTTTTCCTATTTAGATCTCCTTTATGCTCATTCATCTTCTTCAAACTCTTCCTTTCTGGCTGATCAACAAATACTTTTTATCTCATTACTTTTCTTCACTTCATTTACAATTTCCTTCAACTCTGTTTTGCTCGGTGTATCCTTATGTAGTAATTCGACTATCTGCTTTGGTTATCTTTAAATTAACAATTCAACATTAGCATCAACAATATGACCATCGTGATCATCCTTTATATAGATAATTTTTGCTGCTTAATCCTTTTCACGCTTAATCTCATCCATTCAATCCAATCTTTAGCTCAGTAAAATGTTTTATGATTCTTGCCAGCTATAACTTTACCTTGGAACTTGAATTTTTCTTGGATCACAAACCAATCATCAAATCATTACCATTTATCTTTAGCTAATGATTATGATCCGTTGATTTCATTAACTAACTTTGTTCCTTAGAATCTTCTAGATCAATCCATATCATCACATGATGTCATCTTTTACTTGATTTCTTGTTTAGCCAGCCAACTTCATCTACTCGGTTAAGTCCATCTACTCAGTATCATATACTCGGTTAATATTCACTCGGTTAACTGTGACCAACTAATATCTTTACTTACCGACAACTATTTTCAGCTCAGTAGAACACACTATTTCCTTGTCTTTTCATTTTCATGTAAAATAATCAAATCAATATTACCTTGTCATAGACCGATTCAACAATTACGCATTTAAGCTCTCATACTTAACATCACTTCTTTATTTCATCTTCTATTTTTACCAATCATTTCTTTACTCAACATTACATATGTCAGATTGATATGGCAACTTGAAATCAGTAAGTCAATAGGCTTGACATCAATCACAACATAACAACCGATCCAATCCTTCTACATACCTTCCATTGCTCAGTTAATCTTGTTCATTCTTAGCATCACAGTATCATTAGAGTAACAATCTCATCAGAAAACTCAGTTGGCATTGATGGAAACACCACATGAACACCACATGATTTACCATACAATCCAAAATATCTGTGCATTAGATCTTCATTAATATCCTTAGCTTCATTTTGATTCACATCCAACACATCCAAGTACTAGCTCTCTCTTGGATAAATTTATCTTTGTCTGTTCACTAAATTTCTCGCTCTTATTCAATCACTCCCTCAATGTTGTATCTCTCTGGTTCATTGAATCTCTCCCTCTTAAAAAACAATGCCAAAGAAACTTGTATTTGTCACTTACATCTTTACCATGTAGATGTCTTCATGTCAGTTCTATATGTTGTATACTCCCTTTGTCATCTTGCTTATGACTGATTAGTATCTTTTTCTATTCTTCTCACAACTCTAGGCAACTCCTAAAGTGTGACCTCTTCTGCATCAATTTATTAGATATTTTGATTAGCACATTTGATGAAGTTCTCCTAAATGTTTCTAGGTAGCCTCAGTTAGGGGAATCACCCCTAATTTACCTCTAAGGTATTCATGAGCATCTTTAGGTAATGCTTTTGTGAATATATCTACTAATTGTTTCTTTGTATTCACATATTCCAATCTCACTTCTTTGTCTTGAACTAACTCTCTCAAGTAATGATACTTGATAGCAATATGCTTAGTCTTAGTGTGCCTCACATGATTTTTTGATATGTTTATAGTACTTGTGTTATCACAAAAAATAACAATTGACTTAGTAGTTTCCTCCATATCTTTTAACAATTGCTTGATTCAAACTAAATTTGAACAATTCACTACTCCTGCTACATACTTAGCTTCTGTTGTTGATTGGGAAATGCAGTTCTGTTTCTTGCTTGTCTAAGAGACTAATCTCTTTCCTAGAAAGAATGCGCCACCACTTGTACTCTTTCTATCATCCACATTTCCTGCCCAATCTGGATCAGTGTAAACTTTCAGTTCAAAATTATCATTATTCTTGTAATACAATCCATAGTCCTCTGTTCCTTTTAGATATCTCAATATCATTTTCACTACCATCATGTGACTCTCTTTAGGATCTGTAGAAAATATTGCAAAAATATCAACTGTTAGGGAAATATTCAGTTTGCTATGGACAACATATTGTAGCTTTCCAATCATAGACCTATACAAGGTTTGATTCACTTCGCTTGTATCATCAGTTTTAGATCATTTATGTCCAGTAGCCATAGGTGTACTTACTAGTCTAGAATATTCCATACCAAAAGTTTTCAGCATCTCCTTGACATACTTAGATTGAGTAATATAGATACCCTTCTTCATCAGCTAAACTTACAAACCAACAAAGAATTTGATCTCACCAAACATAGACATTTCAAATTTAGTTTGCATCTCATTTGAAAAGTTTTGACATAGAGTATCTTGTCCTCCAAATATCATATCATCAACAAAGATTTCAGCTAACAAAATCCCTTTACCTTTTTCAGTTTTCAAATACAGATTGTTGTTGTCATTTGTCCTTACAAATCCAATCTTTATTAGATAATTATGCAGTCTCTCATACCATGCTTTTGGGGCTTGTTTCAATCCATACAATGCCTTGTGTAGCTTGCAAACCATATTCTTCTTGTTTGGGTCATCAAATCCTTCTGGCTGTTCAATGTATACTTCTTCTTCCAGTATCCCATTTAGAAATGCAAATTTAACATCCATTTGATACACTTTGAATCCTTTATATACTGCATATGCAAGTAGAGTCCTTACTCCTTCTAATCTTACAACTAGGGAAAATATCTCCCATAGTCAATGGCTTCTTATTGTGCATACCCCTTGCATACCAATCTCGCTTTGTTTCTAGCGAATTCTCCATGTTCATTTAGCTTATTTTTGAATACCCATTTTGTTCCAATAACATTCTTGTCTTCTGGTCTCGACACTAGTGTCCAGGTTTTGTTTTTCTCTATCTGTTCTATTTCTTCATTCATGGCTTGTTTCCAATTCTCATTATCTAAAGCATATTTTAATATTTTAGGCTCAAAATCACATAGTAAGCATGTATGATCTTTCAACGTACTTCTTGTCATAACTCCAGATTCTTTATCTCCAATTATTTATTCTGGCTTATGATGTCTTCTTACATACTGTGCCAATGTAGGTTCAGATTTCCTTTCTTGATCTTCAGGTTCATCTTGTAGATTCTCTGTCTCTTCTTCTAATTTCTTGGCAACATCCTCCTAATGCTCGACAAAATCCTCCTGATGTATGACATTTTCTTGTTGTGGCTCGATAGGCTCATGCAGTTCCTCGCCATCTGGTTTAGGTGCATTACTAGCCTCTCCTTCTTCCATGTATACAAAAGATCTATAATCTTTAGGTTCTTGCTTGCACTTAACTTCATTCTTTTTTGCATATTCATCAACTCTAACATTTGTACTTTCCACAATTTTGTTAGTGTTAGAATTCAAACATAAGATTTTCTCTTAGTGGAATATCCTAGGAGTATGCCTTCATCACTTTTTGCATCAAGTTTTCCATTCCTATTTTTTTCAGTATATAACATTTACTCCAAAAGACTTTAAAATACTTCACATTAGGTGCATATCCATACCATAACTCAAAAGGTGTAGCATTTGTACCTTTCTTGATTTGTACTCGATTCAAGGTATAAACAACTTTACTTACAACTTCTCTCTAGTAATTTTGTGCAACATTCTTCTCAATCATTTGTTAGCTTGTGGTGACTGATTAGGAAAGTACTATCCAGGAAAGTTCTGTACACTTTTTAGCTATTTTTGGGCTGACATATTGTAACTCATTATAACCCTAAAGTGGCAAAATATTGTATAATATGGCTTAGGGTTAGGGATTTTCATAATGTATGATTTTAGTACTTGTGACAAAATTGAGCTATAAGGGATTACAGATTGTAATCAGGTTGTAATCACTGGATAATAATAATATTGGACTCGTTGTTGGTGGATGTAGCCTAGGGATTGGGTGAACCACATTAAATCTTTGTGTATTGTGTTCTCTTCTGTGTGGTTTATTATTTTCTAATATTGGTTATATTTGCATGTAATTGTTATTTCTGTCTTGTTAATCCTAACATCAACAATGTTCTAGCATAATCCATAATTGATCTGTTTCTCCATTCTGTTATACCATTCTATGGAGGTGTCATAGGTGAAGACATCTGTCTCTTTATTCCTCTATCATTGAAGAATATATTCAACTCATTTGATATAAACTCTCCTCTGTCAGATCTCAAACATTTCAGGCTTTTACCTATTTCTTTTTCAACTTTTTTTTCAAATACCACTTAAACAACTGAAATGCATCAGATTTCTCTTTTAAAAACATTACAATCATCATTCTAGAATAGTCATCAACAAATAGAATGAAATACTTATCACCACAATAGCTTTGTACACCCATAGGTCCACAAAGGTCAGTATGAACCAATTCCAAAATATTGTCATAAGTATATGTCTTGCTCTTAAAACTAGACTTTGTCATTTTTCCCAATTGACACTGTTTACACATCACATTATTAGATTTCTTCAATCTTGAAAAACCTCTAACTTTCTTCATCTTACTAATATTTACCAAATTTTCAAAGTTCACATGACACAACCTCTTCAGCCATAACCATACATCATCAAATTGTGCAAACAAACATGTTTCTTTAGATAGGTCTAGATAGAATAAATTACCTCTTGTTTGTTCTCCACTTCTAATTAGTTCACCAGTGGCATCAGACATTTTAGCCTTTATGTGATGAAATTTAACTTGGTAACCAGTACTGTTCAATTGTGCAACACTCAACAAATTATAGTTAAGACCTTAAACCCAATAAGCATTATCACATATGATCTTATCAGTTAATCTTATTGATCCTTTTCCTTTCACAGGACATGGTGCATCATTACCAAACTTAACACTTCTACCATTGTAATGATCTAAGGTTTCAAACTTAGTTTTATCACCAGTCATGTGATGTGAGAAACCACTATCAATAATTCATTTATCACCTTTACTCACATATGAAATAAGTGCAATTTTCTCATCTTCATCAAAATCATCTTTCATAGCAACATAAATAATTTTTATATCACATTCATTAGATTCACTAGTTTCACTGTCAGTTTCCTCTTCAGCAATATAACAAGATTTCTTACCTTTGTCTTTGTAGTCTTTGTACCTTCTTTGATCTCTGTCATTTCTCTTATCTTTGTACTTGCTTTCCCTTCTCTCAGAAGTGTCACTATCACTGTTGTTGTTACTATCATTGCTCACACATCTTTCTTTTCCTTTCTTAGACTTATGAAGAACCATTTGAGACTTGAATGCAGATTCAATATTATGAACAGTGAAATTATCATAAATAGACAAATCAAAAGCAGTAAGCTTACCAACAAGACTTTCCAAAGTTAAGACATTACCAGGGTTACATATTGATTCTTGTATTGCAAAAACTCTAATAGCATAGATAGGAAGAAAATTTCTTAATACTTTACTGATAACAATTTCATCATCAATGTTTCCATTAGCTCCTCTGATAGCATTTACTACCTCCTTAATTCTACCATAATACTGAGCAATATTTTCACCTTCTTGCATTTTCATTTCATCAAACTTACCTCTCAAACTTTCAGATTTGGATCTTAGTACATTTGTGTCCCCACCATAGATAGATACTAGAGTGTCCCACATTTGTTTTGCATTAGTGCAGTCCTTGATGTCTTCAAATTCGAGATAGCTTAGGGAATATGCAATCTCCAACATTGCCTGATTTTTTTCTTATTTTTCTTTCATCTCCTCGATAGTCAAAGGTGCAACAGGTGTTGTATAGGTATTTTCCACATAGTATTTCTCCGAATCACCAATACCATCTAGATGCAATTTCATCAAACTCTGCCATGCAGGGAAGTTTTCCTTGTTCAACTTTGGTACCTCCTTTTTGTACATCTTGATCATTAGCTTCAAGTAAATTTAAATTTTTTCTCTACAAGCCCCAATAACTCTAATACCAATTGTTAGAATGATTTTAGAATAACTGAGAGGGGGGTGAATCAGTTATCCTCAGGTCCTTATGTACCAAATCAAATTTCTAGCTCTTCAACAAACATAGATCTAATCAACAATTCACTCGACCTCTATAGCATATATCAATAATACAAAACTTGCAGTCCACTGTCCAAAAGTAAATAACTTGCAAAATATAAAAATTTCAACAACATTCACATCAAATAACATTCACACAAGTATAACACCAGGATTTATAGTGGAAACCCAATTTGGGAAAAACCACTTGTAACATGCTACTAATTTTCACTCTTATGAAGTGAGCTTTGTGAGAAGCCAACCCTGTTAAAGGTTTACAATGCACACTGTTAGGTGTGACCCTGTTAAAGGATTTAATCACCTTGTTAAGAGTGGCTTGGTTAGAGGGCTTAAGAACATTCCATTAGAATATCACCTTGATTAAAGGGTTTATACAATGACTGTTAGGTCAACCTTGATTAAAATATTTAGATTGAAACAATGGTTAGAAAGTAACAGTAGGTTCTGATCTGAAATATACAACCCACTTTACAAATACATATCCACTTCTCACATATGTTGATTTATTGACTGACCTTCATTTCCATCTCCATCTCTGATCTTCTCAAAATTCTCTTCAAGCAATCACCACAACTCTATTTAGCTCTTCACAACTTCACCTTAGCCTTCTGCTTAGATTCATCAATCAATAACATCAACCTCTTCCACTCATATTGTAACCTCAAGATTAGGTCACCCTTATACCTCCTTGATCAGGTAGATTAATCTTTTGCTGCTTAATCTTTTCCGTAGATCTTAGGTTTAGGTCAGATTCATCAAATCCTTCCATCATTTTGTTCTCCTTCTTTTCCTTCTAGACACATCTCCAAACTTCTCTTTGAATCCATAAGAAAATAGTTTACCATGCATTAAATGATCCATACCATTCATTAATAATGTCAACACATTTTAAACATATCCCAAGAATTCAACTATGTCAGCTGGGATTTTCAATTCTTTCTCAAACTATAAATTACTGACACTCGGTCAATATTGTGTTCATCTCCTCGGTCATTACTGGATATCTCGGTCATCACTAAAACTTTATTTCTCAGAAAACACTATCTTTGCTTGGTAATTATCTATCGCTCGGCAATTACTGATGCTCGATCAACACTAGATTTGTTCAACTTATACTAGCGCTCAATCGACACTTAGCATCACTCGGCTTAAACTAAATTTCTTCACTTTTGCTCAATTAAGCCTATGTTTCCAGTCTTTCTTCTTCACTTGGTTTTAAAGATAAACAACACATTACCTTGTTAATGTGCCAATTAATCAAGTACCCATTAAAGTATCACATAACTCAACCTTTCCTTAGGTCCTATTGTTATCTCCTCTTTTCAAATCCTCTTCATCAATCAAAAGATATGGTACTCTCCTAGATAGAAACTATCTTACCAGTTAAGGTTTGACATCAATGACAATATAGCAATTGTTTCAATTGTAGTTTCCAACAGGAATTGCAAATCACTAAAGAGTATAACTTCCTAAGGGAAAGATATAGGTTTGTAGAAGCTACCAAAAGAGCCATTATCTTCTAGGAGACATAATAATATGATGAACTAGAAAGATGTAGAATATCTTGATATATTTCAAATTCATATCACACTAAATTCACATTCAATCCAAATACAATAAAATTCAATCCAAACTTCAACTCAACCACCCACACATCTATATATAAAGTTGATCATCCAAAAACACAACTAGGTCGACTATGGTAGAGATAAGAATCATTTATACAAAGTGGGGCACCACGAACACTTACACTCAATGCGGTCCACCCTAAGAGATAAATGGGACCCAAATATATCACACCACATATTCTAATAATTATTTGATCAATGACACTCACCTTAGCATCCTCCAAATTTGGGACTAAATGTAACATGTAGCAAAGCATAAGAACATGTTAAGTAGTTAGCCCAAAAACATTCTCCAATGTATATAACACTATGTGGAGCAAAAAACACCATGGAAAGATCCATATAAACCTATTAAATATTCCTCAAAATCATATCCAGATCAATAATTTATAAATAAAATCATCAATATTAACTAATTCAGCCAAAGACGAACACAAAAAACAATGTCAAATAGAGAGAAACATAAGTTCATTTTCAAAGTCAACCACCATAAAATATCTAAACTAGAACACTAATTTTTTTTTAGAAACATGTCCAACAAAACACACATCAATAAAAATCAATGTGGATTAATTCAAATCATTCTTTGGACCAATCCCAACTATTCTTGATAGCCAACCTTACTGTTAGAAAACCGCAAAACATAACTCCAACCTATGAACTTTTGTGGACCTGAAAGTAGGAAAGTGAAAATTTCAAAAACCATACATGAAAACAACAAAATTTTAAGTCACCAACTTCTTATTCAAATCATTATTCCATAAGAACTTTAAATAATTTTTCCTACATATACCAACTTCCTATGTTTGTAACCTTGTAGATATACCACAAATTGACTTACCATCACCACCAGAAACCTAAACAACATTTGAACATCCAATACCAAACTTAAAATACCATTTCCTAAATATTTTATCTTTCCATATGCATATGACAGATCCCTTCATCATATGACACCTCCCTTCATCAGGAACACTAATAAACTCAAATGGCACTTCATCATCTTGACATCAATGAAAATACATAACACATATTACTAACACTCTACATGTACCTCTCCCTCACTACCTACTTTATAGTTTTATACATACCTCTCCTTCTTTCATCCCCCTCCTCTCCTCCCTTCTATCTCTATTTATATTTATCTCCCCTCTCTCTTTTTCTATACATACCTCTCCCTCCTTCCTTATTTACCCCTATTTCTCTACATACATCTCCCTCCCACCCTTTTTCTTTATATATACCTCCCTCTCTCTCTCTATATATATATATATATATATATATATATATATATATATATATATATATATATATATATATATATATATATATATATATATATATATATATATATATATATATATATATATATGTATGTATGTATGTATGTATGTATGTATGTATGTATGTATATCTCTCCTTCCCTCCACACCTTTCCCTATCTATCTATCCCCCCTCTCAACTTATCTCTATCTCCTCCATCCATCTCTCTTTCTCTATATATATCTCACTACAATACCTCTATTTCTCTCCCTCCTATCTTCCAAGCCTTCTCTTGACACTTTTTTCAATCTCACCTCTCTCTACACTCTACTTCCCCCCTCCCTCTCCACCTCTCTCACAACCTACATATCTCCCCATCCCTACCTTTTTCTCTGCTTATCTTTATCTTCCAAAATTTTCCTCACTCACCCCATACTATATTTATCTACATACCTCTCCCTTCCTCCTTATTTGTTTGTTTCTATCTCTCTCTTTCTCTCTATCTCACCTCTATTTTTCTATTTCTCTACGTGTCTATAGAGAGGTGAGAGACTTAGGGAGAGTTAAAAATTAATCCAATGAGATATGAAGGGAGAGTAGATAGGTAAAGAGAGAGGGAGGGAGAGACTTGAAGAGGGGAAATATAAAGAGATGAGAGAGAAGAGATATGTGGAGGTAAAGGGGAGGATTGAGAGAGAGAGAGAGAGAGAGAGAGAGAGAGAGAGAGAGAGAGAGAGAGAGAGAGAGAGAGAGAGAGAGAGAGAGATTTATGTATCTGTACGTGGAGGGAGAGTTGTAGAGGTAAAGATGGAGGGTAGAGATAGAAAGGTAAGAGAGAATTAAAGGAGGAGGAAAGGGGATGATTGTTAGAGAGGGATAGAGGTACAAAGGTGATAGGTATAGAGTGGGAGAGAGTAAGGAGAAATAGATAGAGGGGGAGAGAGAGATGTGGATGATGAGACATGGAGGAAGAGCTAGAGAGGAAGAATTATTATTTATTAAGGTTAATTAGGGTTAATTTAGGTTTATAAACCTTAATTAACCCTAATAAACCTTAAGAAACATTAAATAACCCTAAAAAATCCTAATAATGATAGTATACCATAATTAGCCTTAACAGTTCCTAATGAACCCTAATATACCCAAATCTTGATAAACTAAAAAACCCTAACCCAAATAATTCTTAATTAGATTTAATAAATTGTAAATAATAGTAGCAAGATAATAAACCCCACTTTAGATACATCTCCCTTCTTTCTTGTAAGGAGTAGGTAGGTAAGTAGAGAGAGACAAGTAGAGAGAAAGAGAAATAAAGATATGGAGGGAGGGAAGGAAGTAGGAGGAAGATAAAAGGAGAGAGAGAGAGAGAGAGAGAGAGAGAGAGAGAGAGAGAGAGAGAGAGAGAGAGAGAGAGAGAGTGTGTGTGTGATAAAGAGAAAAAAAGAGATAAAGGATGGAGTGGGTGAGCAAGAGAGGAGAGAGGGATATTTATGTAGATAATTGTAGGGAGGTAAGAAGAGGTATGTGTAGAGGGGGAGAGGGGAGATATTTCAAGAGAGGGAGAAAGATGGTAGATATAAGTAGAGAGAGGGAAGGAGAGAGAGAGAGAGAGGTGTGGATCATGAGAGAGAATGTGTATGAGGTAGGTGGAGAAGAGGGGAGGTACAAATACAAGTGAATGGTGAAAGATATATTTTTAGAGTTTGGAGAGCGAGGAGATTATTGTCAATCAAGATTGAACCCTTAGTAAATACGATATCAGCTATCCTGTTGAAATATTGAGACACTCTCAGAATGTGGGTATCCTATGGAGAGAGTGAATTTTTGCTATTAAAAGGTCAGATCCTTAATGGTACTCACCTAGAATTGACTTGAATGAGGAAAGGGATAAAAGGACATTCTTATGAAATGAAACCTAAAACTAAATGGGTGATGCAACAATGTAATAATCTAATTTGTAGCTAGCTGATAAAATTCACAAGATTACCCATACAAGACACTTCAAACACACAAACTCAATCATACACACCTTGCAAAATAGACTCTTGTGACAAGTACCAATATTCTAATGTTTGAAAAGGAAAACAAAGTGTCTTCTTAATTTCAACTTCAAAATGAAATACACAATCACATATCTACACTTTGATATGTCCAATTCTATATTAAACACTGAAAGGATATTGAAAAAATAAAGGTGCAACACAATATTTAAGTCAAATTACTCACAATTAATGCTAGACACAAAAAAATAGAGAAGACATTACCCTTTGTATATCAATAATCATGAAATCTATACAAACCATGGGCTACATAATCATCCTCTCCTTGTTGAGTGCAAGAAGTCAAGAAAGAAAGAAAACCCCCTACAAAGAAAATAAGTCAAATGCATTATCAAAAGGCTCTACACAGACTCCAATGTGAACTGTACTATGAATTGAGGCGCCACTGATCATGGAACTAAAGATCAACCTTGTATTTTCCTCCAAATATGAACAAAATATCCCATGGGGTTGGATTTGAAAGAAGACCCCTTAAAAAGGGGGTAGAACTGGAAGAAAGAGAGAGTCAACTACCTCTAAACCCTGTTCAACTCATGTGAAATTTATGTGGACCCTGAAATTTAAGTCTAACTGGTTCAAACTCTTCCATATTCTTCCACAACGCATGCAAAAACAAAATTCCTCCCTCCATCAAAGTCAAACTCAACTTAAATTCTCAATAAGATCATGCTTTAATGTTTATTGCATTCATAAATTTAATACTTATTCATTGGTTTATATTGCACCAAATAGTAAATATTAATTACAAAGTGTTTAAATGCAACAAATATAAATTAGTAACAATCTTTAGTTTGACTTTCTTGTATTTTTCTAAATCAAAGACTTATTTATTTATTTTAATTGCAATAAAAAATACTATTTCACTAAGTAATTTATAAAATATTACTCAATGAAATAGTTCACATCATCAAATTATTGTAAAAATAAAAATCAACCTTTTATAACTTAAACCCTAGGGACCTGCATATATGATAAAATAACCAAAAAAGGCAAAAATAAAACCTTTGACACTAAGATCGATTAGGGCATATAAAGCCCTAAAACTCAAAATCACACCAAGGGTTCTCATTTTATTTTTCACATTTTCTTTCTGTTCAACTTGGGCCCTCTAACTCCAATTTTGGTTAGGGTTTGACTGGTTCTGGAGAAGTTTATGGAGAATTATTCCTATTAAGATCCCACACTTTGAATGCCTTTACAAATGTGTATTTTATGCTTTTTGGCACCTCTATCGGTGAACTATCTATACTCCTTACTACCTTGAGGGCTCTATTGATTCTCTGCTTTGTCATTTGTTGCCATGACTAGATAGGATGAATGAGGGTCTTGGTTGGAGGTCATGACTAGTCTTTGAGGTCTCTCTTGCTACCTTGAACATGTATGATATGGTTGTATTCCTCTCTTTCATGCTAGGTTGTGGCCTCTATACGTGATTCTTCTGGGTTTTTTTTTCCTTGAAAAAAATAAATTATTACATTTTATGATTGGAATCTTAATCTAAGATTTGCACATTAAAACCCTCACCCTCTTTGAAGCTGTAAAAATCAAGAAAGAAAATTGTTATAACATTTAATAGAACCATTATAAACCTACTAGGGTTTTCCTTCCTATCTTTTATTCATGACTCTAAGACTCATATTATCCTTCTTGAGGGTTTTACACAAATGCAAGATGTGGTTGTTCACACCGTTAATCTTTATGGAATAAACCTCCCTTTGTATAGATATAATGACTCCTAACTTGTATAAAACATTAAATATCATCTTCATGGCATTGTGATATTGGAATCTTTATTCTCTATTTCTCAGATCTGGGTTTATGGACTTTGACTCTCGAGGGTTTCTCCTCATTATCATATTTCCGAAGCTTATTATATTCTGATTGTTGACATGGGTTCCTCTGGATTCATGTAATAGATCTTTGAATTGTTATGGTTATATTGACTTGTAGAAAAATAGAAACATATGATTTCATTTTATGGCTCTAACATTCATGTTCCTTCAACTCACATATGCACTTTACCATGAATCATTGTGGTTCCCCTCTCTACCCTTATAGATATATATTTCATGTCTACCATATTTTTCTTCAGATGTGTCATTGTTCATGATTTTGCATTTGTTGTCCTCGAGTATTTAGTTGTTAATCTTTTCACTCTTGTAGCTACTCAAAACTCTATATAATAATGTAAATCTTGCTAACCTTCAATACTTTGAGGCATTGAATAGCCATGTGATGCTCCTTTCCATTGTTAAGTTCTTCATGGTTTTCAACTATGTATGTGATTTGTTGTTCTCTGTTAGCCAAATGCCAAACTGTTATCAAATTATTGACAATACCTAGTTCCTTTCAAACTTTGAACCAACACCTTATCACTATTGTTCTACTTGACTATCATGTTGTTATGATATGATTATGCCCTCTTATTGATGGATAATGATGTTCTGATCAAACCATTGTCATGAAACTCTTTAGGTCACCAATAAGCATTATGGAACCGAGCTTTGTGTCCTTTCTTGCTAATGTTATCTTAAGCCTCTCATTAGATAGTATTTCCTTCATCTCCTCATTCCTATCATTCTTGTCTTCATTATAACAACAATGTACTTTTTTCGTATGTGTTTAGACACTTTGGCCTTTTGCATTTGAAAGTGATCCTTGACATCTCTTGATAGTTGAGGTCCTTTAATGGGTTCATGGCGCCAAATGACTTGATCTTGTTTGTATAATTTCCTATAGAAATGTATAGAATATATATCCTATAGCTGCACATGACACAAAATCATTAGTTTAAATATGAGATTCATATTTTCTCCTCCACTTGGATTTTCTAATTTATTATAATTAGTTCATTATGAAAGTATGTATGAGATCATTCAATGCATTGCAATGAACATATAGTGTATTTTTACTAATGAGTATGTGATCAGATGTATATTCAGAGTTCTAACAAACTTTTCAATTATCTTTGCAGGTTATTGAGACAATAGGAACAAGGAGGACAAGAGGATCAACATGAAGACATCCAAGGCAATGATGTATATTCCTCTCATCCCATGCTCTTTTACTTTCTATCATAAATCACATGATGTATTATTTGTAGTACATAGGATTAGATATCCCCCATAGCTTGTGTGGGTCCATAATATCTCTTTTTAGTACTTGCAATTTGTTTTGCATTTTGTATATCTTAGTTATGTATCCATTTTGAAAGTAGAGTTTAAACATTTTAAAGTATCTATAAAAAAATAAATGAGAATCTCCGTGTGTATTTCTTCTTTATTCTTTTATGAACTTTTAATATCAACTGATTTTCATTCATAAAGCAACACATTGTATAGTAAGCTGAATTTTCCTTCTTTAACTGAAACATATGCAAATAGTCTAAGAAAGCGATAAAATGAAATGAACCTTTTATTTTTAAATGAGCCCACACTAAATCAGCTCTGCCAATTTGAGTTGTGTGTGAAAATTGCTAATAGCGATATTGGGATAGAGGGAGGGGGAGAGGGAGTGTGATAGGAAGAAAGATATGTCTAGAGATCAAGTGAGGCAAAGAGAGTGAAATAGAAATAGAGAGAGAATGATGATAGGAGCTTAGTGATTATTGAAACTTTTATGTCTAATAAATTATAAGATCTAGAGCTTTGAGAGAGAGAAGAAAGTGAGATAGAGGGTAACAGAGGGAGGAGAAAGAGAGTGATAAGAAAATAGATAGGTTTAGATATTGGTGGAGACAAAGAACCTGCGATAGAGAGATAGCAAGAGAATGACGATATGAGCTTGTTGATTCCTAAAATTTTCCTATTCTAAAAAATTATAAGATCTCCTTGTTGTCATTAATGAAGAAGAATATTGTTAGTGTTAGATAATTGAGAGGGGAGTGAATCAGTTAAGTCCAATTATCCTAAAGTCCCAAACACACTCTAATGTATAAAACAATTCTTTCAAATCAATTAATCAACTCAGTAAAACTTTAACTATACCTTTCTGTTCATTAACTAAATACCAATAAATTAACTAGTGCATATACCAATCAAACCAATAATTGCAATGTGTAAAGAAAAATAATAATTCATCACATTCATACTCATATAACACTTTGATTTAACGTGGAAACCCTGTTAGGGAAAAAACCACCTGGAACCGGTACCTGAAAATAATTTCACTCTTCTGAAGTGAGCTCGATTAAGATCCAACCCTATTAAAGGTTACAATAACACTGTAAGGTGTGACCTGGTTAAAGGATTTATCACTAACAATTCTCCGTGACCAAACATTTACTATGGGGTCAACATGAAAACAATCAACATTCATTGAATGTCATAATGAAATGTAAAGATTGTTAAGTCCTACTCGGTTAAGAGATTTATCTATAGAAAAGGTTAGATTGTAACAGTAAATGATCTGATTCAAATACAAATTTCTTTTGTAGATTTTCAGATCTATGCTAAGCTCAAAATACCTTTGGTTAATATACTCAATTCAATTCCTTTGTATCCTCAAACTCTATTCTAATTGGTTAATTTCTTTTTCTGACTCTCGGTGTTGTCTACAGAATTGTTCAGTTCTGTCTTCAACCTATTTGACCAGCTTCAAATGAATATAATCTTCTCATGCACATTCCAAAATTAATTATGAATCTCTTGTCTCCTTTTATAGACATAAAAAATCATTTTCATCTCAGCCATAGATTTTGCCTCTTAATCTTCACCGTTGATTTTTCCATTTTAACCTTCCTCAAAACTTGTGTTTGTAACATGTTTCATTCTCCATCATCTGATCATCCTTGAATTTTGTCATTTGTTTGATCATCATAATTTTTTTTTGTCTTTAACCTCATAATCATCCATATTTGTCTAGCTCATCACCTTTAGTCGATAATCATATGTTCCATTTATTTCTTTCACTCGGTCAATACCATGATGTGTCAGTGAATTATAACTCAGTTAACATTGTACTCAGTATATACTACACTTGCTCAATGTACACTATTCCAACTCGATGTATACTAAGTTCTTCATTTACCAACCACATAAACTTATTCATTCTTGATCTTCAATCCATAACAGAATTATGTAATACAATAAAATCACTAACATAATGTCATAGAATCATCAATAAGTTACCCAATGAATACCATATCCATATCTTCCTCATACATCTCATCTTCATGTAAATATCTCATTCCTTCATCATTATTTCCTTCTTCAGATGTTTATAACTATCATGATAAGTATAGTCAAAACTAGTTGACATCAATGATAATACAATAATTGATTTAATGTGTCACATATACCTTAGTAGCTCGATGATCATCAATCATTATCTTTGAAGTATCCAATCAGTTGTCAAACTCTTCCTTAAGCTATTCAATCAGTTGTAGTCTATCAATCTCTCCCTTTGGCATTAATGGCAACACAATATGAAATATGTCATAGAATACCAAACATCTGTCTACAACTCTGTATGAAAATATTGTAACTTGGTAAGCTCTCCCTAGCTTATACATTTAATATGTTTAATCACTACACAACATCAATACTCTCCCTTTCAGTTAGCTTCATTTCTAACTGATATCTCTCTCTCATTCTCTCTCCCTTCATGCAATCATCTCTCCTTGCAGATAGACATTTCATTGAATCATCCTCTCCCTTTAGATATTTCCTAAATATTTCATGTACATTTCTCTCCCTTTGACATAAATGCCAAAAAGAAAATAACTAGCTCTTCAGTAGCCAAATCAATATCTTTGTTGTTTGGTTCAGATTCTAGTACCTTGCATGTACTGATATATAGTTTCAACTTGTCTTCCATCTTTCACAACCTTAGGAATCCCAAATTTTGAACATTATGCATCAACATCATTAGATATTCCAATAAAGTACAGGTTGATGCAACCTCATATCACCTTAGTAACTGTTAGATAGAGGATGGACCCCTAGTCTACTCCTCAAGTATTCAAATGTGTCCTCTAGTAAAGGTTTAGTGAATATATCAACAAGTTTCTCTTGTGATTTCACATAATCCAATATGACTTTCTTTTCTCGAACTTGTTCCCTCAAGTAGTGATGCTTAATAGAAATATGTTTTTATTTGCATGCATCTTTGGATCCTTAGAAATATTAATTGCAATTTGTATTATCACAGTAGATTATCACTGGATCATCGATCTCCTCATTTATACCTTCCAATAGTTATTTTATCCATGTAATATTTGAATAATTAGCAACAACAACAAAAAAATTTGCTTTTGTAGTGGACTAAGAAATGCATCTTTGTTTCTTACTTATCCAAGTAACCAATCTTTCTCCTAAAAAGAATGCTCCGTCGATAATGCTTTTTCTATCATCAATGTTTCCAGCCCAATTTGCATCAGCGTAAACTTTCAGTTCAAAATTGCGTTCTTTCTTGTACCATAAACCATAGTTTTCAGTATTCTTCAAGTATCTCAAAATTCTTTTCACAACAGTCATGTGTGATTCTTTAGGATTAGAAGAGAATCTTGCTATAATTCCAACCACATGTGCAATATATGGTCTACTATGCACAACATACATCAATTTTCCAATCATGGATCTATACAAGGTTTGATTTACCTCGGTTGACTTGTCATCCTTTGTTAGTTTACATCTGATGCCCATAGGTGTACCGAATATTTTTTAATCTTCTGTATCGAATGTCTTCAATACTTATTTGATTTACTTTGATTTTGTGATGTATATGCCTTCCTTCTATTGTAGTATTTGCAATCGAAAAAAAATTTGATCTCACCAAACATCGGCATTTTAAATTATTTCCTCATTTCATTAGCAAAAGATTGGCATAAGTTATCATGTCCTCCAAATATGATATCATCAACAAAAAATTTCAGCAATAAGAATCTTGTCATCAGTTTCACTTTTTAAATACAAATTGATGTTGTCACTTGTTATAACAAATCCAATACTAATTAGATAGGAATGTAGTCTTTCATACCATGCTCTCAGTGCATGATCATTGTCTTCATTAGTAACTGCTTGCTGATTGTTGGTCTACAAAGACTGTTGCTTGGTAGCATTACTTGGTTGCTCAGCAATGCCAGACTGTTGCTCGGGTAGAGTGTCAGGTTCTTCAATTAAAAAAAATCTACCATAGTCTTCTGATTCCTTTTTTCTTTCTTCATCATACTTTTCTACCAACTCATCAACTCTCACATTTGCACTTTCAATCATCTTGTTAGTAGCCTTGATCAAACATTTATAAGCTTTTCTTTTAGTAGAATATTCTAGAAATATTCCATCATCACCTTTTGAATTAAATTTCCCATTTCTATCATCTTTCAGAATGTAACATCTACTTCTGAATATTCTAAAATAACTTACATTAGGTGTGTAACCATACCATAATTCATAAGGTGTCTTGTTTGATTCTTTCTTCAGTTGAACTCGGTTCCGTGTGTAAACAACAATGCTAACAACTTCTCTCTAGTACATATGTGCAACATCCTTTTCAATCATCAGTATTCTAGCACAATCAACAATTGATCTATTTCTCCTTTCAACAATCCCATTCTGTTGGGGTGTTCTTGGTGCAAATACCTATCTCTTACTTCCATGCTCATTACAAAAATTAGTGAGCTCATCAGAAATAAATTCAACTACTCTATTTGACCTTAAGCATTTCAATTCTTTACCACTTTCTTTTTCCACTTTAGCTTTATACCACTTAAATTTTTTGAAAGCTTTAGATTTTTCTTTTAATATCATGACAGTCATCATTGTAGAGAAGTCATAAAAAAATATGATAAAATTTTTGTCTCCATAATAACTCTAAGTTCTCATTGGACCACACAATTTAGTTTGAATTAACTCCAAAAGAGCATTAGATGAGTAATGTTTGCTCTTAAAACTAGACTTTGACATGTTGCCCATTTGACATTGTTTGCACATTACATGGTTAGGTTTAGATATGCTCGGTAAACCTTTAGCTCTTCTTTTCTTACTGCTCTTAACCATGTTGTCAAAGTTCACATGACATAACCTCTTGTGCCATAACCATACATTTTCATTTTTAGCCAATAAACAAGAAGTTTCACCATTGTCAAGATAAAATAAGTTACCTTTTGATTGTTCAACAGTACCGACCAAATTTCCAGTCTCATCATAGATCTTCGCCTTTCTATTCTCAAATGTAACTCGGTGACCTATATTATTCAGTTGTGCTACACTCAACAAATTATAATTAGGTCCTTTCACCCAATATGCATTCTCACATCTGATCTTATTATTCAACAATATAGATCCTTTTCCTTTTACTAGACAAGGTGTATCATTTCCCATTTTCAAAGATCCACCATTATAATGTTCAAGGTATTCAAATTTCTCTTCATCACCAGTCATATGATGTGTACAACCACTATCAATAATCTAAGTATCATTCTTGATAACTTTAGAAATAAGTGATGTTTCAACATACCTTTCTTCTTCTTCGCAATCTTCTTTCAATGCCACAAATACCACTTCTATGTCTTCATCAGTCTCGGTGTTGATGTCATCATCTTCATCTTCAACTAGGTAACATGCCTTCTTGCATCTATCTCTGTAGTCTTGGTTATCTCTGTTGCCATACTGTCGGTTTCCTCTGTGATCTCGATAATCTCTTCTATCATTCTTTCTTTCATTAGATCTTTTATTTGTTTTCTCATCTTCCTTCTTGTTAGGAAAGCTTGCAACAATGTGACCAATCTCTTTGCATTTAAAATATACCAAGGGTAATTTACCTCTATATCTTCCTTTTACTTTTTGTAATCTTCTAGCCATTAATGCTTCAAGTTCATCCTCTTCACTTTCACTATCACTTTCATTTCTTATCTTATGTCTGCTACTTGATTTTCCAATTTTAAGAGATGACATAAATGCATATTTAATCGTACGTACAATACCATTGTCATAATTATTCAACTCAAGTATAGTCAATCTACCGATTAAACTATCAAGTGAAATATTATTACCAGGATCTGCTCTCATTTCATGAATTGTAGAGACTCTAATAGCATAGGCAAGTAAAAAGGTTTTGACAATTTTACTTACCACAATGTCTTCATCAATAGCTCCACCTGCTCCTTGGATATCATTCACAACCTCCTTGACTCATTTGCTATACTGAGTGATGTTTTCACCTTGTTTCATCTTAATGTCATCAAAATTTCCTCTTAAACTTTCAGCTTTAGCCCTTAGCACATTCACATCTCCTCCATGAACTAGTTCAAGCTTGTCCCACATCTGCTTTGCAATTGTACATGTCTTGATATCTTCAAATTCAACATCTGATAAAGAAGTAGCAATCTCAATCATCATAGTATTGTGTTCATTGTTGGACTACAACTGATTTGGAATCTGATTGAAGAATCTGTGATTACAGATCACTGAGGAGTTGTTGATTAGATATGTAATATGATTAAATTAGTATTATGTTGTCATTAATGTCAACTAGTTTGACAACACTTATCTTGTAAGTTACTATACCAAGACATCTGAAGAAAGGTGAAAAAGATGAAGAACAAAGAAATCTACATGAGGAAAGATGTACATGACAGATGAGGATAAGGAACACATTGAGTAACTTGTTGATGAGTCTATGACTTGATGATATTGACTTTATTATGTTGCATTCATCTATGATGAAGTATAGAGCTGAAAGATGCAAAGCAGTGTTGTCAGTAAATGAAGCATTTCTAGTATACACTGACGGAGTGTAGTGTATATCTATTGCAATATTAACCGAGCAGTGTTCACCGACGCATTTCTTTGTTAACCAAGTGGGACATAATGAATTAAATGATTAGTTTAGCCGATAAGATAGATGAGCTGGCAAGAGTATAACATCGAGGTAACAGATAATGTTTGTTACATAGATCGACGGCTGACAAAATTCAAGAAAGATCTAAAGGATGAAAATCAAATGTGTTATTGACACAAGTACCGAGAAAGTTTGAAGCGGCAAAATCTATGAATGTGGTTAAGCGAAAAAATCTGATGGTGGATAAGAAAATGATTTAATCATCTATATAAGAGAACATAATTTATTTATGAAGGGATGCCGGAAGAAGTAGAAACTGTAGGAATATCGCGCGAACAAAGTTTTCATGCATTCTGATCATACTAGTTAGTAAGAACCGAGCTGCAGAATAATTACCAACCTACAAAGAGCAATTATCGACGGATAGTAAGTTGATACAGTATTGAATCTAAAGTGAAATATTGATCTGTAATCTGCAATTGAAGTTGTATTAAGGCAGGTCATTTACTGTTACATATTTAACCATTGTATACAGTCAAAATCTCTTAACCGAGTGGACTCTGAAAGTCTTATGATGTATCATTCATAGAATGAACATTGTTATCCTGTCAACCCCATAGTGAATGCTGGTTGGATGATAACTTCTAATCTAAAATCCTCTAACAAGGTCACACCTAACAGTGTGTTTGTAAACCTTTAACAGGGTTGGGTCTTAACTGACCTCACTTCAGAAGAGTGAACAATTTTGGGTTACCGGTCCCAGGTGGTTTTTCCCTTTACAGGGTTTCCACGTTAAATCTCTTGTGTTATGTGTTGATTGTGATATTTGTTTGTTATCATTCTTTTCATGTTACATGTTAGATTTGATTGGTAACTGTTATAGTATTTGACTGGTAATCGGTAAAAGCACAAATAGTGAAAGTATTTATTATTTACCGATGAGCAGAAATTGAAGAAGCTGTTTTGAATTATACATTTTGTTTTGGGACATTGGATAATTGATTCAAACCCCCTCTCAATTATTCTAACAATTGGTATCAGAGTGTTGGTTGCTTGGAACAGAGTTTTAAGGACTTAAGCATAAAGGTCTCAAGATGTATAAGAGGGAAGTACCAAAACTGAACAAAGAGAACTTCACAGTATGGCAAAGAAGAATGAAGCTGCACATATCTATAATTGGGAACTCTGCACTAGATCTGATGGAGAATGGCTACATACAACCACCCACTGGTCCCTTAACTCTTGATCAACTGAAGGACAAGCATGAACACAATGTTACTATGATGGAACTTGCTGCTGCCCGTACTGATAGTGAATTTGAAGATATCAAGACATGCACGACTACCAAAGGAATGTGGGATAAATTAACACAAATATACAGTAGAGATCTGAATGTCAAAAGAGCTCGAGCTGAAAGTCTGAGAGGCAGATTTGATGATATGAGAATGAAAGAAGGTGATAACATTGTACAATATTCAAATAGACTAAAAGAGGTGGTACATGCTATTAGAGCATTTGATGGAGTAATTGATGATGAAACAATGATAAGCAAGTTTCTCAGAACTTTGCTACCAATTTATGCAATCAAGATTTCTGCAATTCATGAAACAAGAGCTACATCCAACCTTACTCTTGACACTCTGATTGGTAAACTTACAACCTTTGAATTAAACAATTTTGATAATAGTGTTGTTCCTTTTGTTGAATCCATTTTCATGTCTTCTTTGAAGATTGGAAAGTCTAGCAGGAATAGTAAGAATTGTGATAGTGATGACAATACCGATGATGAACTTGATGAGCTTGAAGCACTTATGGCCAGAAGATTGCCCAGAGGAAAAGGAAGGTATAGAGGTAAGTTACCTTTGGCATGCTTTAATTGTAAAGAAGTCAGTCATATCGCTGCTAGATGTCCTTGGAAGAAAGATGATGATAGATCCAAAGACCGATCTGAAGGAAGCTATTGGGGAAGAGTCAATAGAGGCTACCGACACAACAATAGAGACAACTGAGATGAAAAAGGCAAGAAGGTATGCTAAATAGCTGAAGATATTGAAATTGAATCTGATTTTGATGATGATATAGAAGTCGTATTTGTTGCTATGAAAGATGACTCAGAAGAGGAAGAGAAACATGAAGAGACAACACTAATCTCTAAAGTAAGAAAAAATGATACATGGATCATAGACAGTGGCTGTACACATCATATGGCCGGTGATGTAGAGAATTTTGATCATCTTGTTGAATATAATGGAGGATCTATGAGAATGGGAAATGATGCACCTTGTATGGTAAGAGGTAAAGGCTCACTGATGATCAATGATAGATTACAATGTGAAAATGCATACTAGGTAGATGGACTGAACTATAATATGTTAAGTGTGGCTCAGCTAAACAATTCAGGCCACCGACTGGATTTTGAGAGCAAAAAGGTGAAGATCTATGATGATGGAGGAAGACTTGTTGGAATTGGTACACAATCCAGAAGTAATCTATTCTATCTTGATATGGATCAATCTTCTTGTTTGTTAATAAAGGATGAAGATGCTTGGTTGTGGCACATAAGGTTATGCCATGTGAACTTTGACAACATGATCAAGATTAGTAGAAAGAAAAGAGTTAGAGGATTGCCTAACTTGACAAAACCTGATCATGCCATGTGCCATGAATGTCAGAAAGGTAAGATGACTAAGTCTAGTTTTAAAAGCAAAGACTATTCAACAAAGAAGATACTTGAGTTGGTTCATACCGATCTATGTGGTCCTATGAGAACTCAGAGCTATTCTGGTGATAGATATTTTATTCTTTTTGTTGATGACTATACTAGACTGATGACTATTATGTTCCTGAAAGAGAAATCTGAAGCTTTCAAAATGTTTAAGTGGTATAAAGCTAAGGTAGAGAAAGAAACCAGAAAGGAAATAAAATGCTTAAGATTTGATAGAGGAGGTGAATTTATCTCTGATGAATTTAGTAATTATTGTAATGAGCATGGAATCAAAAGATAGGTATCTGCACCGAAGACACCTCAGCAAAATGACATTGTTGAAAGGAGGAACAAGTCTGTAATTGACTATGCTAGAACATTAATGATACAGAAGAATGTTGCTCAGACATATTGGAGGGAAGCTGTCAGTACAGCTGTGTATGTTCTTAACTGAGTACAACTGAAGAAGGACTCCAACCAAACACCTTATGAACTATGGTTTGGACACAAACCTACTGTAAGTTATTTAAAAAATTTTGGAAGTAAATGCTTTATTTTGAAAGATGAGAGAAATGGAAAATTTGATTCTAAAGGAGATGAAGGAATATTTCTGGGATATTCCACTACAAGTAAAGCATATAAATGTTTGAATAAGGCTACAAATAAGATAGTTGAAAGTACTAATGTTCATGTTGATGAGTTTGATGACAAGTACACAAAGGAAAGTATAAAGGAACTGAAAGACTATGGTAGATTCACTTATATTGAACATCCAGAGTATCTACCGACACCGCAAACTGTAACAACCGGTCAGCAGGGAAATAATGCAGGACAACATGCAACACAAACCGAGGAACAAGATGGAGCTACCGAGCAAGGAAATGACCCTGAACAGGATGAGAAAGAAAGGAGAAATCTAGTTTTGGCTAGTTTTGTTAGAAGACATCATCTTGAAACACAAATCATTGGAGATAGACATGCTGGAATGCAAACTAGAAGCAAAACAAGACAAGGTACATGTTTAATTTGTGAATTTGAACCTAAAACTATGAAAGTTGCATTAGAGAATGAAGAATGGGTTAATGCAATGAAGGAGGAAATAGAGCAAATAGAGAAGAACAAAACTTGGTCCTTAATACCCCGACCAAAAGATAAGAATGTTATCGGTACTAAGTGGATAAATAGGAATAAATTGAATGAAAATGGTGAAGTCACAAGAAATAAAGCTAGATTGGTATGCAAGGGATATGCACAGGAAGAAGGCATTGACTATGGTGAAACATTTGCACCTGTTGCTAGATTAGAAGGAGTTAGAATGCTACTTGCATATGCTGCACACAAGAAATTCAAAGTTTATCAAATGGATGTGAAGTCAACATTTTTGAATGGTATACTTGAAGAAGAGGTCTACATTGAACAACTTGAAGGATTTGTTGATCCCGACAATAAAGACATGGTATGTAGATTACATAAAGCTTTATATGGATTGAAGCAAGCATTGAGAGCATGGTATGAAAGACTGCATACTTACTTGTTAAGTATTGGATTTGTTAGAACAAGTGAAAACAACAATCTGTATGTGAAAGGTGATACTGATGATACTATTATCATTGCTAAAATATTTGTTGATGATATTATCTTTGGAGGCTCAGATCTTGTTTGCAAGGCATTTTCTAATGAAATGCAAAAGGAATTTGAAATGTCTATGTTCGGAGAGATTAAGTTCTTTCTTGGATTACAAGTGATTCAGGAGAGAGTGATGGAATATTCATCACACAATCTAAATACATAAAGGAAGTACTGAAGACATTTGGCATGGAAGATGCTAAACCTATGGGAACACCGATGGCTACTAGATGCAAATTGACAAAGGAGGATGAAACTACAGAGGTAAACTAGACACTTTACCGATCCATGATTGGTAAGTTAATGTATGTAGTTCACAGTAGACCAGATATAGCACATGCTGTAGGAATTGTTGCAAGATTTTCTGCTAATCCTAGAGAATCACACATGATAGCTACAAAAAGGATCTTAAGATACCTGAAGAAAATAGAGAATTATGGATTATGGTATCCTAAGGAAGGGAAGTTTGAACTGAAAGTTTACACTGATGTTGATTGGGCTGGAAATGTGGATGATAGAAAAAGCACCACCGAAGGAGCATTTTTCTTTGGTGAAAGACTTGTAACCTAGACAAGTAAAAAGTAGGCTTGTATTTCTCAGTCTACAGCTGAAGTAGAGTATGTTTCTACTACTACTAATTGTTCAAATATTGCATATATCAAAAAAGTGTTGGAAAGAATGAATGAGGTAATCACTGACCCGGTGATTATATAATGTAACAACACTAGTGCAATTAATATTTCAAAGAATCCTGTCATGCACTCTAAGACAAAGCATATATCTATTAAGTATCATTACTTAAGAGAACAAGTGTAAGAGAAGCAAGTGAAGTTAGAATTTTTTACATCTAAAAAACAACTTACAGATATTTTTACAAAACCCCTACCGAAGGACACATTTGAATACTTAAGGACTAGACTTGGGGTTCGTCCCCTGTCTATCAATCACTAATGTGATCTAGTTGTTGCATCAGCCTATTTTTATCAGAAGATCATTCATGTTGATGCAGCATAGTTCACACTTTGAATCATGTTCAAGGTTGTGATTAAGTTTGAGAACTTGAACCGATTGGAATATCAGTATTCAGAGATACAGAGGAAGATAGACTTGTTTGTTTATTTGTTTCTTTGGCATTGCTGTCAAAGGGAGAGATAAACAATATGAAAAGGAACAAGCACCGATGAGAATTATCTAAGGGAGAGACAATCTGAATGAGACAGAGTATTGAAGATTAGTTATAGGGAACAGAAGCAGGGACAAGAGAACTGAAAAGATCACAACTACAGAATGATAAAGCTATATTATTTAATGCTAGTTTAGTAATGTAGTGATTAAACATATTAAGTCTATTCGACTTACAATATTTTGTTTACAAAGTTGTAGAATATATGTTTGGTATGTGTATGGTACATTTCATATTACTTGAGTTGCCATCAATGCCAAAGGGAGAGATTGTTGGACTACAACTGATTTGGAATTTGATTGAAGAATCTGTGATTACAAATTACAGAGGATTTGCTGATTAGATATGTAATATGATTAAATTAGTATTATGTTATCATTGATGTCAACTAGTTTGACAACAGGGTAAAAGTACAAAGCTGTGTCACACTTTTATAAAGGAAAAGGTCAACAACACACAAAAATTTTAACTTTAATGACATAAAAATGGCATTTATGTTTAAAATTTGGAGATGATGTAAACTAATGAAATGTGTAAAAGTGGATGAAGTTTATGGCTATAATTTTTTATTTTTTTATTTAACAAGAATTCACATAGTTTTAAAATTTTTTAAGTCCATTTTTTACTTGCTGAAAAATGCTGAAAAACGAGGGTCTTGTCCGCACCAAAAAAGTATATGCAAATAATCTCTTTTTCCTTTGATTTAAAAATATGTCATAGATAAAATGTATAGCTAGTGCAAAAAAGAAGAAAAATTAGTTTTCAATGTATATTTTCTTTGTTATAACTACTCAAAGTCGAACATACCTGAAATCGACAGTTTTCATCTCGCGTCAAATTTCCCCTATCAAATCTACACCATTCAGAAAATAAATTACACACTCTTGAAGATAACTCTCTCCTCTAGTGTTAAATATAAATTTTCAATTTTTTTGATAAGCATTACTATTTTTTTCTATTTTTGAAGTATCTTGTTCTCGAATGTTAAAATACCTACTTGTAGTATTTTGAAATTATAATATATTAGATCTAATTAAAATACTATAAAAATTATATGATGATAATCTTGACTCTGTGCTCTAAAAAAGGGTATTTTTATATTTGTAAAAAAATATCATTAAAAAAAGTAAGAGTTATTGAAACGTCACTTTTTTGAAATAATTTTATTTCTTTAGTAATTGTTATAAAACATGCATTTAATAGATATTTCCAATTGGAAAAGGTGAAGAACTTATCTAACTTAGCTAGAATGAATCTAGCTAGACCATATGTTTGACAAAAAATAATTTTAGTTAGAAATACTCAAATTCAGCTGTGCTGATAAGTTGTCCTAAAACGTGACACAACTTTGTGCTTTTACCCAACACTTATCTTGTAAGTTACTATACCGAGACATCTGAAGAAAGGTGAAAAAGATGAAGAACAAAGAAATCTACATGAGGAAAGATGTACATGATAGATGAGGATAAGGAACACATTGAGTAACTTGTTGATGAGTCTATGACTTGATGATATTGACTTTATTATGTTGCATTCATCTATGATGAAGTATAGAGCTGAAAGACACAAAGCAGTGTTGTCGGTAAATGAAGCATTTCTAGTATACACCGATGGAGTGTAGTGTATACCGACCACAATATTAACTGATCAGTGTTCATCGACGCATTTCTTTGTTAACCGAGTGGGACATAATGAATTAAATGATTAGTTTAGCCAATAAGATGGATGAGCTGGCAAGAGTATAACATTGAGGTAACAAATAATGTTTGTTACATAGATCAACGACTGATGAAATTCAGGAAAGATCTAAAGGATGAAAATCAAACATGTTATTGACACAAGTACCGAGAAAGTTTGAAGCGGCAAAATCTATGAATGTGGTTAAGTGGAAAAATTTGATGGTGGAGAAGAAAATGATTTACTCATCTATATAAGAGAACATAATTTCTTTATGAAGGGATGGTGGAAGAAGTAGAAACTATAGGAATATCATGTGAACAAGGTTTTCATGCATTCTGATCATACTAGTTAGTAAGAACCGAGCTGTAGAATAATTACCGAGCTATAGAGAGCAATTACCGACAGACAGTAAGTTGATACAGTATTGAATCTGAAGTGAAATATTGATCAGAAGGATTTGTATGGACTGAATATTGATCTATAATCTACAATTGAAGTTGTATTAAGGCAGGTCATTTACTGTTACATATTTAACCATTGTATACAGTCAAAATCTCTTAACCGAGTGGACTCTAAAAGTCTTATGCTGTATCATTCATAGAATGAACATTGTTATCCTGTCAACCCCATAGTGAATGCTAGTTGAACGATAACTTCTAGTCTAAAATCCTCTAACAAGGTCACACCTAACAGTGTGTTTGTAAACCTTTAATAGGGTTGGGTCTTAACCGACCTCACTTCAGAAGAGTGAACAATTTTGGGTTGCTAGTCCTAGGTGGTTTTTCCCTTTACAAGGTTTCCACATTAAATCTCTTGTGTTATGTGTTGATTATGATATTTTTTTGTTATCATTATTTTCATTTTACATGTTATATTTGATCGATAACTATTATAGTATTTGACTGGTAATCAGTAAAAGCACAGTCAGTGAAAGCATTTATTGTTTACCGACAAGCAAAAATTGAAGAAGTTGTTTTGAATTATACATTTTATTTTGGGACACTGGATAACTGATTCACCCCCCTCTCAATTATTCTAAGATTCATGTCTTTCTTTCATCTGATTGACAATCAAAGGAATAGTGGGTAAGATAAACTCATTTTTCTAGTAGTACAATGTAGAATCTCCAATCCCTAATAGATATAAATTCATCCCGCTTTTCCATTTTGAGAAGTTATCTTTGTTCAGCTTTGGCACCTCTCTCTTATGCATCTTGTGATCTTTTACTTAAGTCCTTCAAACTTTTCCTTCAAGCACTCTTGATCTAATAGCAATTGTTAGATAACTGAGAGGGGGTGTGAATCAGTTAAATCTAGTTATCCAACAGGCCCAAACACTCCCTGATGTATAAACAATTCTTTCAAATCAATTAATCAACTCAGTAAAACTTTAACTGTGCCTTTTTGTTCATTAACCGAATACCAGTAAATTAACTAGTGCATATACCGATCAAACCAGTAATTGTAATGTCTAAATAAAAATAAAAATTCATCACATTCATACACATATAACACTTTTATTTAACGTGGAAACCCTGTTAGGGGAAAAACCACCTGGGACTGGTACCCAAAAACAATTTTACTCTTATGAAGTGAGCTCGATTAAGAGCCAACCCTGTTAAAGGTTACAATAACACACTGTAAGGTGTGACCTGGTTATATGATTTATCACTAACACTTCTCTGTAACCAAACATTTACTATGGGGTCAACATGAAAACAATCAACATTCATTGGATGCAATAATGAAATATAAAGATTGTTAAGTCCTACTCGATTAAGAGATTTATCTGCAACAATGGTTAGAATGCAAAAATAAATGATCTGATTCAAATACAAATTTCTTTTGCATATTTTCAGATCTATGCTAAGCTCAAAATACTTCTGGCCAATATACTCAATTCAATTCCTTCGTATCCTCCAACTCTATTTTGCTTGGTTAATTCATTTTTCTGACTCTCGGTGTTGTTCACAAAATTGCTCGGTTCTATCTTCAACCTATTTGACCAGCTTCACATGAATGAAATCTTCTCACACACATTCCAAAATTAATTATGAATCTCTTTTCTCCTTTTATAGACATAATAAACCATTTTCTTCTCAGCCATAGATTTTGCCTTTTAATATTCATTGTTGATTTTTCTGTTTTAACCTTCCTCAAAACTTGTGTTTGTAACACATTTCATTCTCCATCATCTGATCATCCTTGAATTTTGTCAACTATTTTATCATCATAACAAACTTTATCTTTAACCAAGAAATCATCCATAATTGCCCAACTCATCATCTTTAGTCAACAATCATATGTTCCATTTATTTCTTTCACTCGGTCAATGCCATGATGTGTCGGTGACTTCTAACTTGGTTAACACTGTACTCGATATACAGTACACTTTCTTGGTGTACACTGCTCAAACTCAGTGTATACTAAGTTCTTTATTTACCGACCACATAAACTTGTTCATTCTTGATCTTCAATCCATAACAGAATTATGTAATACAATCAAATCACTAACATAATTTTATAGACTCATCAATAAGCTACCCAATGAATACCATATCCATATCTTCCTCATACATCTCATCTTCATGTAAATGTCTCATTCCTTTATCACTATTTCCTTCTTCATATGTTTGTATCTATCATGATAAGTACAATCAAAACTAGTTGACATCAATGACAATATAATAACTGATTTAATGTGTCACATATACCTTAGTAGCTCGATAACCATCAATCATTGTATTTGAAGTATCCAATCAGTTGTCAAAATCTTCCTTAATATATTCAATCAGTTTTAGTCTTTCATTTAGTTGTGATTGATGTCAACACACCTTCGTTGACTTATTCTGCTATAAGACTTCAGACATTCTAAGACATAGTTAACAATATTCTGGTCCATTGTTCTCCACATAGATAGATATGGATATGCGATCTTGTCATTATGTTATGGTATTCTTGATGTACCTATATTCAAGTGTTCATGAGTTTTGGTACTCTGGTCAGGTTTTTTTGTTTGTTTAGTAACTCAATTCACTAGTTAGTATGTTTTTCCAAAACATGATAGTTAATTAGTTGGTTTGCATTTTGTCGCATGAATTTTTTTGGTATCATAAATTTGGGATAGGATTAAGGAATGGACAAAATGTGTGAGCTCAAGTGAACATTGGTATTGATAATATTGTGGTTGACATATGGTAGCAAATATGAAGCATATTCTTGATGAAACATGTAATGATTTATCCTTTTTGACTATTTAATGCTTGGACTCAACCATCACAATGTGTGAAAGAATAAAATATATATATTTGGCCTACTCCCATTTTGTATATAGAGGACAAATAATGGTGTATGTATGCAATGGGTATGTATATATGCAAAATGATATCAAGGATGTGAAAATATATGAAGGAAAAATTAAGTACTTCAAGTCTTTTTTTGAACCTCAAAGAAACTGATTTATGCATGTATTAGATGCAATTATAATAGTTCATTTTGTAAGCTCTTTTGGCAGTGAGCGTCTTTTTATATTTGGTAGTGAGCCCTTTGGCAGTGAGCTATGCAATGAGAATTGTAATATTCTATATCTATTTAGACAATATTAAGAGCTAACCCTCTCTGTAGTTTTTTCCACAATAAAAAAATCTAGTGTAATTTTGGTTTTAAGCTATTTACATTTCTGTCCATTGATTATCTAAATGTTAAAGTTCAACAAGTGAATTAATTGTGATAATTTTTGAAATAATGATTCTCGCCCCCCCCCCCCCCCCCCCCTCTCATTATTCTAGTTGTTCAATAATTAGTATAAGAGACTAGTCCCTTATTCCAACTTAACCACCTAAGGAAGATCTTGGAAGGTTGAACAAGATGACAACTATGGAAAACTATAAGGAAAATCTTACTTATGGAGAATGGCTAATGACTCTTGATGATCTTGAGAATGTGGAAAGTGAAAAAAGAATTTTAAGGAAAACATAAAAGAAGAAGATGAATGCTTCAGAAAACTTATAGATCAGATCAAGAAGTTCAAGGAAAAACATAGGGAAGTCAACAAGGAGTTAAAGAAAACTAAAGAAATAATTATTGATCTAAAACTAAGATTTGAAGAAAGAAAGGAAGTTGAAGAATACTTGAATGAAATGATAAAATAAAAGACAAAAATCTGTGCAAAGCTTGAATAGGTGGCGGAAAATATGAGATTAGGAAATGAAACAAAGGAAAGTTCTCTGAAACTTGATACAATTATGGTAGCTCAAAGAACCTTGAAAGACAAGGGAGGACTAGGTTTTGAAACTGGTGAATGTTTAGTTCAAAGAAGTGAAGGAAATGATAGAAAAAAGGTGATTGAATCAAGATAGAAAATTGAATAGGAAACACAACAAAATCAGATCCAATATCCAAAGGACATAGCAAGGAAACCTTTTGTTAGCCAATTCAATAATCAAAGTTATCCATATTTCAATGGTTATTTATTATTTTGTCATAAGTTTGGACATAAGGACATAGAATGCAGAAGTAAGATAAATTAGAACATTTAATCCTTTACTTGCAAGAAATTTGGTCGTAAGAATAGTAATTGTAGAAGTCAAATGAATGGAATGAACAAACTGTTTTATGGATATTTGCAACTATTTAATATATTTGGACATAAAGATGATCTGTAGAGATCTAGAGTGGCTACAAGGAATTCAGAATAAAAAGAACATCAAATGCTATAATTTCCAACATAATGGATACATTGCCAAATATTGCAGAAGTAAGAATCAGAATCATGATACATCAAAAAATCAAAATGAGCCTATGAAGAAGTTTGACATAGAAGAAGTTAGAAAATAAATTAACAAGGTATGGAAAAGGAAAGAAGCAGTCACATCAGACAATACAACTGCACCTAGATCCAGTGCAGAAATCACCTCTGAAAACTAAGGTAGGATGTTTTGGCTCAGGGGGAGCTATGAAGAAAATTATTCTCCCCTACCAAAGAAAGTGGTGCTTTCATCACAACACTATATATTTTATAGAATAATGAGACAAATTTGTTGGTGGAATTTATAGTAGAAAATATTAATTTGTGGAAGTTTTTAGAATAAGGGAAAGTAACCATGCATATAGATAAAATGGTTTTTTGGATGATTTGATGCTTTTGGCAACAAAACCCTAAGTGTAGTTAAAAACAAATGAAGCGGAATTTTTTGTTATAATTTTCTTTCAGTGAACTGATGAAATTTGAAGTGAAGGAAACTTTGGAATCGAAGTTATAAATGTTGAAAATGTATTTTTCTCATGGATCTTGTAAAACTTGTGAATTATGATGATGAGTCTCTTCCAAAATAAAAAATTTCATGAATGAACAAATAAGGGTTTCATTGGATAGTGCATTTATGACACTACCTAGTAGGGTTATTTGTGTTGAGAAATTTACAAATATGTTGAAGTAGAATTTGAAGAATATGAAAATGATAAGTTAAGAAATATTAAGGATTCTCTTTCAAGAGATGAGACATAGAGAATTTGTACCCTAGGTCACAAAGGCTTGGACACATGGAGAAATTTTTTGATGATAATTGATGAAGAAGTGATCAATATTGTACTGAGTAGAATACATGATGATCAAATATGGCCTGAAAGGCCCTACCAAATAACTAAAGAAGCAATCAAAGTTGTTTCAAGTTTATGCTCAATCGGTTATGTACCAATCATGGAGTTAGTAAAAAATAAGGAAGTTACATAATTATCTGGTATAATAGGATATCAAAGAGCATTATGGATTGATAGAATTGTAAACCATGTGATAAAATATGCAGCTTTTGGTATAACCTACAAAATTTACTTCCGAAATAGGGAAGGTTCCACTTCAAAAATTGCAATATATGTTGCACATCAGATGGTGACATAAGGAAAGGACTTTAATTTATATGAATTTTTAAGATTAAAATTATTTCATAAATTGATGTTGACCAAGAATGAAGGGTATGCTTTTTGTTTTGGGATACTGGTAGTCTTCTTAGTATTTTAATTTATGAGATCATTAATGTTGTATGGGATGAATATTTTCCCATAGGAAAACATATTTATCACCACTTGAACAATTTGGACAACAAAATCTATCCTTGCAGAATTTTTTTTACTGAATTGTAGAAGCACCTCATTTCTACGTAAAAAATTCCAAAAAACTATGTAGAAAAATACAAAGACAATATTGCATTCTTAGTGGACACAAACCATTGCTTCATAGAAGCAATACTTTCGAGGAAATTTTGATTAAAAGAATTTGGATAAAATCAGTATGGAGGAATGTGTACTGAATGTAGAAGAATTACTTAAGTGACTAGTAGATTTGACAAAGGAAAATTTTGGCATTTATGAATAGTTGATTGGAACTATTTCTTTTATGGGTACTTCTCTAGAAGGATCTGTCTCCAGAAAGAAAAAGAAATTTTGAGGTTGCCTCCCCCTCCTTCATGTCAAAGAAACAAAAGAGAAAGATAGATAGAAAGAAGGAAATTATGGTTGTCATTGACTTGGATGATCCTTAACCAGTCACATATGATGTTGAAAAATAAAATAAAATTAGTACTATGCAAGAAGACTGTTAATGCTAAGATCATCTTACTGAAAATGGAGGGGTGAATCAGTAATGTACCAATTATTCAAAATTTTCAACCACTCAATCTGTATAGTAGCATTCACTTTTATAGCAAAAAATTAAAATTATAACCATAAGTTCATCCACAAAATAATGAAACACTTTACACAGATGTTTATCTCGTGGAAACCCAAATCAGGAAAAAACCATGGTGGGGATTAGTACCCACTAAATGATGTACTTTTCTAAAGTGCACCCTGTGAGGAGCTTAACCCTATTAGGAGTTTTACAAAAGCACTATTAGGTGCTACCCAATTAAGGGACTTACCTTTAGGTATGTTTAAACCTTTACCATGTCAAGAGTAGCTTTGTTAGAGGACTTCAAACACAAGCTAATGTGCCACCTTTTTAGAGGATTTATAATAAGGACCTGCTAGGATCCACCCTGTTAAGGGATTTTGATTGTTGTAACTATTAGGGAACAATAGGAACAATGATCTGTAAAATATCACTACCTCTACTTGATCAGATCCTCTGAAGTACACAATGCCTCCTCAACACACTTATCTCTTCCCTAGCTTGATCACAACTCACACTTTATGCCACACTTGCTTCACACATGATCAACACTTAAAAATTTCAAATTCATCCAATATATACTATTCATCAAGAATTTAAGTTTTCCACCGCCTTAGGATTTCCCTAAACGACATACATTTCAACTTTCAATCTTTGCAGTTAGGTCCAACACATCATACAATAATACTAAATGTATACAATAAATTTTCTATACTGCATCGGCTATCACAATGATTTACATAAAAATTTGAGTCCAGGAGTCAAATACGTTTTGACCACACACTTCCTTCTTCTTGAATATTCTCCACACACTAGCATCAAACAATGTGATGCCAGGTCAACACCTCCAATATTTAATACATGCCATCAGTAACCAAACATAATAACTTGGCCAAAATAATCTTGGACACAATAACCCCACCATAATAACCCATAGACACAATAACCCATGGTCAAAATAACCCATGGACAAAATAGCCCATGGTTATTTTAGATCAAGTTAGTATGCTAAAAAAGGGATTGTGAGGCACCATAGAGGATATTTAGGTCATTTTTAAACCATATATCCATTATATACCCCTAAAATAGCCTTAAAACATCTTTAATATGCTTAAATAACTTATAAAATGGTAAATAATTATAGAAATAAAGATAAATTCGTGGGAATAAGGTAAATAAGAGTTATTATGAAAAGATGTAAGTCAAAAGGCATTATGAAGAGGCATTAAGAGGATATATAAAGTGGTAGAATTAAGAGAAGTAAAAGAAGGAAGAAGGGGATAAGAATTAAGAGTGTGTAGAGTGACAAGAAAAAGAGAAATCAAAATTCATAAAAACAAAATATTTTTTAATATATTTTTTGAATATTATATTAAATTTTCCTAGGGGTTTCTATAAAAGTATACAAAAGTAAATATAGTTTTAGGGAATCAAGAAATTCTTCATAATTTTTAATATATACAATGCCTCTTCAATTTTTAACAAGTCAAAAAAATAAGAAATTACTCATTTTAAATGGTTACACATTTTTGCTTCATCGAGAAGGTGTCAATAAAATGATCTGGCATTAAGAAGAATATTTTATAAATAATTGTTCAAGTCGGTGCTATACTACAACACAAACAAAATCTGGAAATGTGATTAGCAATACAGGACATAATCATGCTCCAAAAATTGAGATGATCATTGTCAAATAGAAGTTGAATGCAATTAAAGACATGGCATGGTTGGCTCAAGACTCTACAAGAAATATCATTTCTACTACATGTTCTAATATTTCATTACTGGTAGCAAGAGCAATACCATCAACCAATGCATTATCCAAAATGATTTGAAGGAAAAGAATAAGATTTGAAGCACCACCACCAAATCCTCAGACATCGAGAGATCTTATCTTACCAATTGAATATACATTTACCGATAGAGGGAAAAGTTTCTTTTTCATGACAGTAATGATGAGAATCATTTTTTAATATTCACCACCACACAAAATTTGTAATTACTAAAAGAATCTAAAAATTGGTTTAGTGATGGTACATTTAAAATAGTACCAAGTATTTTTCAGTAGTTGTACACAATTCATGGCTTGAAAAATGATGCAATATTTCCACTCATCTATATTCTTATGACCAACAAAATAAGATCCACTTATACAAAAGTACTTGTAAAATTAAAACAACTGCAACCTAATCTAAACCCAAAAACTATACTTATTTATTTTGAATTAGGTTTCAAGGGAGCTATTTTTGAAATTTTTCCAAATGTCACTATTTGGGGATGCTTTTTCCATTTCTCCTAGTGCTTGTGGAGGAAAGTTCAAGAAGAAGCTCTACAAACACGTTACAGTGTCGATGAAGTATTTTCATTTGAGATCAAAAATTTTTTTGCATTAGCTTTTGTGCCTCAGATATATGTAATCAATGCATTCGAGAAACTTCTACAAACTCCTTATTATATAGAACATGAGGAGACTTTGCAACCGATAATTGATTATTTTGAAGACACATGGATTGGAAGACTAACTAGAAGAGGCAACAGATGGTCACCCAAGTTTCCAATCACAATGTGGAACTATTATTCAGCTATTCAAGATGATCTTCCCAAAACCAATAATTCTATTAAGGGATGACATAGAGGATTAGTGAATTGCTTCAATCATCGCATAGCTCAATCTGAAAATTCATCAAAGCAGTGAAAAAAGAATTCCAAGAGAATAAAATAGAGAAATATATGGCTGGACACACTACACAACCAAGAAAGAAAACATACCGTGAACTCAAAGAAAGACTAAAAAGACTAGTTTATGGTTATGAGAATAATAATATTTTAGATTATATAAGATGCATTTCTCATAATTTAAGTGAGTCATGATTACAGGATATAATGTCATAGAATCATCAATAAGTTACCCAATGAATACGATATCCATGTCTTCCTCATACATCTCATCTTCATGTAAATATCTCATTCCTTCATCATTATTTCCTTCTTCATATGTTTGTATCTATCATGATAAGTACAATCAAAACTAGTTGACATCAATGACAATATAATAACTGATTTAATGTGTCACATATACCTTAGTAGCTCGATCACCATCAATCATTGTATTTGAAGTATCCAATCAGTTGTCAAACTCTTCCTTAATATATTCAATTTGTTGTAATCTATCATTTAGTTGTGATTGATGTCAACGCACCTTTGTTGACTTATTCTGCTATAAGACTTCAAACATTCTAAGATACAATTAACAATATTTTGGTCTGTTGTTCTTTGCACAAATAGATATGGATATGCGGTCTTGACATTATGTTATGGTATTCCTTATGTAGCTATATTCAAGTGTTCATGATTTTTGGTGCTCTGGTCAGGTTGTTTTGTTTTTCTAGTAACTCAGTTCACTAGTTAGTATGTTTTTTCCAAAACACGATAGTTGATTAGTTGGTTTGCATTGTGTCGCATGAATTTTTTTGATATCATAAATTTGGGATAGGATTAAGGAATGGACAAAATGTGTGAGCTCAAGTGAAAATTGGTATTGATAATATTGTGGTTGACATTTGGTAGCAAACACGAAGCATATCTTGATGAAACATGTAATGATTTATCCTTTTTGACTATTTAATGCTTGGGCTCAACCATCACAATGTGTGAAAGAATAAAATATATATATTTGGCCTACTCTCATTTTGTATATAGAGGACAAATAATGGTGTATGTATGCAATGGGTATGTATATATGCAAAAGGATATCAAGGATGTGAAAATCTATGAAGGAAAAATGAAGTGCTTCAAGTCTTTTTTTGAACCTCAAAGAAATTGATTTATGCATGTATTAGATGCAATTATAATAGTTCATTTTGTAAGCTCTTTTGGCAGTGAGCGTCTTTTTCTATTTGGTAGTGAGCCCTTCGATAGTGAGATGTGCAATGAGAATTGTAATC
Source organism: Chamaecyparis obtusa (assembly GCA_027943335.1). Taxonomy (NCBI): domain Eukaryota; kingdom Viridiplantae; phylum Streptophyta; class Pinopsida; order Cupressales; family Cupressaceae; genus Chamaecyparis; species Chamaecyparis obtusa. Next base: position 663,093 of record BSBK01012531.1, on the reverse strand, counting down.
TATATCTAGTTAGACAATATTAAGAGCTAACCCTCTCTATAGTTTTTTCCATTTGGATTTTCCACAATAAAAAAATCTAGTGTAATTTTGGTTTTAAGCTATTTACATTTCTGTCCATTAATTACCTAAATGTTAAAGTTCAATAAGTGAATTAATTGTGATAATTTTTGGAATAATGATTTATGCTCCCCCTCTCATTATCTTAGTTGTTCAACAATTAGTATAAGAGACTAGTCCCTTATTCCAACTTAACCACCTAAGGGAGATCTTGGAAGGTTGAACAAGATGACAACTATGGAAAACTATGAAGAAAATCTTACTTATGGAGAATGGATAATGACTCTTGATGATCTTGAGAATGTGGAAAGTGAAAAAATAATTTTAAGGAAAACATAAAAGAAGAAGATGAATGCTTCAGAAAACTTATAGATCAGATCAAGAAGTTCAAGGAAAAACATAGGGAAGTCAACAAGGAGTTAAAGAGAACTAAAGAAATAACTATTGATCTAAAACTAAGATTTTAAGAAAGAAAGGAAGTTGAAGAATACTTGAATGGAATGATAAAACAAAAGACAAAAATCTATGCAAAGCTTGAATAGGTGGTAGTAAATCTGAGATTAGGAAATGAAACAGACGGTCACCCAAGTTTCCAATCACAATGTGGAACTATTATTCAGCTATTCAAGATGATCTTCCCAAAACTAATACTTATTTTAAGGGATGGCATAGAGGATTTAGTGAATTGCTTCAATCATCGCATAGCTCAATTTGGAAATTCATCAAAGTAGTGAAAAAAGAACAGTGTCTCCAAGAGAATAAAATAGAGAAATATATGGCTGGACACACTACACAACCAAGCAGGAAAAAATATCGTGAACTCAAAGACAAACTTAAAAGACTAGTTGATGGTTATGAGAATAATAATATTTTAGATTATATACGAGGCATTGCTCATAATTTGACACTTTAATTGAAAATTTCAATAAAAAAGTTTTTTAGAAATATACTTGTAATTTATAAATTTTGTTTTCCTTTCTCTATAATCTTATGGGGTTATTTTGTCCATGGATTATTTTTTCCATGGGTTATTTTGACTGTGGGTTATTTTGGATTGGGTTATTATGATCGTGGGTTATTTTTTCCTTGGGTTATTGTGACTGGGTTATTTTATCCAGGGTTATTTTGGTCGGGTTATTATTGATGTAGGAGCATCTCGGGTCCTTGGCAATCTTGTGTCACCAAAAAAGAAGTTTGAAGTTTCTGTGTTGCTCGGTTCTTGCTTTGCCGAGTTGGCTCAGTATTTTCTTGGTTTCCTTTGTTAATTGGGGTTGGTCAGTTATCTCTCTGGCACTTTGTTAATTCCCCTGGTGTTCGGTGATGCTTATCTGGTGCTCAGTTATCCTTGATTACTGAGTTGTTTGTTTTAGTTTACTATTGAGGCTGACTTGTGCAATTAATGATGGTCATAGATTTAATGTCGGTATCTATCATTGGGAAGCATGTAGACCTAGATCTTATCATTCCTTCTGTTAATGGTGGATCTAAAGGCAGACTTGTTCAGTAGTCTCTTGTATATATTTTAGTCTTTGGTTGTAGTTTAGGGAGTCAGTTTCAGTAGAAGATTGAAGATAGTTTCAGATCCTCTTATGTTGGAGGACTTTTGTACTTGATTTGTAATATCTAGCCCTAACCGAGAAGGCCTTACAACCTGATATGTATGAATCAATCTGATGAAATAATAATAAATAGTTGATCTACATTCTCTCTCTCATTTGTGTGTTTGTTTCTTCCGCGTGTGATCTCTGTAAGGTGGATCTAGTTAGGGTGTGCCTTTGGCTCCTCACCCCGTCCTCCTTTGCATTAGGTTGGTATCAGAGTGAGGTGATATTTGGATCTAGGTTTGCGAATCTAGGTTTGAGGGTTCCCTCTTGTCAAACCCTAGTTGATTTGTTGTGGGGTGGTAGATTGCAAACTGGCCTGCAATTGCAAAGGGTTTCAAGATGGTTCGTGGGAGGTGAGATGTAGATCCAAGATTGGAAGACATGTTGAGATAACTTGCTGCTAGATTAGAAGCTGTTGAGATAGCCCAATGAAGAGGCAGACATCTTGAAGATGTTAGTGATGATGAAATTGAGGAAGAACAAGGTGAAGTTGAACCTGCACCTATGATGGATCAAGCTGAGGAAAGATTCTTGAAAGCTTTGACAAATCTAAAGTCTACACCACACTTTAATCCTCTCGAGTATAGTGGAAAATTGGATTCAGATGAATTGGTGGACTGGATCACTGAGATGGAAAAGTACTTTGAATATGAAAATGTCCCTAAGGAAAAGAAAGTGAAAATTGCAAGCACAAAGTTGAAAAGTCATGCATCCTTGTGGTGGGAACATCTGCAGTTGGACAAAAAGAGGAAAGGCAAAGACAAAATTAAGGTATTGAATAAGATGGTGAATAAATTGAAAGGAAAGTTTTTACCTTGTGATTATCAGATTAACCTAGTTAGGCAAATGCAAAGTTTGAGGTAGAAAGATATCTTGGTAAAAGATTATACTGAGGAATTCTATATATTTGATATTACATCTGGACATGATGAAGATGACATGGAAAGAATTTCTAGGTACCTGAATGGATTGAGAGTTTCCATCCAAGAAGAAATGAGTTTGGTCAAATTGGAGAACATTGAAGAAGCCTATCAGTTTACCTTGAAAGCTGAGGAGAAATTGAACAAAAGACATGAGAAAAGACAAAGAGGTAGAGGTCGTAGATTCCCTAGAGGAAGAGATAGATCTTATGGTGAAAACAGTAGATCTGAACCAGAAAAGTCAAATTTGGATAAAGGCAAGACTGAGTGGAAAGGTGAAAGTTCATCTAGAGGAGGAAGCGGTAACTACCAAGGTGGTTATAACAGAGGTGGTTTCCAAGGAACTTGATAAAAGTGTGGAGAAGAAGGACATAGATCATTTGAATGTACACATGCAAGTAAGAAGGTCGGTAGCAGTAGAAATTCTTTAGTGTAAGAAGATTCACCGAATGAACTTGAGAAGGAAAAGAACTTGATGGTAAGGAGAGAAAGTAATAAGGAATATCTGGTAAGGAAAAGTTTGTTCAAGACCAGATGTAGAGTTTCTGATGAAGTGTGGAAGATAATCATTGATAGTGAAAGCTCAGAGAACTTGGCATTTGAGGAAATGGTTACAAAGTTGTAGTTGAAAAGGTTGGAACACTCGAAGCCCTATCAAATTTCATGGATCAAGGATGAGCATACACTCTTGGTAAGTGAACAATGTTATGTGAATTTGAAAATTGGAAAGTACTATGATAAGGTATTTTTTGATATCATGCCTATGGATTGTTGTCATATTTTTTTGGGTAGACCTTGGCAATATGATAAACATGCTATATATGATGGAAGTTTGCATAAATATACTATTTGGGCTGATGGGAGAAGACAAATCTTGTTACCTTTCATTGAAGAAGCTATTAGTAGTGTTTGTACATCTATGCAATTTTGTTTGATGGAAGGAAGGAAGTTTGTTAAGGATTTGAAAAAGAATGATGTATGTTTTGTTGTGATTCCTAACAAACCGAGTAAGAAAACAAAGGATAACATACCTAAAGAGATTGATAAGTTACTCGTCAAGTATAAAGAGATCATTTCTAATAATGTACCTGATGGTTTTCCACCGAAGAGAAGCATGGATCATTGTATGGATCTAATCCCTAGAACTAGTTTACTGAATAAGGCACAACATCGTTTGACACCTACCGAGAATTAGGAATTGAACCGCTAGACTCAAGAATGGTTGCACAAAGGTTTGATTCAAGAAATTCTAAGTCCTTGTGTAGTACATGTTGTATTGGCACCTAAGAAGAATGGAGAATGTGTACAGATTCCAGAGAAATCAACAAGATAACAGTGAAATATAGGTTTCCTATATCGAGAATGGATGACATAATGGACAGTTTGACTGGAGCAAAGTATTTTACCAAAATTGATTTAAAAGATGGGTATCATCATATCAAAATCAGAGAAGGTGATGAGTGTAAGACTATATTTAAGATAAAAGAAGGTTTGTATGAGTGGTTGGTTATGCCTTTTGGTTTAACAAATGCACCAAGTACTTTTATGAGGTTGATGAATGAAGTTTTGAAGAAATTCTTAGGTAAATTTTTAATTGTATACCTAGATGATATTCTGATATTCAGTAAGACTAGAGAAGAACATGTGTTGCATGTAAAACAAGTATTGCAAAGGTTGAAAGAAGAAAATTTGTCGATAAATCTGAAAAAGTGTTCTTTCATGAAAGAGGAGATTGTATATTTGAGATTTGTGATTTCAGCTGATGGTTTGAAGATGGATCCTAAAAAGGTTGAAGCTATTTTGAATTGGCATACAATGAGAATGCTAGTGAGGTAAGATCATTTCATGGTTTGGCAATTTTTTAATGAAAGTTCATTAGGAATTTTAGTTCAATTTGTAATGCTATGACTGAGACTATGAGAGGAGATAAAAGAGAATTCAACTGGACACATGGAGCTAAGAAAAGTTTTGAGACTCTGAAGCAAAAGGTTGTTGAATTACATGTTTTAGCATTGCCTGATTTCAATAAGGTATTTAAAGTTGAATGTGATGTAATTGGTAGTGCAATAGGAGTTGTGTTGAGTGAAGAAGGTAAACTTGTTGCTTTCTTTAGTGAAAAGTTGAATGATGCAAAGAGGAAATATTCTATGTATGATCAAGAATTCTATGCTATTGTTCAATCCCTAAAGAAATGGAGACATTATTTGATATTGAGTGAATTTGTGGTGTATACCGATCATAAAGCTTTACAATATTTGGGTATTTAGAATAAGTTAAATCAGAGACATATGAAATGGGTTGAGTATTTACAGAGTTATAAATTTGTGATAAAGCATAAGAGTGGACTCACTAACCAAGTTGCTAATGCATTAAGTAGAAGAAGATCTTTGATGACCAAGATGAAAATTGAAGTTCTTGGTTTTGATGACATAAGGGATTCTTATGAATTTGATCCTAATTTTTCTGAGTCATGGAGAAAGTGCAGAGCACCCATTCAAGATCAAACAAGTACTAAATGGGAAGAATATTTCATCCAAGGAGGTATGTTGTTTAAAGGTATTCAATTGTGTATACCGAGAGGATCAATGAGAACTAATTTGATAAAGGAGAAACATAGTAGTGGTTTGGCTGGACACTTTGGTGTTGACAAGACATTGAATTTTCTTAAGGAGAAATACTTTTGGCCATAGTTGTATAAGGATGTTCAGAAATTTGTGAAAAGTTGTGGAATTTGTCAAGTTGCAAAGGGAGTAAGTCAGAATACTGGATTGTATACACCGATTTTTGTTCCTGAGAAACCTTGGATTAATATTAGTATGGATTTTGTTCTTGGCTTACCAAAGATAGTAGAGGTAATGATTCCATATTTGTTGTTGTGGATAGATTTTCTAAGATGACACATTTTATACCTTGTAGAAAGACATTAGATGCAGTACACATAGCAGATCTTTTCTTTAAGGAAATTTTCAGATTGCATGGATTACCGAGGAGTATCATCTCTGACTGAGACAGTAAATTTGTTGGATACTTTTAGAAGACTCTTTGGAGAAAGTTTGGCACCGAGTTGAAATATAGTTCTACATTTCACCCATAGATTGATGGACAAATAGAAGTTGTGAATAGAAGCTTGGGAAATATTTTAAGATGTTTAGTTGGAGACACGCCGAGTAATTGGGATTCTGTGTTGGCATAAGAAGAGATTGTATACAATAATTCAATGAATAGGAGTACTAGAAAACACCTTTTGAGATTGTAAATGGCATACAACTGAGAGGTATATCAGATTTGAGGGATATTGTTGATGAAGGAAATAGAAGTGCTGGGGTAAATTTTGTTGAGTACATGAAGACATTACATGAAGATGTGAAACATAAGCTGGAGAAAAGTAATCATAAATACAAAGATAGAGCTAATAGATCTAGAAGACATAAGACTTTGCAGTCAGTGATCAAGTGATGGTTCATTTGAAGAAAGGAAGATTTCTTGTTGGAACATATGGGAAGCTAAAAATGAAGAATTTTGGACCTTGCAAGATTTTGAGAAAATTTGACAGTGGAAATGCTTATGAGATTGAGTTACCTGATGACATGGATATATCACCTATATTCAACATTGTTGATTTGTATGAGTACCATGAGTCGGATGAAGAATTGACAGTACCAAATGATTATCCTAAGAAACAGATATAATAAGTTGAGAAGATTTTGGAACAAAGAATTGACAGAAGTACAAGAGGACAACAATATATGGAATATCTGGTAAAGTGGAAGAATAGACTAATTGAAGATAGTTCATGGATTTCACAATCTAAGTTGGATTCAAATCAGATTGTACCTGTTGCATGATTCAAAGAATCATTTCAAATAACCCTGGGTGTCTGATGCAGGAGCATCTTGGGTCCTTGGCAATCTTGTGTAACTAAAAAAGAAGTTTGAAGTTTATGTGTTGCTCAGTTCCTGCTTTGACCGAGTTGGCTTGGTATTTGCTCGATTTCCTTTGTTAACCAGGGTTGGTCGGTTATCTCTCTGGCGCTCAGTTAATTCCCCTGGTGTTCGGTGATGCTTGTCTAGCACTCGGTTATCCTTGCTTACCGAGTTATTTATTTTAGTTTCCTATTGAGGCCAACTTGTGCAATTAATGATGGTCACAGATTTAATGTTGGTATTTATCATTGGGAAGCATGTGGACCTAGATCTGGTCATTCCTTCCATTAATGATGGATCTGAAGGCTGACTTGTTTGGTAGCCTCTTGTATAAATTGTAGTCTTTGGTTGTAGTTTAAGGAGTCAATTTTAGTAGAAGATAGAAGTTAGAAGATTGAAGATAGTTTCAGATCCTCGTATGTTGGAGGACTTATGCACTTGATTTTAAATATCTAGCCCTAACTGGGAAGGCCTTACAACCCGGCATGTATGAATCAATTTGATGAAATAATAATAAATAGTTGATCTGCATTCTCTCTCTCTCTCTCTCTCATTTTTGTGTTTGTTGCTTCCGCATGTGATCTCTGCAAGGTGGATCTGGTTAGAGTGTGCCTTTGGCCCCTCACCACATCCTCCTTTGCATCAATTATGTCATGTAATCATGACTCACTTAACCTCGACCACTGCAACACTTTCACTAATCACCAATTAAAGATTTAATCACTATCACTTAAGAACTTTAACACTTCAACCTGTTAACAACTCCAACTCTATTCTCCGATCATCTATCTTCCACTTCGGTCATCAAAAATAGTTGTGATTACAATTATAGTATCCAAAAACTATTGTAAACCATATCTTATAACTGCATTACAAGACATAACACAAATTTGACAAACCACTGAAATCACCTATCGCATGTCACTAACTGTACCAATAGTTGCATTGTTAACCTTCCTTTGATCATAACTTACTCATTGATCAATACCAACATTAGCAATCATGCATTTAAATTTTTGAGACATCCTTAAGTCTCCCATATGAATTGCTACAACTGAAACTCACTGAAACACTCTAATTACCATTCATATACTTAGCAACATACTAGCAACACTAGGTCAATACTTGACATCAATGTCAACTCAATAACTGATCCTCATGAAATCAAATCTATCTCATTACAACACCAATAATCACTTACCATCACTAAATCAGTTAGCATAAGTTATGCCAACAAAGAAGAGTTACCCATAGAAGATTCTAAAGATTCAGATGAGGAACCTTATGAAGTAGAAAAGATACTAACAATACTTGGAGAAGATAATGAAATAAAAGGAATAAGATTCATATACTTCTCGAGACCATTGAATGGAAAATTCAAAACTTGTGAAGCTATAATTACTCATATGATTTGGAACAACATTGTTCTCCATGACATTGTAAGTTTGGTTCTAGATGTGTTGTTTGAACATGTAAATGACTTTTTGATGAAGGGTACTCCTCTTATTTAGCCAAACACACACAACACAAAAGAGAAATATGAAGAAAGTTGTAAGAATATATTAATGGAAATAAAAACAACACTTGCTTTCTATTATCCTCAATGAAATGACACTACAATGTTCAAAAAACAACATGCTACAACCACATGGGCATTTTCATTACAATAATGTGCAAGACAAAGCCACAATATACACTTTGGAACTGAACTCTAAAATCCCCCTTTAGCCCTATATAAGTAGCCTTAGAATATTTTGGAAAGTGAAAATTTCCCAATTTGGCACCCAACGGTTCTATTTTTTTCCTTAAGTGATTTTTCTCTCTTTTTCACTTGTATTGAAACTAGAGTCTTAAATGCACTTCCAAAAACCATAACTTGTGAACCATCAAGTTGATTGGCTATTATAGCCCCATTTCAGAAATGGTGCAAAGCACTCTATTCCCTAAGTTAGAAAAATTCTAGTGGATCAAAGTTTGACACTTTTTCAGAGCCTCTAAAGCCTTCAAAACTGAGTTCAAAGTTTTTGTACCACCCCTCCAAAACAAAAAATGCAATTACTTCAAAACTAGACTTGATCTTGCCATGAAAATTTACCGACAAGCTAATACAAACAAAATGAACCTTCAGGGAATAAAATGGAACAACTCGTGCTGAAATGAACAACCTACTAAAAATAGTAACCCTATCCAAATATAGCCCTTATTGAAACTAGACAATATTTTTGGGTGATGCAAGATTACTCTTACATTTTGGATTCTCCTGCATCAATTTTTATCTAGAAAATCTACAAAAGAAAATTTGTTAAAAATCTAAAGGACATATGACTCAGCTCGTAAGGAGCTAGCTGACAATATCAAGGAAATGAAATTTTGCATCAGTTCCATGGCTAGCACATACATATACTATCTCAGATGGTCTAAGGCCACCAAGAAGCATAAAGAAAAGATTGAATCTATTGAGTTATAGTTTAATCAGTTGGCATCTTCATTTGATATCTTTATTGATAAGGATGGTATAGAAAGGAAAAACATAAACTTGCTACAATTGGATTTGATCAAGATACAAAGGGGAAGAGATAAATTTGTGAGTATCTTCTAGAAAGTTGAGGATATTGTAGAAGCCAAACTAGAACATTATGTCAGAATGTTGGATGATGCGGGAAAAAAGAATAAAACTTAATGGATCTACATGACCTTGACAACGCTCTTTATCTGTTGGTAGAATGTAATTCTATGAGTTTAATATTGCTAAATGCCATCAATCATTGGAAATCCTATCATCCAGAACTCACAACAAAATATAACGAGATTTTTCCTAAGGTAAATGGAATTCTTTTGAACATATCCTTTTCGTATTTTCTTGTTACTCTTTTCTTTGATGGAAAAGGGGGAGAAAATGGAGAAATGTGAAAAAAACAAAAAGGGGGAATTTGTATAGAAGAAAGAATATAATATTAAGAGAGATTTTTTTATGTTTATACATTAAAAAAAATTGGAAACAAGTTTTTGGTTTCCGTTTGTTTCTATCAATGAAAAATGGGAAGATAATTATCATTGATGAAGGAGATTGTTGTTAGTTGTCATTGATGTAAACACACCTTTGTTGAATTATTCAGCTATAAGCCTTTAGACATTTTGAGACGTAGTTAATAGTATTTTGGTTTGCATTTCTCTACACATATAGATATAGATATGCAATTTTGACAGTATGTTATGGTACTTTTGATGTATCTATATTTAGGTGTTCATGAGGTTTGGTGCTTTAGTCGAGCTATTTTGTTGGTCTAGTAACTCAACTCACGAGTTACTCTATTTTTTAAAAACAAGATATTTGATCAGTTGGTCTGCATTTTTTCAAATGAATGTTTTTGGTGTTACAAATTTAGGACATGATTAAGGAATGGATGAAACATGTGAACTCAAGTGAACATTGGTATTGATAATATTTTGGAAAATATATGGAAGCAAAAGTGTAGCATATTCTTGATGAAATGTGTAATGATTTATCCTAGTTGACTGTTTAATGCGTGGACTTGGCCGATACAATATGTGGTAGAAGATAGTATATATGTTTGGTCTAATCTCTTTTTTATATAGAAAATTCATGTTGTATGTATGCAATGGGTATGTAAATCTGCAAAGGGATATCAAGTTTATGCAAATATGTGAAATAAAAATGAAGTGCATCAAGTCTGTGTTTTGAACCTAAAAGGAATTGATTTATGCATGTATTAGATGTAATTATAATAGTTCATCTTGTAACCTTTTTTTGGAATGAGCATTTAGAAGTGAGCCTCTTTTTCTCTTTGGTAGTGAGCCCTTTAGCAGTGAGCATTGTAATATTGTATAACTAGTTATACGATATTGAGAGTTAACCCTCTCCATGTTTTTTCCCATTTGGGATTTTCATGATAAAAAAATCTAGTTTAATTATGTGTTTAAGTTTTTTACATTCCTAACTGTTAGAGTAATAAAGTGTTTACTGATTAATTGAATCATATTGATTTAATTATTCAGTCACTTATTACCTCTTTCGACTTAAGCTAAACTTTAGGCATATAATAATTAATATCTTTATTAATTATTATCATGCAACCTAGGGTTTTACCTTTTTAGGGTTTTCGATCTCCTTTTATAAGGATTGATCTCATAATACTTTGTAACCTTTTCTGACATTTCATTATTGATTGCAACTTTTGTTTTTGCACATCAAGGATTTCTCCTCTCTCATGGATCAATGCGTTCAGGCCTCAATAGTTGTTTGCTTCTCTCTCTTTCTATGACAGGTGTTTGCGTGCAGGTGTTCTTGGGAGCTGTGGGTTGTTTTTCATCAACTCCTTCACTAACCACTATTATCTAAATGTTAAAGTTAAACAAGTGAATGAATTTTGATGATTTATGGAATACTGATTCACCCCCCCCCCCCCTCCCCCCCCCCCCCTCTCAGTATTCTGGTTGTTCAACACTTGTAAACCTAGAATTTGCATTATGACTTTTAGAGATCTAAAATTGTTCTCAAACATTCTGATAGTATATACATAAAGTATAACTTAAATGTGATATTTTATGTATATATCCAGATGAAAAAATACTATTGGGAGGAAAAACTAATTAGCATTCAAAATGTGTACATGTTTTCAAGAACTAAAAACCCAAGTTGCAACTTGTATTTCATCTAGCTTATATTAAACAAAATAAGTATGCATTTTTATTATTTGACATAATTCATATTCATTATGCTCATTCAACAAAAAACATATGTGTTTTGTGTTAGGAATGGGAACACTAAGAGGGGGGGGGTGTGAATCAGTGTTCTATACTTAATTCTTTTTCTGATACCTTGAGACTTAACTTAATTTCTTAGTTACTGAAATGAACATCAATGCAAGTAAGATAAAAATTCATAACACATGACACCAAATATTATTACGGGGAAACCCAAATAGGTAAAAACCCCGGTGGGAATTGACACTCACTAAGAACTACACTAGTGTATTATGATCCTTGTTAGAAGATCTTGCAATCTTGTTAGGAGTTGTTCTTTACAATGCTTTAGTACAGTGACATGGTCAAGGGTCAAACCCTGTTAGGAGTCTTTTACAATTAACCCTGTTAGGGGTGGGGACACACTGTCCTAGAGCTCACTACTCAAGTGGTGAAGGCTACAACCTTCTGGATCTCAGATACACACTATATCTATAAGTTGAACTGTTGTTGTGACACTGCTTGTCTGATCAATTCCTTTTGTGCGCTTATGATTTAGCCTCTTGTAAAGCACTACAACATACTCATTTCTCTTCTCATGCCTCTACTATGCTCTTACCTATTTCTATATTTTCATTCTCTACTAAATTACAAGGGTGCATGTCTTATTTATATGCGCATACAAAACTCTTCATCAAGTCAGCCTATAACTAATTACATACACCACTTCCAATTGAATTGTCTCAAGTGTGTTTATATATATTTATATTAACATGTCTATGACCTAAATACAATAGGTGCATGACCTTTACAAAACAATATTACAAGCGCTAATCAAAATACAAATAGTCAGCTCCATGCTCTGTCATGTTCTGCCGCTTACTGTCTGTGTCACTTCATCTAACTGTAACTTCCTCATACTGACTCATATCATCATGCGCTCTTAGAATTAAAATTAATACATAATTAGAAGCTTATCTTCAAGGGTGCATGTCATAACTCTATCATATGCATGTGCGTTGATGCTCTAATCACCTGGTGCTCTGCTATCTGTCCAGTCTTCCATACTTAGCCATATTTATGATCTTCTTCAATATGTGCTGACTCCAAAACTTCATATGACTTTGTTTCCATAATGAAAACACTAAGTATAGTCATATACTTTAGTATATTCAACTTTCCAACAATCTCCCCCTTTTTCATTAATGGCAACAAAGGAATATGGCGAAGTTACTAACTGTATCCTTATACAAAATTTTCTAATACATATTCTAACTTATATCTCCCCTTATGTACTATAATTTTCTTTACATCATTTACAAGGCTTCCCCTTCTCCCTTCTACATACTATACTCCCCCTTTGAAATTAATGACAAAGTTACTCAAAAAATGTATTCACAAGTACTTACAAAGTGAAGACATCCGAATATGCTATCTTTAGATTAGCAATCTCATTCTGCCTAAATTTCTTTAGTGTGTCTATTGTCTGGAGATGGGCACACAAAGAATATGTTAACTTTTCCATCTTCTCCAATTCTGTACATGGACCTTGATCATATGTCACCATAGTGGCATTGATCTCCTTGATGTTTTGATTCAAGACATCTAGTGAGGGCTCAAGAGCATTTCTCAGCTGTGTTTTCCTATCCCTTATTTTGGACATTTCTTTTTCTATCTTTTCTATTTTTTCCACTTGTCCCCAGTAGACATTGTTACACATGTTTACATCTTTAGTGGGATCTTCTACTGATTTCCTCACTTGATCTATCATAGCCTCTGCCTCCTGAATTTCCTTATAGAGATCTGTAGTCAGCTTGTCTTGGTTCATGCAGTCTGCTATGAGTTTCCTTCCTTTGGCTGCAAATTATTTCAGTGAAGCTTGACCAACCTTTAAAGATTTGAGGTCAAGTGCAAAGTTTTAAGTTAGCTCATCTAATCTCTTCTTAAGATACTTATCTTCTGCTACCTTAGCCATTAATTCTTCTAGGTAGGAGAAGTTTTCCTTGAAGCTTGTTAGGATGTTGCTGACATCCTCCACTGAGTGCACTTTTGGTACCTTCTTCTCTACTGGTAGTAGATTGTTCAAGATGTCTATTGACTCAACAAACAAAGGATTTCTCATTACTTGTTTCTCCTTGGATTTCTCCATAGCAAGGATACCGATCTTGATCAGGTCTTCTTCTCCCCAAGAGTCCAAGCTTGTGGTGTCAGGAGTCAAACTTGACAATAATGATATTGAAGGCATGGGAGTGATAGGTGCGTTGTCCATTACTTCTGTCTTTATTTTTGCAGGCATTTCAACATAGGGTTCATCTATTGGTTCCTTTTATTTCTCCTCTTCTTCTTCTTTCTCCTTTTCTTCTTCTTTTTCCTCTTATTCTTCTTGTCCTGTTAAGTCCTCAATTATCACATCTTCTTGTTGTATAGATGAATTTTCACTACATAGTGTTTCTACTTCTTGTGTTCTCACAAAGGCTTCCTCAAATTTGTCTATCTTTGTCAGTGGCCGCCATTGCTATCTCTACATTATCAATAATTATTGTGTTATCTTCTTGGGTTGCAGGCATGGACACAGACTTTATTTCAATTGCACACACTATCATTGAGGGCATTGAGTCATGTGGACCTATCATAGGTGCATTTGTGACCTCGGTTGCTTTGGCTTACTCAACAGGTGCTTGTGTGATGGGCGCAAATGTAGGTTTCATGCGCTATTCAAGGAATACTTTCTCAAAAGATTTCTCTATGTCCTTAGCTATTATCTCATAATCCTTGTTTATTATATGCAATATTCTCATCTTTTCCTCAGGTGCATATTCACCAAATCCATTAATAATGCTTTTTCTTCCATTGAACATACTGGAAGATTGTCATCCAGTATTTTCTCTCTTATTCTAATGTCTTCTTAAGTGGTTAAACTTATCTTCAGAGGACCAGAGCTCTGATACCAATTGTTAGGAATGGGAACACTGAGAGGAGGGGGGGTGAATCAGTGTTCTATACTTAATTATTTTTCTGATACCTTGAGACTTAACTTAATTGATTAGTTACTAAAATGAACATCAATGCAAGTAAGATAAAAATTCATAACACATGCCATCAAATATGATTATAGGGAAACCCAAATAGGTAAAAACCCCATTGGGAATTGACACCCACTAAGAAGTGCACTAGTGTATTATGATCCCTGTTAGAAGATCTTGCAATCTTGTTAGGAGTTGTTCTTTACAATGCTTTAGTATAGTGAATTGGTCAAGGGTTAGACCTTGTCAGGAGTCTTTTATAATTAACCCTATTAGGGGTGGGGACACACTATCCTAGAGCTCACTGCTCAAGTGGTGATGGCTACAATCTTATGGATCTTAGATACACACTGTATATGCAAGGTGAATTGTTGTTGTGACACTGCTTGTCTAATCAGTTCCTTTTGTGTGCTTATGCTTTAGCCTCTTGTAAATAACTAAAACATACTCACTAATCTTCTCATGCCTCTGCTATGCTCTTACTGATTTCTATATTTTCATTCTCTACTAAACTACAAGGTTGCATGTCTTATTTATATGCGCATACAAAACTCTTCATCAAGTCGACCTATAACTAATTACATACACCACTTCCAATTGAATTGGCTCAAGAATATTTACATATATTCATATTAACATGTCTATGACCTAAATAAAATAGGCACATGGCCTTTACAGAACAATATTACAAGCGTTAATCAAAATACAAACAGTCGGCTCCATGCTCTGTCCTGTTCTGCCGCTTACTATCTGTGCCACTTCATCTGACTGTAACTTCCCCATAATGACTCATATCATCATGCTCTCCTAGAATTAGCATGAATACATACTTAGAATCTTATCTTCAAGGGCACATGTCATAACTCTGTCATACACACGTGCGTTGATGCTCTGATCACCTGGTGCTCTGCTATCTGTCCAGTCTTCCATACTTAGCCATATTGCTGATCTTCTTCAATATGTGCTAACTCCAAAACTTCATATGACTTTGTTCCCATAATGAAAACACTAAATATAGTCATATACTTCAGTATAGTCAACTTGCCAATATTTTGTTCTCATAAAAGTGTGTACACATTTTTATTTCAAATAACACACACATTTTTAATTTAAATAACATGTATACTTTTAGATCTATACTTAGGTTTGGATGATAAACATTTGGCTTGGGAGCTTCTTTTCCCTCCTTTTGGCATATTTTTTCTTCCAATTTGGATTCTCAACTTCCTTGAAATAAGGTTTACAAATTATCAAATGGGTATTTGTAAAATTACCACCATAATCTCACATGTATTGTGAGCTTCCTAACCATTTTTTTTTATACTTGAACAATATTAACATATTTATTTTAAATCTCTTTTATCCATCTTTCCATAGTTCTTAGAGACATGTGTACTATTTTTTAATAACTTTGATTGAATTTTCCAAAATTATATAAATTATATATTATTTTTCTACAATTCATTCTTTACACTTTCCAAAAAAAAATTGTATTTTAGATTATTTTGGTGCAAGTTATATGACTTTCACAAATATGTATCCAATTTTAGGACGTGTCGACTTTGAAAATTTATTAAAAAAATACTTAACAAAAAGTACAAAAATCACACAACTTCTAGTACTCACTCTTAACTATCTTTCTGCCAAAGGATTGTTTAAAATACTAAATGCAACTATAATGTTTTTGACCCAAACATCACACACCTATTATGTTTTACTAAAAAAATAGAAACACTTTTGTGTCTGGAAAGGATTTGACCTTCTTAATCTTATCTATTTTTTTTAAATAGTAGTTTAGAAACTAGATTTAGATTTATTTATTTTCTTTTGATGTCTTCAAATTTTAACCACACAAGTCTCAAATTGCTCCTCTAAGTTTAGGTTTAGTTGATTGAAAAAAAACCTGGCCACTTATACCCCCTTTTTTGTTCATCATCTTGGGGCACTTATCCAATAGTAAGAATAAATATTAAAAAGTATTTTTCAATTTCACCCTAAGTGCCTTAGGACACTTCCCAGGGATGTTGGAACTTCACATAGGATTTACAAGGAAAATGACACCTTAATCCAAATAAGGATCTTGATAGAAGAATGGTTATTGTAGACCCTAACTTTTTATTTAGTGCCTATGCCATATTTGGAGTGTGCACAACATTTGTAGAATCTAGATGTGTGATCCTTGTATTATAAAAAATGTTTGGGAGCTATGGTGTACCATATAATTTGAATATGCTTCCACAGTTATAATAATCCATGAGAACTCTCTTGGATTTACCATATAAGCCACTATTAGTAGATTCTCATACATTTGTTGTTGCTCATATATTGGGAAGTTCTCCCACATTAGGTCTATAGAGTTAACCTTTAGCCATTACTCAAAATATTGTTTTGATTGTGAGAGTTGACTTCCTTTGATAAATTTGTACACAAACATAGAACACTTGTGTAACTATGGTTGTGTGAAAGCACAAAATTGGGAGTTAAAAAATAAGAAGAAAAAAATGCAAACACTTATTTGAATAAATATATATCTTGTTTGAGTAAATAGGTATCTATTTAAGATCAAATCCCTAAACCTAAATGGCTATATCTTGTAAAGAGTAAATCTAAAGTTTCCAATTATTTAAAGAATTTAAAGTATGGTTGAGTTGTAGTCTTCAACGAAAATACAATTTTTGAGGGAGGTGAATTTTTCTTTAATGATTTTGATAGATTATGGAAAGACTATGACATTAATAGATTAAAGACAACTGTATATTCTCCATATTATAATGGAGTTGCACTAAAGAATGAACAAGACGCTAATACATAAGGCTAGGCGTATGTTGAGTGGTGCTAGCCTATAACAAAATTTTTGGGCTAAATTTATTGCCATTGCTTGCTACCTAATTAACATGACTCCTGCATCAACTCTTGTT
Organism: Chamaecyparis obtusa; assembly: GCA_027943335.1. Taxonomy (NCBI): domain Eukaryota; kingdom Viridiplantae; phylum Streptophyta; class Pinopsida; order Cupressales; family Cupressaceae; genus Chamaecyparis; species Chamaecyparis obtusa. The sequence goes on along the minus strand of BSBK01012531.1, from coordinate 645,944 downwards.
GATAAAACACCTATGATTCATAAGCCTTGATTGTTGCATCTTAGAGTTTTTATGTGAGGCATATGCATATATGTTAAAGGAGAAGAAAACAAAGCTGAATAACAAGGTTATGAAATGTATCTTCATCAAATACAACTATGGTGTGGAAATATACAAGCGTTGGGACCTTGGTACATGAAACGTAATACATAGTAGAAGTTTTATTTTTAGAGAAACTAAGTATCCTTACATTACATTACAAAAATAATAGGCTAAGTAGAAATATGTGATTCATTTCCCTTTTACACCTGAAACAAGTTAAATCGAGACCCCTAGATAGACAAGAAGTTAAGGAGAGCTCATCTAGCTTTGGATCTCTCGAATAAGAGGAAGAACCTCCAACTCAGTTTGTTTGAAGGTCTACAAGACATAGACAACCATGTGAAAAGTATCCACCTAATGATTAGAGATGTATTTTTTCTTTGAATAGTGACATGGATGGACCTAGGTATGTAGATGATTCATTAGGTATGATTAATGATGTAGAATGCTGGAAAATTTCCATGAATGAAGAAATGGTAGCTTTGAAAAATAATGGGTGTTTAAGAGAAAGATTGGTTTAGAGGGAGGTAATAAGAAGTATGAAGAAAAGTTGGTTCCAAACACTAATACATTTGGGGTCATTTTGCGACGGCTATGTGTCGCAATTGCGACAGCTATGTGTCGCAATAGCAACACCCATAGACGTCGTTGTTTTTTAGTCACAAATTGCGACGTCTATGGGTAGCCGTCGCAATTGCGACACATATCCGTCGCAATGCGACTAAGATTTAAGAAGCGGCATGGCCGTCGCCCCCCCGTCGCATGGCTTCGGAGGGCCGTCGCAATCGCGACGGACCTCCCAAGCAATTGCGACGGGCGCCTGCATCGCATTGCGACGGGTGTCCGTTGCAATTGCGACGCCCGTGGGTGGATAAAAAAAAATTAATTAATTTAATACATTGCTAATGAAGCACATTAATGCTTTTTTCTTTCAACAAATGAGGACAGCCACTGTAAAGACAACATGATAATGTACACTCACTGTAAGGACAGTCACAAATGAGGACATCTCACAGTGACTGTCCCTAGTGTAATTGCCACTTGAATGTATTGCTATTCAGCCACATTAATGCTTTTCTTCTTCAACAAATGAGGATAGTCACTGTAAAGACAACATGATAATGTACACTCACAGTGAGTGTACATTATCATGTTGTCTTTACAGTGACTATCCTCATTTGTTGAAGAAGAAAAGCATTAATGTGGCTGAATAGCAATACATTCAAGTGGCAATTACACTAGGGACAGTCACTGTGAGATGTCCTCATTTGTGACTGTCCTTACAGTGAGTGTACATTATCATGTTGTCTTTACAGTGAGTGTACATTATCATGTTGTCTTTACAGTGTCAATATATGCATTATTACTTAAACTGAAGAGTACTCTAAATAATATGTCATTGTGGAGTTCTGATTGCTTCCAATTTGATATACGCTTGTTCTACTTATGTATCCAGCATCATGTAAGAAAAGTTGATGCTTTTAAATAGATTCATTTAGCCATGAAATGCCTGTGCATGTTACATACAAGATTCCAAGGCCCAAAACTGATTACTCATTATAATTCATGTACAGAATGATAATCAACCACAACGAGGCATGCGTAGGCACTACTTAGATTTTGAGGCATCAGAAGCTCGTAGAAGAAACTTGACCAATGGCTCATGGAATGCAACAAACTTATTGCCTAAAACAGGAGCATTGGTAACCACAGATGATGGTTTTGAAAAGAACACTTCACCATCAATGTCACGTGAGGGAACTGCAATTTTTGATGGCAAGTAACTTGTAGTATATAAGAGAGATGCAGGTACAGATGCTGGGAATACATTGCTAATGAACCACATTAATGCTTTTTTCCTTCAAAAAATGAGGACAGTCACTTTAAAGACAACATGATAATGTACACTCACTGTAAGGATAGTCACAAATGATGACATCTCACAGTGATTGTCCCTTGTGTAATTGCCACTTGAATGTATTGCTATTCAGCCACATTAATGCTTTTCTTCTTCAAAAAATGAGGATAGTCACTCTAAAGACAACATGATAATGTACACGGGCTGTAAGTGTACATTATCATGTTGTCTTTACAGTGACTGTCCTCCTTCAAGTGGCAATTACACAAGGGACAGTCACTGTAAAGGCAACATGATAATGTAGAGAAACGTTGTCATTTGTATTTTCAACAGTGCCGAGAGAGATTCCCTCCGCGAAATCACAGCTACAATTTCTGAGTACGTTGGGTTTATTTTTCTTTTGCCATTATTATGTAATCTGGTATTCAGCTGTTACAGAGCTAAAATACCCAGAAATGAGGACATATCTGTGTTGAATTTATTGTTAGCGGCTCTGGTTATTTAGAAGTTTAATTTTATTTGTTCATCTTTCAAGCACAAATGTTTTATGGACCGTAACATCTTCATTGTTTCGGGTATGCAATGAAACAGCCGTAACTTGCAACTACCTTCACGGTACTTGTGTACATTATCATGTTGTCTTTACAGTGACTGTCCTCATTCAAGTGGCAATTACACAAGGGACAGTCACTGTGAGATGTCCTCATTTGTGACAAGGACAGTCACACGAGGACATCTCACAGTGACTGTCCCTTGTGTAATTGCCACTTGAATGTATTTCTATTCAACCACATTTATGGGCCCGTTTGGACCCCAGCACACAGTAGCATCTACAGAGAAGAATATCCCAGGTGTAACAAGTTGTAAGAATATACCAACAGTTCTAAGAAGTTCCCTAGCACATAGTAGCATCTACAGAGAAGAATATACAACATGAGGGCAGCCACTGTAAAGACAACATGATAATGTACACTCATTGTATGTGTACATTATCATGTTGTCTTTACAGTGACTATCCTCATTCAAGTGGCAATTACAGAAGGGACAGTCATTGTGAGATGTCCTCATTTGTGACAAGGATAGTCACACATGAGGACATCTCACAGTGATCGATTGTCCCTTGTGTAATTGCCACTTGAATGTATTGCTATTGAACCACATTAATGCTTTTCTTCTTCAACAAATGAGGACAGTCACTCTAAAGACAACATGATAATGTACACTCATTGTAAGGACAGTCACAAATGAGGACATCTCACAGTGACTGTCCCTTGTGTAATTGCCACTTGAATTACACAAGGGACAGTCATTGTGAGATGTCCTCATTTGTGACAAGGATAGTCACACATGAGGACATCTCACAGTGATCGATTGTCCCTTGTGTAATTGCCACTTGAATGTATTGCTATTGAACCACATTAATGCTTTTCTTCTTCAACAAATGAGGAAAGTCACTCTAAAGACAACATGATAATGTACACTCACTGTAAGGACAGTCACAAATGAGGACATCTCACAGTGACTGTCCCTTGTGTGATTGCCACTTGAATGTATTGCTATTCAGCCACATTAATGCTTTTCTTCTTCAACAAATGAGGATAGTCACTCTAAAGACAACATGATAATGTACACGGGCTGTAAGTGTACATTATCATGTTGTCTTTACAGTGACTGTCCTCCTTCAAGTGGCAATTACACAAGGGACAGTCACTGTAAAGGCAACATGATAATGTAGAGAAACATTGTCATTTGTATTTTCAACAGTGCCGAGAGAGATTCCCTCCGCGAAATCACAGCTACAATTTCTGAGTACGTTGGGTTTATTTTTCTTTTGTCATTATTATGTAATCTGGTATTCAGCTGTTACAGAGCTAAAATACCCAGAAATGAGGACATATCTGTGTTGAATTTATTGTTAGCGGCTCTGGTTATTTAGAAGTTTAATTTTATTTGTTCATCTTTCAAGCACAAACATTTTGTGGACCGTAACATCTTCATTGTTTCAGGTATGCAATGAAACAGCCATAACTTGCAACTACCTTCACGGTACTTGTGTACATTATCATGTTGTCTTTACAGTGACTGTCCTCATTCAAGTGGCAATTACACAAGGGACAGTCACTGTGAGATGTCCTCATTTGTGACAAGGACAGTCACACATGAGGACATCTCACAGTGACTGTCCCTTGTGTAATTGCCACTTGAATGTATTGCTATTCAACCACATTTATGGGCCCGTTTGGACCCCAGCACACAGTAGCATCTACAGAGAAGAATATCCCAGGTGTAACAAGTTGTAAGAATATACCAACAGTTCTAAGAAGTTCCCTAGCACATAGTAGCATCTAAAGAGAAGAATATACAACATGAGGGCAGCCACTGTAAAGACAACATGATAATGTACACTCATTTTATGTGTACATTATCATGTTGTCTTTACAGTGACTGTCCTCATTCAAGTGGCAATTACAGAAGGGACAGTCATTGTGAGATGTCCTCATTTGTGACAAGGATAGTCACACATGAGGACATCTCACAGTGATCGATTGTCCCTTGTGTAAATGCCACTTGAATGTATTGCTATTGAACCACATTAATGCTTTTCTTCTTCAACAAATGAGGACAGTCACTCTAAAGACAACATGATAATGTACACTCACTGTAAGGACAGTCACAAATGAGGACATCTCACAGTGACTGTCCCTTGTGTAATTTCCACTTGAATTACACAAGGGACAGTCATTGTGAGATGTCCTCATTTGTGACAAGGACAGTCACACATGAGGACATCTCACAGTGATTGTCCCTTGTGTAATTGCCACTTGAATGTATTGCTATTCAACCACATTAATGCTTTTCTTCTTCAACAAATGAGGACAGTCACTCTAAAGACACCATGACAATGTACACTCACTGTAAGGATAGTCACAAATGAGGACATCTCATAGTGACTGTCCCTTGTGTAATTGCCACTTGAATGTATTGCTATTCAGCCACATTAATGCTTTTCTTCTTCAACAAATGAGGATAGTCACTCTAAGGACAACATGATAATGTACACTCACTGTAAGTGTACATTATCATGTTGTATTACAAATGGACCTTATGTTGGTCGGGATATAAGTGCAAAAAAAAAAAGGAACGTTGTCATTTGTGTTTTCAACAGCGCCGAGAGAGATTCCCCCGCGAAATCAAGCGGGTTATCATTTGTGTTTTGAACAAAGCGGGTTGTCATTTGTGTTTTGAACAGCACCGAGAGAGATTCCCTCCACGAAATCAAGCGGGTTGTCATTTGTGTTTTCAACAGTGCCGAGAGAGATTCCCTCCCCAAAATCACAGCTACAATTTCTGAGTACGTTGGGTTTATTTTTCTTTTGTCATTATTATTTAATCTGGTATTCAGCTGTTAGAGAGCTAAAATACCCAGAAATGAGGACATATCTGTGTTGAATTTATTGTTAGCGGCTTTGGTTATTTAGAATGCTTCCCCACAATACTTAATTACACAAGGGACAGTCACTGTGAGATGTCCTCATTTGTGACAAGGACAGTCACACATGAGGACATCTCACAGTGACTGTCCCTTGTGTAATTGCCACTTGAATGTATTGCTATTCAACCACATTTATGGGCCCGTTTGGACCATGACACACAGTAGCATCTACAGAGAAGAATATCCCAGGTGTAACAAGTTGTAAGAATATACCAACAGTTCTAAGAAGTTCCCTAGCACATAGTAGCATCTACAGAGAAGAATATACAACATGAGGGCAGCCACTGTAAAGACAACATGATAATGTACACTCATTGTATGTGTACATTATCATGTTGTCTTTACAGTGACTGTCCTCATTCAAGTGGCAATTACAGAAGGGACAGTCATTGTGAGATGTCCTCATTTGTGACAAGGATAGTCACACATGAGGACATCTCACAGTGATCGATTGTCCCTTGTGTAATTTCCACTTGAATGTATTGCTATTGAACCACATTAATGCTTTTCTTCTTCAACAAATGAGGACAGTCACTCTAAAGACAACATGATAATGTACACTCATTGTAAGGACAGTCACAAATGAGGACATCTCACAGTGACTGTCCCTTGTGTAATTGCCACTTGAATTACACAAGGGACAGTCATTGTGAGATGTCCTCATTTGTGACAAGGATAGTCACACATGAGGACATCTCACAGTGATCGATTGTCCCTTGTGTAATTGCCACTTGAATGTATTGCTATTGAACCACATTAATGCTTTTCTTCTTCAACAAATGAGGACAGTCACTCTAAAGACAACATGATAATGTACACTCACTATAAGGACAGTCACAAATGAGGACATCTCACAGTGACTGTCCCTTGTGTGATTGCCACTTGAATGTATTGCTATTCAGCCACATTAATGCTTTTCTTCTTCAACAAATGAGGATAGTCACTCTAAAGACAACATGATAATGTACACGGGCTGTAAGTGTACATTATCATGTTGTCTTTACAGTGACTGTCCTCATTCAAGTGGAAATTACACAAGGGACAGTCACTGTGAGATGTCCTCATTTGTGACAAGGACATTCACACATGAGGACATCTCACAGTGACTGTCCCTTGTGTAATTGCCACTTGAATGTATTGCTATTCAACCACATTTATGGGCCCGTTTGGACCGCGGCACATAGTAGCATCTACAGAGAAGAATATCCCAGGTGTAACAAGTTGTAAGAATATACCAACAGTTCTAAGAAGTTCCCTAGCACATAGTAGCATCTACAGAGAAGAATATGGGTCAACGAGGTTGACTTCAAAGCCATGCAATCTAATGGTAATAGTAATATCATAATTTGACATACTATCAGAAATACTTCCTAAATAGACTATTCAATCTTATAAGAGATGGATTCATGAGAACTATTATTTATGAAATATGAGTCAATGACTTTAATTAAAAAAATTACACAATCTAATTCTTGTAAAAATATCAAAATTTGACACATTGAAAATACCTTCCAAAAGTATCGTTAATTGATTAATATGAATCACTACTCATGAAATATAATTTTATAAACCTAATCTAAAAACTACACAATAAAAATCTTAATAGCAATATTGTAAGAAACTATTCCCAAAAGCAAGCCTAATAAAATTTGATGAAAATAATTTTTGTTTCACTCAACTTTGACATTCACAACTTCCTCTTTTATTATAATAAGAAAAAAAATGTCTTTTTAGATATACCTCATGAACCATACTCGAATAATCTATCATTTTTCTTCTCAAAAACATATTTGCAGAGCCTGCTTCTTTTACTTGTTTGTACTTTTATCTCTCTGATGGAAAGGGTTCCTTCAGGACACATTTTTCCAAGTTCACTGCTTGAGATATTTGAGGAGGGTTCCCCTGCTTGAGTATCCATCCAACCCATATTCGAGTAGTTCTACAATTGCACAGTCTAAATTAATAATACTGACAATTGAATGACGAATGATGATACATAGAATTGATATAAACTAATCCTAAAAACACTAAAACATTATTAATATATTTATATTTCATAAATAAAATTGATATAAAAGATTTGGAAAGATACATTAAAAAATAGAAAAACAGTAATTTATAATAGAAGGAAACTTAAATTGCTATTTTAAAAAAAAACAAGAGTCTTAAATCTTATCATTTTGTTTCATTATCATCCATAAGTACACACCTCTAGCATAATAATTATATTTTACCACCCATAAAATGAAAAAAAGATTTTCACAAGAGAAATTGAAGCTAGATTATAAAAATGAACCATCTTATTGGAAACTGGAACTGTTATCATACCCAAAAGGACTACAAAATTTCACCTTATCATACCCAGATTGTTGCTTTGCCTGGCGGAGGGAAATTTGATCAGTAAAATTGACACAGAGTATGTTGTCTCCATTGTCATGCTGGATAACAAAACACCAACTTTAATGGGCATGTACTGTCCCTTGTGTAATTGCCACTTGAATGCATTGCTATTTGATGCAGGGGCATCCCTAATGCAAGCCAAAGACACCATGATTGAAGGAAGTTGCCATGAAGCCAAGGAGTCAAATCCTATCAATTGGAACATAAGATTTTCACCTTGGAGCTTTGAAGGATTGACTGGTGAAAGGTCCTTTTGATTGACAAATCAGAGTCTTTTTGAATGACAAATCAGAGTCTTTTTGAATGACAATAAATTAGAATAGGAGTTTTAGATGTTTTCTTGGTTTGTAATAAATATTAAGGATTGATTTTATCTCCTTATAAACATCCACTTGTTGGACACAAGACCCCTTGGTGACTTATAAACCTTGGGCATCTTTTGAGTCCTTGGATGAAATGAGCATAGTAAGTGTTTATTAGGTGTCTTTTAGATGTTGTTAAGAAGTTTGAAGGTCCAAAATAACTTTAATAAGGTTCCTAAAGTTTCACAACACATTTTTAACCTTCTCGGCAAAGTTGTTTGCAAAGTTGTAATGCAACTTTAAAAGTTGCTTAGCAAAGTTGACATTTGTTGGATAAACTGTTCTAACCACCTAGATGGTTGAACCAACGTTTGGAGAGCCTATTTTAGGCTTCAAATGGTCGAAGACAGACAGAGAACCAGTATTGTAATCATTTTGCTTTCATAAAAAATAAAAATAACCCTGTTTTAGTGCATTTCTGGTGAAAAACAAACTCTGTACGGCTGTACGGATGGTGGTTGGATGATAAAATTTGCTTGGAAGTTGTAATAGTGACATCTGATGCTTTGGAAGTTGGTTTGATTGATTCTCTTTGTTTTATATCTAAGTTATTTCAAATTTTCTGTGCATTGTTTACAAACCCTCATTTTCAGGGTTTGACTGATGTAAAGACCTTAACTCACGTTTCAACCATTGGAATTCCTTCTTCCTTGGTGGAATGAGAGTTAAGGATGTATATTTTTATATTCTAAAAGCCCTGACTACTCTGCATCACTATTGAACCACATTAATGCTTTTTTCCTTCAACAAATGAGGACAGTCACTGTAAAGACAACATGATAATGTACACTCACTGTAAGGATAGTCACAAATGAGGAAATCTCAGAGTGATTATCCCTTGTGTAATTGCCGCTTGAATACATTGCTATTGAACCACATTAATGCTTTTTTCCTTCAAGTGGCAATTACACAAGGGACAGTCACTGTGAGATGTCCTCATTTGTGACAAGGACAGTCACACATGAGGACATCTCACAGTGACTGTCCCTTGTGTAATTGCCACTTGAATGTATTGCTATTCAACCACATTTATGGGCCTGTTTGGACCACAGCACACAATAGCATCTACAAAGAAGAATATCCCAGGTGTAACAAGTTGTAAGAATATACCAATAGTTCTAAGAAGTTCCCTAGCACATAGTAGCATCTACAGAGAAGAATATACAACATGAGGGCAGCCACTGTAAAGACAACATGATAATGTACACTCATTGTATGTGTACATTATCATGTTGTCTTTACAAGGATAGTCATTTGTGACAAGGATAGTCACACATGAGGACATCTCACAGTGATCGATTGTCCCTTGTGTAATTGCCACTTGAATGTATTGCTATTGAACCACATTAATGCTTTTCTTCTTCAACAAATGAGGACAGTCACTCTAAAGACAACATGATAATGTACACTCACTGTAAGGACAGTCACAAATGAGGACATCTCACAGTGACTGTCCCTTGTGTGATTGCCACTTGAATGTATTGCTATTCAGCCACATTAATGCTTTTCTTCTTCAACAAATGAGGATAGTCACTCTAAAGACACAATGATAATGTACACGGGCTGTAAGTGTACATTATCATGTTGTCTTTACAGTGACTGTCCTCCTTCAAGTGGCAATTACACAAGGGATTTGTGTTTTCATTTGTGTTTTCAACAGCGCCGTAACCCTCCGCGAAATCACATCGGGATATAAGGGCAAAACAAACAAGAACGTTGTCATTTGTATTTTCAACAGCGCCGAGAGAGATAAACAAACTTAAAACTCAGACTTAAGAAAGATGAAGGCAATGCTTCAAAAGGCCGATGCCCTAAATACGGGAAAACACAATACCACCATTAAACGATGCCCTAGTCACCGTATCAATGCTGCCAGCTCCGTACCAGTATGCTGACTGCTCACTTTCATCTTGTGATAAAGGTAACTTCATTAATCATACTTGAAATGGCAGCATACGAACTAAAGCTGATGAACATTTATAAACTAAAAGTTTAAAACTACAGATTACAAATGTAGTAGTTTCATACGAAAAGAACTTGATGTCTGAAATTTACCATTAGAAGTATCCAAAGGAATACCACAGTACTGTTGAACTTGGAGAATCGGAGATGATCTACACAGCAAGGTTCAACAGCTGTAAGGATTGTTACACCATCTTTAGCATTTGAATACATTTTCTCCTTGGCTTCTGGTGGATCCTCAAAGACCCCCAATGACGTTTTCCCTACAATTATCAATTGTTTGTCAGTATGAGATATTAATAAATAAACATTAATCACAATATTAGGCAAACAATGTTCTTGATGTCTGAATCTAAATCACAGAAAGCTCTAATAAAGCAGTTCTCAGTTTCACATTAAACTAAGTTTCAATTTCAAATGGTTATAATAATTTTTGCAAGTTATAAGTAGCTGGTTACAGTATATGACATAAAAAGAAAAAAAATCATTTCTATTCTTTTCTTCTTTTTCTCTTTCAACGAAGCTTTTGCACCACACAAATGCATACCAAGAATTTCTTAGGAGGTTTCAAGACCATTGCATACCAAACTTCTTCTCTGTAGATGCTACTGTGTGTCGTGGTCCAAACGGGTCCAAATAGACCTAGTGACTCTAGTAGGTCTCCAAAACCTGTTCTGCAGCAATAACTCTTCAATTTGACAAAGGACCTTATGAACTTATATGTTTTTTGAGTACCCTTTTTGATGTTCTAACAATCCTCCAACTCCCAGACCTTGACTCCACTCCAGCATATCAATGTCCTTATTGAGTCCGTAGACCTAATGCATGCCTTTGGGTGTGGGTTCCAAAACAAGGCATTGAAAATGGGTGCATGAAACCAAGATCAGAGTTTGAAGATGTCCACCATGCTCTAAAGATCTAGATTCAACAAGGTTTGAGGTCCTTTACTTGCCGCTACCCTCTAATCTTGCATAATCCATCAACTCCTAGTCAAGAACATTGAGATTCTTGACCTAGGGCTTGCTCTTGAAATTCTCTGGCTTAGTATCCTGTTCCAAAGCTTTTAAAATATGAAAATAAACCCCCTTAACTTGCATTTTACAAAGAACAGAGGATATCCTATGGTTTATTTGCAAGTTAAGGCCATTTGAATGCAATAACCCAAAAAATGAGGGTTTGACAGAACAACAGATAAGAAAAAGGAATAACTTTGATATAAGGTGTCTTGAATCTACCAAATAAACTCTCAAAGCATAAGATATAAATACTCTAACTTCCACACTGGTCTGCCCTCCCTTTCACATCCGTACACTGTACAGTGCTTGAAGGAAATGCACAAAAAAGGCTCTGAAATAGTGGCTCTATCTGACAGAGAGTCCATGCTAGGCTTCATGACTAACCTAGAGCACATTCCTTGTTATGGAGGAAGTTTGAATGGTGAAGAACTTATGGAATGGATAGAGGACCTAGATAACCATTTTGACTACAAGTATCTTATTAATAACCATTTTGACTACAAGTATCTTATGGATAGAGGACCTTGATAACCATTTTGACTCATTTAGTATCTTATTGAGCTTCACTTTGTTTCGAGAATATAGTTTAATATTCTCTACTAAACAGGGCCAACCACGTGAAGGTGGAAGCTCATTTGGCCCCACCCCCCTCCCCCTAACATCACTCTACATTCCCCGTTAACATCTAACATTCATTCATTCTTTCAATTATTAATAAAATGTAACATTCAATCAATATCACATGATAACATTCATTAGCACATTAGATTCGTTAACACACAACATTCATCAATATGAAAATAAACACATAATTCATGAACATTCATTAGCACATAATTAAATTCATTGAGACATAAAATTCAGTCATTATCAATTAAGGTATTTAGATGACAATCATTTCTTTTTTCTCTTTCTAATTTTTTTTTCTATGTAAGCTCTAAAAGGAGCATCAGTGTTATCATCAATACCCCCCTCATCAGTTGTTTTGTTCTTTGTTCTTGATGATCTCAAATTCCTATGCTGCTGCAAAGGGGGGTCCTCTACAATAACAAATAAAAGAGTTAAATTTAAAATATTTAATTATAATTGTTACAAGTATTTAATTATTTTAAAGAACATAACTGTGGCGCTCTTTAATTACCTGATCTGGCCACATCATTTTGTCTAGACTCAACCTCAACATGCTCATGAGCACCGACCCCTCGATCCTCTATAGTTGCTATACAAAATGTTACATTAATCCAAACACCAATTGTAATTACATATAAAAATTTTAATAGCAAATGTATACCTCCACCACTAGGATGCACATCATGTGAACCTTCATTATGCATAGATTGTGTAGAAGGATTGTCAGGCTGCATTCCAATATCCTACACATTGTTATCATTGCTTTCTTAAAACAGATATACTCACTTTATATTAGAACTTAACATCAAATAGACTAATTGGTAAAGTATTCAATTTGAAATAAATTTCATTTAGCTTATTTACCTGTGGCTCAGATGCATCATTATTTGAACCTTGCACACTGATTTCAGCTCGTAGCCGTTCAGCCACGGCTCTATAGCCTTGTTGGAAGCCAATTCTCTTGTCCTCTTCTATGAGGCATCTATTGAACTCTGACCCCTACATTTTTTCTTGGTATGGTGAATTTTACTTGCATTGTTTGATCAAAAAAAATTTCCTTGCAATATATAAAAAAATTGATACAAGTTTTCATTTACTAATACTTACAACTCGTGCTTGAAGTTTGGAAAAACCACCAGAGCCGAGCTTGTGTGTCCCGTGCTTTTCTAATCTTGCCTTTGTTTCCTTTGATGTGTCAGGCAATCTATGAAAAGTTTGAAATATGTTAGAGACCAGTATAGGAAAAATTTAGAGGTTAATTAGTACATAATTACATTCTCAAAAGTATCACATACCTTGCTCTACTCTCTACTGGCGTAATTCCTTTTTTCATGTCGGCTTTATACTTTCCATCCAAAATCAAACCCTGCCACTCAGCCTCAAGAACACAGGGCGGACGCTCGTGCCTTGGGTTAACCTCTAAATATTTCCTGTACTGGTCCCTAATATACTTCAAACATAAACCAGCTCTTTCAAGGAGCTTGTTTCTCTCGAATGCACGAGGTCCAAAAAGCTGGGTCATACTATGTACAAGATCATCCTTCAACTTTTTATCTTGGTTATTCCACCTTTTAAGTAAAAAAAAACATGTTAGACTCATAAATGAAGAGAAGCTACCTTTAATATAGTTCAAGAAATTGATGAAAAGGAAAACTATTCTAGCAATGATATGAAATCAAAATAGTGGTTTGGGGTTTTAGTTAGGATATGATGTTCCACCATGTACGTATGGTCGGCCCGAATATCCGCAAACACTCGTCACCAAGTTTTTGCCAAAAAATATCATTCCCTACAAAATAATCATGGGATCATTAGTCGATGAAGAGTGATCAAAAACTAAATTACTATTATATCACTATAGAATAATAATAACTTTAAAGTACCTGGAAGTTTGGATACTTTTAAGGGAACGCCTTCATCGTTGCTGATGATCAATACGCAATCCTTCACCGTTCCCGTACTAGGAACACGGGAACATCCAGGAAATGATGTTGCATCGGGACTTGTTGCATCTCCTATTGCAAAAAATGAAAACCATTATCAAATGCCTCCAAGAAATAATACTTCAAGGGAAATAAATTGGTGCAGAGCACCCATGGCACAAACACAATCAAGGGATCTACATCGTAAACACATAACACTTAAACACATAACAAAAGAGAGAAAAAGAGGGATTTGTGTACCAGTAGATGGTGCAACAGTTGGTGCATTTAGGCTGTGTTGTTGACATGGCAGTCGGCAAGACATTTGTGGCTGTCCTGGATGGAGGCGGCGTTGTCATATCATCATGGAAAGGAGCTGAAGAATAAAATTGTTAGAGCATGCATAAATATAGAACGCGTGGACTAGCATGGACAAGATTGTTAGAGCATTAAAAAAAAAGATTGTTCGAGCATGTATTGTCAATGATTATGATCATTCCTATATATATTCAGTGGAAAACACAAGTGGGGAATGGAACATGTGATCTACCTGAACCACTTGCAATACCGGCCTCATCATGGGAATGGGGTTCAAAATTACGCAAATAACTCTGTAAAGACAATGCATCCATATTTTAATTAATGTCATAAAAGAGCATAACATAAAAACCATTATTGAACTCTTGTAATAATTAAAAATTTCATTAATACTTACTTTAAAGTTTTCAGAAGTGCGCAACAACTCAGCTGCCTTGTCTTTTATTTCCTGAGTCTGAGGATGTATGGATACCAAACGTAGAAGTTCTTTCCCAATTTTCTTTAGCAGCTTTTTAATGGAACCGATCGGGTCATCGGTCTCTGCTAAATCAATAAAAAAAGGGTCCACAAGGGGGGACTCCTGAGGGACTGCAGGTTGCTTTCCCTCTCTCCGACCACCGGCCCTCTGTGACAACAATAGTATTAGTATTATCAAAATTACTCCAAAACAATGAAGAAAATAACATTAAAAAAAATAACATTTTGCTTCTATCTAGTTTGCACAATTACAATGAATTTTACCTGCTCATGTGTAGATGAGCTAGGAATATCATCACCATCACCTTCGGGCGGTTGCTCCATATTGTGCCCCTGTGTCAAAGATCAAGTATAAAAATGTTAGCCAAAAATTTAATAACTAAATGGTATGTTGGAGTCATTGATTAGAAGTTGGTTTAATAGTATGTACCACCCCCATGATAGTAGCCTCGTTTGTATCTATGCGGTTCAAATTGTAATCAATAAGCAGCTCTTCCCCTGCACGTATTGATTTTATCGCACAGATGAATACACGATTTCCCTCGCGCGCCTCAAATATGCAATTGGGTTGCTTTATAGTTGACCCAGGTCGTGTACTATTTATAAAACCCGCAATATTCCCTGTTGCTTTTGGCCTTCCATCAATGTATATAGCCACACTTTTACTTTGATTATTGTCTTGCTGTTGTATATAATTTGCCGAGAGTGCATACCTACGCATACTTTTTTTATATTGAACAATATGCATCCAACTTTTGTAATCGTAACATGGTCCAACATACTCCATCAATTCAGAAACTTTGTTGTAAGACACCTTTATGCCATCCATAGAAAATAGGCCCAAACCATGTAATGATGATGGTGCTATGCGATATATCCTCTCATTAACACAAAAATCAATGTTTATTGGAGGAAGTTCCTTGGGTACCCAATGTTTCTGTAGATGTTGGTACCTCAAGGGCACCTCGATGTCGCCTTTCATTTCATCATCATAAGAACATGACCCCCCTTGAGCAAGGAAAAATTTCATGTGTTTATTGAATTTCCTTCTAGTCCTTTGACCTCTAGTTAATCTCCCTATTCTAGATAAACTGCATGTCTCACTTTCCTCTTCTATTCCTATATTTCCCTCACTCGAGGAAGACACTTCTGACAAATACCTATTTGCTGGTACCTGCAAATGGGAGAGATCTTAGAAGACATCAATCTTACTATTGATAAGTGTATTAAATAGACTTTCTATAAGGTGTATTGACTTATACCTGTCGATCCATGAGACTGTGCGGGATGCTCTTGAAAGGGGTTCAATTTCCTGCAAATGTAATTCAATTATCGTGAGCATAATCACATCATAATCATAATCACATCCATCATAAGCATCACATAAAAATTAAAAACATTAAAACGTACACATTATAACACTTATAGCTTTTAAATAGATAATGAATAAACTATGTAACCATTTAAGACAAATATATTTCTATCAAGAAATGAATATTAAATACATTAAGGATTGATGGCATACCTTTAAATTTCATCATCATCATCCTCATCATCATCATCATCATCATCATCATCATCCTCGTCATCGTCATCATCATCATCGTCCTCGTCCTCGTCGTCGTTGTCGTCATCATCAACATCATCATCATCAACATCAACATCATCTTCATCATCATCATCAGTAGCAGCATCATCTTCTTCTTCTTCTTCATGAAAATTTGTCTCAGGAACATCATCCAATAATTGTCGATCGTGATCATCATCTACATCATCTTCTACTTCTTCGGTATCTTCTTCTTCCATCGCATTATACTTCATCGGCCTTCCTCTCGGTTCATGTCTAACAACAAATGACCAACCCGGTTTATGTGAAACCTCTGAGTAAAATACCTGTTCACATTGGCTTGGAAGAACATAGGGCTCATCCCCAACTGGCTCAAACGACCTTGTATTAACCATTGTAAATCCATTATCATGTTCAATAACAGTTCTATTAGGATCATTTGGATTAAGTCGTAGCCTGTACTATTTGACAACGAAGAGTACTAATTTGAAGGAACTAAAGTCGCACTCAAATATATCATCCAAAATGCCATAGTATTGATTTTTAGACTCTTGAGGATCTAAGTCATTTCTAGATGAAATATTAGTCACTTGAAAGACTGCAGTTATTCCAGAATCACAAGTTTTCTTCGTGTCATCCAACACTTTGACGTGAAATTTTTGACCATTACAGAACATACCCTTGTGGTGTTTAACCTGCAATAATATGTGAAACATGTCAAAATTATTATATCATGAGTTGATAAACATACGGGTGATTAATAATTTTGTACGTACCTGGAAATCTCTTAAACCATATGCTAAATCTATTTCCCTTTGCGTAACATTAGAATCTCCATTACGATGAGCTTCTTTAACCAATGAAGATACACCTTCCCATGTTAATGTGTGACCAGAATGTTGACATCGTTCAATCCATACCGTCATCCAATCAAGATTGTTTGCAATATACAAATGTAGTGCATCCCACTCTCGAGCAACTGTACAAAAAAAAATAGACGACTTACAACCGATTTATTTTGAAGATTAAGAAATAATTTATTACAATAACATCTTATAATTTATTACCTGTCACTTTCCTCAATCTACCTTTCCCCATCAAGTACTCCCCTTTGAATTTTTTAAAAGGGTTGAGATCCCAAATGCGATCTACATGGATATTTGAAGCAAACTTAGGAAGATATTCAGTAATGTACACCATAGTCTGGTATACCATGTATCCCTCTACCATAGAACCCTCAGGATGTGCTCTTTGTCGAACCAAAGCCTTCAAAGATTTCAAGTGCCTCTCAACCATCCACATTGACCTAGTGTGTGCAGGTCCACACAATTCAATCTCCTCAACTTGGTGTATGAGGTAGTGTTCTTGTGCATTGAAAAAAGTTGGAGGTAGACACTTTTGCATTTCACACAATAAATGAGGAATTCTTCTCTTCCAATAGTTTATATCTTCTTTATGGATTTCTTTAGATGACAACCACCTACATTAAGAGATTCAAGTCACAAAAAATATATAAATACGAGACTTTACAAAATAATATACAATAGATTACATAGCAAGAAAAACAAATCGTGAATATAATAAATATATACAACAAATTGAACAGATATTACTGCTTACCTCATGTATTTTCCAAGATCATATATCACTTGTTTGATGTTATTGTTGAAGTGCTCTGGGAGAGATAGAGGTAGCACGTACTGCAGTAATTATAAACCAATCATTTCATTATTTTCTAACATAACATAATGAATAGTACACGTAGTTTATGAATATATTGTAAATACAGAAGAACATAACTTACCTTGATGAAAGTATGCCAATCATGCGTTTTGAGCCCTGGCCCAAATTCACTTTTCTTTGATATGAGATTGCTTATGTTCCCAGCAAATCCTGTGGGAAATCGAATTTTTCGTATGACTTCTTTTATGGCATCACTTTGCTGCTCCGTTAATAACCAAGGAAGGGCACTTATATTAATCTGATCTCTATTGCTATTTGAGTGAATGAAATTCTTCAGTGCATGATTGGATTCATGAATGTCATTACAAATTTTGACAATTTTTTCTTTGTCACGCCTTCCATCCAGTATTTTCCACAATGTCTCTGTTATATTCTTTCCAACATGCATAAGATCAAACAAATGCACAATTTGTAGGTCCTCGTAGTAGGGCAACCTACTAAATTGTCTGGGATAGCTTTTTAGTCCCTTTGGAAGGTTGTCAGTAGTGCCTTGACGACCTTCACGATCATCAATTACATAATTAGTAAACAAAAATCACAATAGAAATATATAAATTACAAACATAAACCATTAAGTGGAACGACATTACCTCGACGATTAATTCTATTATATTCCAACTTCCATAGGCGAGGTGTCATTCTTCGTGGCTTTGATGTAGTCTCTTCTTTCTCATTGAAAAGATGTTTTTCCATACTTCGATACTTATGATTCCTGTGGAGGAAGTGTCTGTACTCATCAAACACATGCTTTCCTAAACTTTTTGAATGACGAGATTTCATCTTTGGACCACAAACTGGACATGCAAATTTTCCCTTTGTTTGAAGACCTACAAGATAATGATATAATTGGATTATTAAATATGTTGATTTTTATAATTAGAATTATCATGCGCAACTTGAATTCACTATAACATACCACAAAAATGTGTTAGCCCTGGGGCATCATGTATTGTCCATACAAGTATTGCATGGAATTGAAATTGTCTTTGTCCTATTGGTCTAGACATGTCATACATAGTGACACCGTTCCATAACTCCACCAACTCATCAATAAGAGGCTCAATATATACATTCATATCTTTAACTTGATATTTACCTACTTGAATGAACAGTAACATTACATAATTATTGTGACATTTTACTGTAAGATTTGTAAGTACATGTAAATTAATAACTATCAAATGATAAAATACCTGGAACAATCATTGCCAACATAATGTGCTCCCTCTTTATTGACATCCACAGAGGAATGTTATTGTTGATAACAAAAACAGGCCACACCGAGCAAACAGATCTCATCTCTCCAAATGGATTGACACCATCCGCTGCCAATGAAAGCCTGAGATTACGAGGTTCTTCTTTGAAGTGTTGCCACTTTTCCTCTATGTGCATAAATGCCGAACCATCCGCAGGGATTCGAATAATGTCATCTCGACTTCTATTGCGTGCATGGTAATCCATAAATTGTGCCAAGCTAGTACACCTGAATAATTGTCGCATCCGTGGAATAATGGGGATGTAACGAAGAACCTTGTGAGGCACCTTTTTTGTTATTCGATCTGTTCGATATCTACTCATATGACATACAGGGCATTGTGTTGCAAATTCATGTTCTTTATAATATATAATATGATCATTGGGACAAGCATGTATTGCTTGATACTCCATTCCAATATCTTTCATAATAGCAAATAATTCTCGATATGAGCGAGGTAGAATATTTGATGGTGGTAACAAAAACTCGCCTATCAATCTACAGCAAAAAATATAAGTTGTTAATATAAACAATATTAGTGGTACATTATTCACCCTTTGTTAACTATAAAGACATATATGACATACCTTAACATACGTGACATTGTTATGTTGGATAAACCATTCATAACCTTCAAGTTCAACAACAACAATACAGCAGAGAGAAGAGTTGTTTGGGAGTATTTGTATAGGGGCTCGTATGCCTTCTCAAGTAGAGGTACATCAAGGCTATCATCATCATCATGATTAGATCCGCTTGGACTAAATGTGTCATGGATCAATGTATTTATACCATCATCTTCAATTGTGTTTTCTGGCGCATGATCGTCATCTTCCATGGGATCATTATCTTCACCTTGGATATTCGCACCCCCATGTTCCTCCATATCATGTACTTCCCTGGGGAGATCAACCTATATAAAATTGATTAACATAAATAAACCATGATCTTCAACTCATCATCAAGTGATTTCATATGTATATAAATTGTTAAAATGATATAATGAACAACTTACCAGTGGATGATAGTCATGCCCCCCTTCAATGTGACCATTCTCCCTACAATGTCTCTTAACTATTTTGATTAGCAATCTTCTACGGTTTAAGCCCTTACAAATTTTGCAGGGACAATAACATTTTCCATCACCTTTTCTTTTCAAGTTAGACCACAATCTAGCGATTGTCTCCCTATTTTGTTCTTCACTTATATTATCTGACATGATCGTTCTTCGCAGGAAGCAAAAATTGGGCTATGAAAACTTTGGTCTACAACTTTCAGTGACTAAGCAAAATTGTCAAAAGTACACAAAACATATAAGCTACAAGGCCTTCTTGCTTAGCTCTAGAAGCTCTCTAGCAATCAAAACATATAAGCTACAAGGCCTAACAGCAATTTCAAAACATATAAGCTACAAGGCAAGACATATTACATGACATGGCAAAAGGATTAAAATATACATTAGATTAAAAAATATACAATTTTCAAACCTGAGCGCGTGGCTATAACTCGTGCAATGGTCTTCTTGCTTAGCTTTAGAAGCTCTCCAGCAATCAAAACATATAAGCTACAAGGCCTAATAGCAATTTCAAAACAAGGGTCATCAAAAGAACCAAAAACAATGTGTGCAAACAATACCTTGTGAAGTGGTATAGACAATTAGAAGATGCTACTATGTGCTAGGGAACTTCTTAGAACTGTTGGTATATTCTTACAACTTGTTACACCTGGGATATTCTTCTCTGTAGATGCTACTGTGTGCCGTGGTCCAAACGGGCCCATAAATGTGGTTGAATAGCAATACATTCAAGTGGCTTACACAAGGGACAGTCACTGTGAGATATCCTCATGTGTGACTGTCCTTGTCACAAATGAGGACATCTCACAGTGACTGTCCCTTGTGTAATTGCCACTTGAATGAGGTCAGTCACTGTAAAGACAACATGATAATGTACACATACAATGAGTGTACATTATCATGTTGTCTTTACAGTGGCTGCCCTCATGTTGTATATTCTTCTCTGTAGATGCTACTACGTGCTAGGGAACTTCTTAGAACTGTTGGTATATTCTTACAACTTGTTACACCTAGGATATTCTTCTCTGTAGATGCTACTGTGTGTCGTGGTCCAAACGGGCCCATAAATGTGGTTGAATAGCAATACATTCAAGTGGCAATTACACAAGGGACAGTCACTGTGAGATGTCCTCATGTGTGACTGTCCTTGTCACAAATGAGGACATCTCACAGTGACTGTCCCTTGTGTAATTAAGTATTGTGGGGAAGCATTCTAAATAACCAAAGCCGCTAACAATAAATTCAACACAGATATGTCCTCATTTCTGGGTATTTTAGCTCTCTAACAGCTGAATACCAGATTAAATAATAATGACAAAAGAAAAATAAACCCAACGTACTCAGAAATTGTAGCTGTGATTTTGCGGAGGGAATCTCTCTCGGCGCTGTTGAAAACACAAATGACAACCCGCTTGATTTCGCGGAGGGAATCTCTCTCGGTGCTGTTCAAAACACAAATGACAACCCGCTTTGTTCAAAACACAAATGATAACCCGCTTGATTTCGCGGAGGGAATCTCTCTCGGCGCTGTTGAAAACACAAATGACAACGTTCCTTTTTTTTTTTGCACTTATATCCCGACCAACATAAGGTCCATTTGTAATACAACATGATAATGTACACTTACAGTGAGTGTACATTATCATGTTGTCCTTAGAGTGACTATCCTCATTTGTTGAAGAAGAAAAGCATTAATGTGGCTGAATAGCAATACATTCAAGTGGCAATTACACAAGGGACAGTCACTATGAGATGTCCTCATTTGTGACTGTCCTTACAGTGAGTGTACATTATCATGGTGTCTTTAGAGTGACTGTCCTCATTTGTTGAAGAAGAAAAGCATTAATGTGGTTGAATAGCAATACATTCAAGTGGCAATTACACAAGGGACAATCACTGTGAGATGTCCTCATGTGTGACTGTCCTTGTCACAAATGAGGACATCTCACAATGACTGTCCCTTGTGTAATTCAAGTGGCAATTACACAAGGGACAGTCACTGTGAGATGTCCTCATTTGTGACTGTCCTTACAATGAGTGTACATTATCATGTTGTCTTTAGAGTGACTGTCCTCATTTGTTGAAGAAGAAAAGCATTAATGTGGTTCAATAGCAATACATTCAAGTGGCAATTACACAAGGGACAATGTCATGAGCCGTGACATATTGAACTTAGTATAATAATAAAATGATTAGATGATATATAATAATCTATTATTAACGGTATATAACAATAATATATAATTATTATCAAAAGATAATAATAATATATAGTTAGCATAATAAGTAATATGTTAATTAAATAATATTAAAATATTAATAAATAATATAATTATGATTATAATTATAATATAAATTAATAATAAATAATTATTAATAAATTATATATATTATATTATAATAATATATTAAGTAATAATATTAAATCAATTATTGATATAATAATTTTAATATATAAATAATATTAATAAACCTCTCAATATAAAACAATATGTTATCACTATAATAATATTTATTATAATATTATTAATATTACTAACATCATTAATTATAATATTTAATAATAACAATAACATTAATAATAATAATAATAATAATAACGTTTAAAGCAATATCGAATATCTGTAATCGATATACATCTACATTAAACATCTGCATTATCTATCACGATGAGGAACGAAGAAGTGATACAACAATCACTAGTCATTACACATCGATACCATGAGAGGATGATTAATGAACCAAATACTATGAAGTCAAGATCAACATGATATGAATAAGGGATAGGTCGCTATGTGTTTCAGAAGATGTATTGATAAGCAAGAAGGATAACCATTCATATATTATAAATAATCATTAATTGCACAAGTTTAGACAATGACATATCCGATAAAGCACTATCAAACATGAAGACCCGCTAGCAAATATGCACCATCACTTCCTATGTTATCATGACAATAACATAAACTAGATTGAATTCTACTATCTATATCAATAGACACCACATAGGAGGATATCGACTAAAGGATTGAAAAATTATCGATTGTCTGAGATAAACCACATCTTGTAGAAACACAAAAGCATCAGTGATTATATCACAAGCTATTGATGAATGAGGCATCAGTCATGGATAATAAGTACAATGTATCCTTAAGTATTAACAGGAATGGAAGTCAATTTGAAGATCAAACTCCATTACCAGCAATCAACCAATAAATGGACAATTATCAGAAAATGATATCGACTTATATCAGAGTAGAAAGATTGGATATCATCATAACAATATGGGATAAGGCAAGAGTTAATATCGATTGACTAAATACTAATGATAGTTAGACCAAACTAATACAAACACAATGGATGTTAACTACTGGTTGCACTACCAATTAGGGAAGATTACCTTCATAAAAAGATTTGATATTGAGTCAACCTGGGAGTTATCTATGATCAGAAAATAATGAAATAATATTATGTGAACTGTCGGATTATGGAAAGGTTTGCTTAACAAAGGGACATGGAGGAAGAAACAAGACACGTCTCATTCATAGCATCTCTTCATTTGTTAAAGACAATATAAGAATGCATTCTCGTCAGTCACTCAAGGCATCATTAGAACTTTATTTACTTATCCATATTTGGATATACTCAATAGAGCATCTGCCTTTGGCAGTTTGGTTTCAAGTTTATCATTGCAGATCAGAGACAACACCATGATTGCACAAATAGAAAGGATAGTCAGAAACAGCATCAATATTTGAAGTTGCAAGCATATAATTCAGAATCTGAAATAGCAACATATCACTCATAGCGATATTACACATTTGCATAATTACATCATCATATCAGACACAGCAAATACATTGCTGTAAGCAATACTTATTGATTGTATATCGATATTGTTTATATCAGACATACCATCATTATACTATCACTATAAGTGATAGGAAACATCATACTCATAGCATATTTCATATCATTATATCCGACAGTGCTATTAAACATATTGGTATCAATATCATCTTGCACACATATTGTGATTGAATCTGAAATAGCGGTTGATATCTTAAGTAACCTCCATTACTTAGTTTAATTGTAAGTATCTGATAGAGTAAGTCTGAGAAGTGGAGTAATTGTTCCTGTTTTCCAAGTTAGCCAAAAAGGGGACATTACAGACAATCACTGTGAGATGTCCTCATGTGTGACTGTCCTTGTCACAAATGAGGACATCTCACAATGACTGTCCCTTGTGTAATTCAAGCGGCAATTACACAAGGGACAGTCACTGTGACATGTCCTCATTTGTGACTGTCCTTACAGTGAGTGTACATTATCATGTTGTCTTTAGAGTGACTGTCCTCATTTGTTGAAGAAGAAAAGCATTAATGTGGTTCAATAGCAATACATTCAAGTGACAATTACACAAGGGACAATCACTGTGAGATGTCCTCATGTGTGACTATCCTTGTCACAAATGAGGACATCTCACAATGACTGTCCCTTATGTAATTCAAGCAGAAATTACACAAGGGACAGTCACTGTGAGATGTCCTCATTTGTGACTATCCTTACAGTGAGTGTACATTATCATGTTGTCTTTAGAGTGACTGTCCTCATTTGTTGAAGAAGAAAAGCATTAATGTGGTTGAATAGCAATACATTCAAGTGGCAATTACACAAGGGACAATCACTGTGAGATGTCCTCATGTGTGACTGTCCTTGTCACAAATGAGGACATCTCACAATGACTGTCCCTTGTGTAATTCAAGCAGCAATTACACAAGGGACAGTCACTGTGAGATGTCCTCATTTGTGACTATCCTTACAGTGAGTGTACATTATCATGTTGTCTTTAGAGTGACTGTCCTCATTTGTTGAAGAAGAAAAGCATTAATGTGGTTCAATAGCAATACATTCAAGCGGCAATTACACAAGGGACAGTCACTGTGAGATGTCCTCATTTGTGACTGTCCTTACAGTGAGTGTACATTATCATGTTGTCTTTAGAGTGACTGTCCTCATTTGTTGAAGAAGAAAAGCATTAATGTGGTTCAATAGCAATACATTCAAGTGGCAATTACACAAGGGACAATCGATCACTGTGAGATGTCCTCATGTGTGACCTTTGTGAAGGCAAGTGCCAATTTGTACCCAAGTTACCAATATTGTGGCAAAAGTGGGAATGAAGCATTTAGGGGTCAAATTGGGCAAAGAAGTGTAGAAGTGGCCTATGTGAGGTATAAATAGCCTAACTAAGTCATGGTTAGGGTCTTATGGTGTTTGAACAATAAGTTTTGAACCAAAATCCCAAAGGTTGTAACAAGTTGTCAATGTTGTCATTCACAACATTGACAACATTTGTGCAAGGGAGCATTTTCGAGTAAGATGGTTATGTAACTATATGAAACCATTGAATTAGGCATCAGATCAACTATAAGAGGCCTCCATCGATCTGTGCAAAAGGTTGGGGGGAAAAACATTTGGAATTAAGAAGATTTGTAGAGTAACACAGTTTTAGTGAATTCTTGAGTTTTTTTGTTTCTTTGTTTTCAGTTGATTAATGGATTAGATAGCTCGCAGTGTCTATTGGAAAAGTTAGTACAAGTTGTTTTTTTATTCTGTGTTGTGTTTTTTTTGAGTTTTGAAGCATTCCAACTAGTTTGTTAATTCTTTTGTTAAGTACCCTATCATTGGTTTGAACCAGGCAGGTTGAACAAATGGAGTCTTAGCTCATCATTCCATTGTCAATTTTGTACGGGCTCTTGGAATGGGTGAGGAGACTCCATGTACTATATGTTTGGAAGGAGGGGCCCTGGGAAGCTCATTTTCTATGTTTGCAATGATGTCCTAGGTGAGTCAGTTGAGCACAGTTAGGGATGACAAATCATTACAAGAAGATTACAACAAGTTGAATGCATTGGTTGCTTCAACTAAAATCTCATGGAGAGGTAGACACACATCTAAAGAAGCCCCAAGTCAAATTAGAAGATTGGGTGAGTTTCTTTGGCTGCTAAGAAAACAAACTCTTAGTCAGACTGTCCAAGTTGTGTCAAAATACTTGTTTTCAGGCATGGCTGTAGTAGTTGGTGTACAAAAAATCTAGGAGGAGAAGACCTTAGATATCTTGGAGTTCTCAATAAAGGGCATCTGAATCCTAAGCCCTTTAGGTGGCTTAATATAAACAAAAAGGCTTGACAAAGGCCTAATTGCTAGCAGCCTATTTTTGGGTGCAATTGGCATGCATGGTTTGATGAACCAGATTGAAGTACTGATGAAAAGTATAGGTGAAGGAGTAATATTGAAACCAATAGAGGTCCTAGTGGCCAGCCTCTCCATGGAGTAAAGTTCTAGTTGAATGTGTTTCAATTTGTGAAGACAAGACTAGGAGTGTCCTAGTAGCTAGATTGGTATTGAGCAGAGTTCGTTGTATTTCTTGTTGGTGTGCACTAGTTGAAGGAGTGGGATCTTGGGTAGAGATACCTAAAGAGTGTAGGGATAGTTAAGTACCCTATCAAGTCAAAACATTGGCCTAAAGAGACCCTAGTGAAGGATAGGGAGTGAGCAAGACAAAGTGTTACATCAATTAACAAGATCATTTTTTGGTAATTGTGTACATTATCATGTTGTCTTTACAGTGACTGTCCTCATTTGTTGAAGAAGAAAAGCATTAATGTGGTTCAATAGCAATACATTCAAGTGGAAATTACACAAGGGAATATCACTATGAGATGTCCTAAGTGTGACTGTCCTTGTCACAAATGAGGACATCTCACAGTGACTGTCCCTTGTGTAATTGCCACTTGAATGAGGACAGTCACTGTAAAGACAACATGATAATGTACACAAGTACCGTGAAGGTAGTCGCAAGTTAGGGCTGTTTCATTGCATACCCGAAATAATGAAGACATTACAGTCCACAAAATGTTTGTGCTTGAAAGATGAACAAATAAAATTAAACTTCTAAATAACCAAAGCCGCTAACAATAAATTCAACACAGATATGTCCTCATTTCTGGGTATTTTAGCTCTCTAACAGCTGAATACCAGATTACATAATAATGACAAAAGAAAAATAAACCCAACGTACTCAGAAATTGTAGCTGTGATTTCGCGGAGGGAATCTCTCTCGGCGCTGTTGAAAACACAAATGACAACGTTCTTGTTTTTTTTGCCCTTATATCCCGATGTGATTTCGCGGAGGGTTACGGTGCTGTTGAAAACACAAATGACAACGTTCCTTTTTTTTTTTGCCCTTATATCCCAACAACATCACAATTGCAAGTTAGGGCTATTTCACTGCATACCCGAAACAATGAAGACGTTACGGTCCACAAAACGTTTGTGCTTGAAAGATGAACAAATAAAATTAAACTTCTAAATAACCAAAGCCGCTAACAATAAATTCAACATAGATATGTCCTCATTTATGGGTATTTTAGCTCTCTAACAGCTGAATACCAGATTACATAATAATGACAAAAGAAAAATAAACCCAACGTACTCAGAAATTGTAGCTGTGATTTCGCGGAGGGTTACGGCGCTGTTGAAAACACAAATGACAACGTTCTTGTTTTTTTTGCCCTTATATCCCGATGTGATTTCGCGGAGGGTTACGGCGCTGTTGAAAACACAAATGACAACGTTCTTATTTTGTTTGCCGTTATATCCTGATGTGATTTCGCGGAGGGTTATGGCGCTGTTCAAAACACACATGACAACGTTCCTTTTAAATTTTGCGCTTATATCCCGACAACGTCGCAATTGCGACAGTGACAAATGTATTGTCGTCGCAAATTGCGACGGTGTCGGGCTATATTTGAAAAAAAAAAGAGCAAAACCACATGACATTTGCCTGCCGTCGCAAATGGCCGTCGTAATTTCACCCCAAATGTATTAGTGAAAGGATACTCTCCAGATGAGGTGTTGATTATTGTGAGATATTTATTGCTATTGCAAAAGTGACATCCATTATATATTTTTACTTTCAATTGTTGTTGCTTATGATCTAGAGGTTGAGAAAATGGATGTGAAAACTATTTTTCTTTGAGCACTACATGGTAAAAGTAAAAAATAATTTGGTTTGTGAATTGTTCAAAAATATTTGTATGGCCTCAAACAAAGTCTTAAGATGTGGTACCAAAAATTTGATACATATGTGTTAAGTTTGGGATTTAAATATTCTAAATCAAATCACCGTGTTTATCATAAATTTGATTATGAACATTTCGTATACGTTGCATTATAAGTTGATGATATATTATTCTTGTTGGTAAAGGGAAATGTATGATTTGAACTAAAGTCTCAACTTGTTGCTAAAATTTAATGAAAGATCTCGGTGCAACTAAACATATTCTTGGAATGGAAATTAGAATAGATAGAGAGAATTATAAGATATAGCTAGGCCAGAGTAAGTATGTGAATTCAATTTTACAGAGGTTTATTATGTGGGAATGTAGACCATTATGCATTCCTTTTACACTTGGAAAAAACCTATCTATATCAGGTAGTCCTACATCCCAATAAAAAATGGAAGACATCAGTATGATACCTTACAAGAGTACAATTGGAAGTTTGATGTATGTTATGATCTACACTACACCAAACATTATGTAAGCAGTGGTTATTTTTTTCTATATATATGTCTAATCTAGGTAGAGTGCATTAGGATGTAGTTAAAAGAGTCTTAAAGTATCTTAAGGGCACCTCATTATATTCTTTGAGTTATCATGGTATTTTGATAGTAGAGAAGATTTCCCTTGATATTCATGCTTATGTGGATTTAGACTAGGTAAGTGATGTTGATAACAAATTATTCACTAGTGCTTGTGTGTTTACTTTATTTGGTGATGTAATCAATTGCATGAACACACCATAGACTATGGTTTCTTTATCCACTACTAAATAAAAGTATATGGTAGCTTCTCATGCTTGTAAAGAAGTCATTTGGCTTAAGAGATTGTGTTCAAATATTGAAATAAAATAAGGTGTAGTGACAATTTATTGCGATAGTCAAAGTGTGATTTTCCTAGCTAAGAACCTGACATTTTATGTTAGGACCAAGAACATTTTTGTCTAGTATCATTTTGTTTGAGATATGGAAAAGGATGGTAGGGTGAAGTTGGTGAAGGTAGAGACTTTGATGAATGTTGTAGATTATTTAATTAAGGTCGTGAGTGTAAATAAATTAGATGGCATTTGGAGTCTATGGGCCTCTCAATCTATAGAAATTAAACCATGATGTTAGCACCCCTTCATTTCTCTTTCAAGTTGTTCAACACGTGAGACATTGTTAGGAAAATGATTTCTCAACCTTGCAATAATAAAATTTTACTATTAATAAATGAGCATGGAGAGTTACATGGGGGGGTACCCCCTTGTGGGTTCTAAGGAAATGCATCCCCTGATAGGAGTTTAGGGTCTACGTTCTTGAAAGCCACATTTTATGTATATTTTATCATTTTAAATCTTTGATAGTTTATCATTAGGTCATAGATCTAACAATGGATATTTTTTGTCCTTTGCTTGCCCTAGAAGGTAACCCTATTTTATGAGGTATTTTATTATATATATGTATTGCAATGAATTCTAAGAGTGTGATCTAGCTATTGAGTTGTCTTTGGATCCCCAATGGTGATACTACCATGAGAAACTTATTTTGTAAGTATACTCTAATATGTTGTTGATTTCCAAATAATGTATTGAGAAACTTTGGAGTGTGGGGGTTTTCTCTTGAAATAGTTTTCCCTACATAAATAACTATGTTGTGGTGTGCATGCTATTTATTTTCATTTCTATTAAGTTTCTATAACTATTATAAAGATTTGTAAAGTTTTGCATAAGCCTCCTCTCAAGGTTGGTGTAGGAAGTTGTTTTGCTACCTTAACTTCTTTCCAACAATTTGATTCCTCTTATAGGGTATGGAAAACAAACTAGGGCGTTTGAACTATTGTTCCTAAGCCTATATTAATTCACTTCACTTGGTGTTTTCTATACCAATGTCTTCCAAAGGGGGTCTCTCTTTTCCATATGCGAATTCCCACTAAGAATTATCCTTTCTATGGATAAATTGAATCTCTTAAGTACATCTTTTTGTTCGATCATTGAGCTTAAGATACTTGCAACTAGATTCATGACTTTTTCAAGCCTTTCAGGCCTACCCCTTTCTCATGGCACATGGTCCTTCTTAGGGGTTGGCCTTGTTTCCCTCTCAAGTTTATGTAGATATGGTACACTAGTAGGATGGAAGTTTTTTATTCAACATTCAGAAAGATGGAAATATTGATTATGTTTCTTCCTTGTGCACCATTCATTTTTCTCTAATCTATGATTATAATGACTAGAGGTGGGATGCCATGCCTTGTAAATTGGACATCCCTTTCACTGCATACCATATTCATGCCCATTTAATTTAGGTTGTCTCCCTTTCTAGGTCATACGTATAAATTCCATGACCCAAACCATTTCTTCTTATTCTTTTGTTTTTAATTATTTTTTTTCGCTTTGTTTTAATTTTTTATTAATTTTTTATTTAGTTTATTTTTAGATGAAAGGGGGCCTAACATGTGGATGTGACACTCAATCTTCATTCCTTTAGCCCTTGAACCTACATTAATTGTGAACATGTTTAAGAGACTTGCTATGACAAAGTGTAGAAGTGTCCTAAATATATCAAAATGGAACAAGTTGGATGTAAAGGTGCCCTTGATTTGAGATGCTCCTTATCTAATCTTAATTTCTCTAAATGCTCTCAAAAAATTGAGTTTTATGTAATAAATAAATGTTCTAATAATGCTTTGAGACTTATCTTTAAATAAACAATCTTGAGTAATTAATGCAAAAGCTCTTACTCGAACTATATTTTAGTCTAGGGTTAGCTTAAGGATTTAAGAAACTATTAGAAAATTTAAGTTTTCATTAGTGAAGTTAGATGCAAATACCATTCCCACCAGTATAGGTACACCGGTAGATCACTCATATTACTTTATATGCACTGGTAGACCAAACAGAGTATATGCACCGGTAAACTAAACATAGGAGATGCACCGATAGACCAAACAGAGTACATAGTACCAGTATTATATTGCATACAGGGATGGATCAAGTATAATATTGATACCAGTTGACTACATATAAATCCACACTAGATTATGCAGAACTGTCTGATTTAAAACTGGATTATATGGAGCATCCACTGTCTAGAACTAGAGTTAGCTTTTTAAGAGGAGTTAGTTTTATTTCTACGCGGATGTTTCAAGGCAAACTTGAGATCATCTTGCAAATATTTTTTCTGCATGATTTATGGATGATTTTATAGCCTAGAGGTTCTATGAGTTAGGTTTTAATAAGATCAATTTCTCATATATATAGGTCATAGGACTCAAAAGAGTTATTGTTGATTATACATAACAGGAGAGATTTCTTCTGGGAAGAGCTACGGTCACAGAGGTGAAAGGTAGAAAGGATCAACAATGAGGCATAATAGTAAGGTCAACATGTATGATCTAATTAGACAAAGAGTGTCAATTAAGATCATTTCTTTTATTATGTTAAAGCATATTCAAATCCCTCTATCGGGTGAACCCTAATAGGTTCTTTGTATAAATCCCTTAACCAGGTAGCATCTTAGTTGATGTTGAAATTCCTTTAACAAGGTGGCTCCTAACAAAGTTAAGATCTTAACCAATCTTCTACCAAATCCCTTAACCGAGTAGCACTCTTGCAAGTGCTTATAACAGGGCGTCTTTATTACTGATGCAGGAGCATCTCGGGTCCTCGGAAAACCTATGTCACCAAAAGCATATTTGAAGTTTTTATGTGTTTCTCGGTTCCTACTTTGACTAAGTTGGTTTTGTGTTCATCAGTTTCCTTTGTTAACCGAGTTGGTTAGTTATCTCTCTGGCACTCGGTTAATTCCTTGGCGCTTAGCAATGCTTGTCTGGCGCTTGGTTTCCTTGCTTGTCTAGTTGTTTGTTTTAGATTTCTATTGAGGCTGACTCTTGCAGTTAATTGTGGTCATAGATTTAATGTTGGTATCCATCATTGGGAAGCATGTGGACCTAGATTTGGTCATTCCTTTTGTTGATTGTGGATCTGAAGGCCGACTTGGCTCGGTAGCCTCTTGTATAAATATAGTTGTTTGGTTAGAGTTTAATAAGGCAATTTTGATAGAAGGTAGACGATAGTAAATTAGAGATTGGTGGA
The DNA here is from genome assembly GCA_027943335.1 of Chamaecyparis obtusa. Classification (NCBI taxonomy): domain Eukaryota; kingdom Viridiplantae; phylum Streptophyta; class Pinopsida; order Cupressales; family Cupressaceae; genus Chamaecyparis; species Chamaecyparis obtusa. The sequence goes on along the minus strand of BSBK01012531.1, from coordinate 613,587 downwards.
TAGATCCTCGCATGTTGGAGGACTTATGTACTTGATTGTAATATCTGGCCTAAACCAGGAAGGCCTTACAGCATGACATGTATGAATAAATTTGAAGATAATACATATAAGCATCTACATTCTCACTCTCACTATTATGTCTTGTTGCTTCTGCATGTTTCTCTGCAAGGTGGATCTAGTTAGGGTGTGCCTTTGGCCCCTCTCCCTAATTTCCCTTGTGTCAGGTGGTATCAGAGTGAGGTGAGATCTAGATCTAGGTTTGTGAATCTAGGTTTGAGGGTTCCTTCTTGTCAAACCCTAGTTGATTTGTTGTGGGGTAGAAGATTGTGATCTGACCTACAATTGCAGAGGGTTTTCAAGATGGTTCATGGGAGGTGAGATGCAGATCTAGGATTGGTAGACATGTTGAGACAACTTGTTGCTAGATTAGAAGCTATTGAAATAGCCCAGAGAAGAGGAAGACATCTTGAAGATGTTAGTGATGATGAAATTGAGGTAGAGAAAGGTGATGTAGAACCTGCACCTATGATGGATCAGGGTGAGGAAAGATTCTTGAAGGCTTTGAAAAGTTTGAAGTCTACACCGCACTTTAATCCTTCTGAGTATAGTGGGAAATTAGACTTTGATGAATTAGTGGATTGGGTCATTGAGATGGAAAAGTATTTTGAATATGAAAATGTACCTAAGGAAAAGAAGGTGAAAATTGCAAGCACAAAGTTGAAAAGTCATGCATCCTTATGATGGGAACATTTGTAGTTGGACAGAAAGAGGAAAGGTAAAGAAAAAATCAAGGTATGGAGTAAAATGGTGAATAAATTGAAAGAAAAGTTCTTACCTTGTGATTATCAAATTAACCTAATTAAGCAAATGCAAAGTTTAAGGTAGAAAGATAGCTCGGTAAAAGAATATACAGGGGAATTATATAGATTAGATATCAGATTTGGACATGATGAAGATGATGTGGAAAGAATTTCTAGATACCTGAATGGTTTGAGATTTTCCATCCAAGAAGAAATCAGTTTGGTCAAATTGGAGAACATTGAAGAGGCTTATCAATTTGCATTGAAAGCTGAGGAGAAATTGAATAAGAGACATGAGAAAAGACAGAGAGGTAGAGGTAGTAGGTTCCCTAGAGGAAGAGGTAGATCTCATGGTGAAAATAGTAGATCTGAACCTGAAAAAACAACTCTAGATAAAGGCAAGACCGAGTGGAAAGGTGAAAGTTCATCAAGAGGTAGAGGTAGTAACTATCGAGGTGGTTATAATAGAGGTGGTTTCTGAGGAACTTGTTACAATTTTAGAGAGGAAGGACATAGATCATTTGAGTGTACACATGCAATTAAGAAGGTCAGTAACAACAGAAATGCTTTGGTGCAAGAAGAATCACCGAATGAACCTGAGAAGGAAATAACTTGATGGTAAGGAGAGAACTTTGGAATGAAGGTAAAAAAGAAGATCCGGTAAGGAAAAGTTTGTTCAAGACCAGATGTAGAGTTTCTGACAAAGTTTGGAAAGTAATCATTGACAATGGTAGCTCGAAGAATCTGGCATCTGAGGAAATGGTCACGAAGTTGCAGTTGAAAAGATTAGAACATCTGAAGCCCTATCAGATTTCATGGATCAAAGAGAGCATACACTCTTGGTAAGTGAACAATGTTATGTGAATTTTAAAATTGGAAAGTACTATGATATGGTGTTTTGTGATATCATGCCTATGGATTGTTGTCATATTTTTTTGGGTAGACCTTGGCAATATGATAGACATGCTATATATGATGGCAGATTGCATAAGTATACTATTTGGATTGATGGGAGAAGATAAATCTTGTTACCTTTGATGGAAGAACCTGTTAGTAATATTTGCACTTCTGTGAAAGTTTGCTTGATGGAAGGAAGAAAGTTTGTTAAGGATTTGAAGAAGAGTGATGTATGTTTTGCTATGATTCCTAACAAACCAAGTAAGAAAATAGAGGATAGTGTCCCTAAGGAGATTGATAAGTTACTCATTGAGTACAGTGAGACCATTTCTTATAATGTACCTGATGATTTTCCACTGAAGAGAAGCATTGATCATTGCATGGATCTTATCCCTGGAGCTAATTTATCGAATAAGGTACCACATCAGTTGACACCTACCAAGAATTAGGAATTGAACCGATAGATTCAAGAATTGTTGCAGAAGGGTTTGATCAGAGAAAGTTTGAGTCCTTGTGTAGTACCTAATGTATTGGCACCTAAGAAGAATGGAGAATGGTGAATGTGTACTTATTCCAGAGCAATCAATAAGATAATAGTGAAGTATAGGTTTCCTATACCGAGAATGGATGATATAATGGATAGTTTAACTGGAGCAAAGTATTTTACCAAAATCAATTTGAAAAGTGGGTATCATCATATTAGAATCAGAGAAGGTGATGAATGGAAGACTACTTTCAAGAAAAAAGAAGGTTTGTATGAGTGGTGGGTTATGTCTTTTGGTTTAACTAATGCAAGGAGTACTTTTATGAGATTGATGAATGAAGTTTTGAAGAAATTATTGGGTAAGTTTGTGATTGTATATCTTGATGATATTATGATATTCAGTAAGACCATAGAAGAACATTTGTTGCATGTGAGAAAAGTTTTGCAGAGGTTGAAAGAAGAAAACTTGCTGATAAATCTGAAAAAGTGTTCATTCATGAAAGAGGAGATTGTGTATTTGGGATTTTTGATTTCAGCTGATGGTTTGAAAATGGATCCTGAAAAGGTTGAAGCTATTTTGAATTGGCCTACACCTAAGAATGCTAGTGAGGTAATATCATTTCATGGTTGGGAAATTTTTTACCAAAAGTTCATTAGGAATTTTAGTTCAATTTGTAATGCTATGACTGAGACTATGAGAAGAGATAAAAGAGAATTCAAGTGGACACATGGAGCTGATAAAAGTTTTGAGACTCTAAAGCAGAAGATTGTCGAATTGCCCATTTTGGCATTGCCTAATTTCAACAAGGTATTTCAAGTGGAATGTGATGTAAGTGGAAGTGCAATTGGAGATGTATTGAGTCAAGAAGGTAAACTTTTTGCATTCTTTGGTGAAAAGTTGAATGATGCAAAAAGGAAATATTCTATGTATGATCAAGAATTATATGCTATTGTTCAAGCATTGAAGAAATGGAGACATTATTTGATATTGAGTGAATTTGCATTGTATATTGATCATAAGGCTTTACAATATTTGGGTATTCAGAATAAGTTGAATCAGAGACATATGAAATGGGTTGAGTATTTGCAGAGCTATACATTTGTGATAAAGCATAAGAGTTGAGTCACTAACCGAGTTGCTGATGCATTGAGTAGAAGGGGATCTTTGATGACCGAGATGAAAATTGAAGTTCTAGGCTTTAATGACATGAGAGATTCTTATGAATTTGACCCTGATTTTTCTGAGCCATGGAGAAAGTGCAGAGCACCTATTCAATATCAACTAAGTACCAAATGGGAAGAATATTTTATTCAAGAAGGTATGTTGTTTAAAGGTATTCAGTTGTGTATACCGAGAGGAGCAATGAGAACTAATTTGAAAAAGGAGAAACATAGTAGCGGTTTGGCTAGACATTTTGGTGTTGATAAGACATTGAATTTTCTTAAGGAGAAATAATTTTGGCCATAGTTATATAAAGATGTTCAAAAATTTGTGAAAAGTTATGGAATTTGTCAAGTTGCAAAAGGAGTAAGTCAAAATACTAGATTGTATACACCAATTTTTGTTCCTGAGAAACCTTGGATTGACATCAGTATGGATTTTTTTCTTGGCTTACCGAAGACAGTAAGAGGTAATGATTCTATATTTTTTGTTGTGGATAGATTTTCTAAAATGGTTCATTTTATACCCTGTAGAAAGACATCAGATGCAGTACATATAATAGATCTTTTCTTTAAGGAAATTATCAGATTAGATGGATTACCGAGGAGTATTATCTTTGACTGAGATATTAAATTTGTTGGATACTTTTGGAAGACTCTTTGGAGAAATTTTGGTACTGAGTTGAAATATAGTTCTACATTTCACCCACAAATCGATGGACATACAAAAGTTGTGAATAGAAGTTTGGGAAATCTTTTGAGATATTTAGTTGGAGACACACCAAGTAATTGGGATTCTGTGTTGGCACAAGTAGAGTTTGCATACAATAATTCAGTGAATAGGAGTACTGAAAAAACACCTTTTGAGATTGTAAATGGCATACAACTGAGAGGTATATCTGATTTGAGAGACATTGCTGATGAAAGAAAGAGAAGTGTTGAAGGAGTAAAATTTTTTGAGTACATGAAGACATTGCATGAAGATGTGAAGTTTAAGGTAGAAAAGAGTAATAACAAATACAAAGACATAAGACTTTTGATGTTGGTGATGAAGTGATGGTTCATTTGAAGAATGACAGATTTCCTATTGGAACATATGGGAAGCTAAAAATGAAGAAGTTTGGACCTTGCAAGATTTTGAGAAAATTTGATAGTGGAAATGCATATGAGATTGAGTTACCTGAGGATATAGATATATCACCTATATTCAACATTGCTGATTTGTATGAGTATCATGAACCTGATGAAGACATAACAATATCGATGGATTATCCTAAGAAATAGAAGGAAGAAGTTGAAAAGATTTTGGAGCAAAGAATTGACAGAAGTACAAGAGGAAAACAATATATGAAATATCTGGTAAAGTGGAAGAATAGACCGATTGAAAATAGTTCATGGATTTCAAAATCTGATTTGGATACAACTCGAATCATACATGTTTCATGATTCAGAGAATCATTTTCAAATAACCCTAGGTGTCTAATGTAGGAGCATCTTGGGTCCTTGGCAATCCTATGTCACCAAAAGCATATTTGAAGTTTGTCTGTGTTGCTCGGTTCCTACTTTGACCGATTTGGTTCGGTGTTTCTCAGTTTCCTTTGTTAACCGAGTTGGTCAATTATCTCTCTGGTGCTCAGTTAATTCCCTGGCACTCGACGATGCTTGTCTGGTGCTCGATTTCCTTGCATGTCGAGTTGTTTGTTTTAGATTTCTATTGAGGCCAACTCTTGTAGTTAATTACGATCATAGATTTAATTTTGGTAACCATCATTAGGAAGCATGTGGACCTAGATCTAGTCGTTCCTTCCATTGATTGTGGATTTGAAGGCCAACTTGGCTCGGTAGCCTCTTGCATAAATATAGTTGTTTGGTTAGAGTTTAAAAAGGCAATTTTGATAGAAGGTAGAAGATAGTAAATTAGAGATTGGTGGACAAATCCTCACATGTTGGAGGACTTCTATACTTGATTGTAATATCTAGCCTAAACCAGGAAGGCCTTACAACCTGACATGTATGAATCAATTTGAAGATAATACATATAAGCATTTGCATTCTCTCTCTCACTATTGTGTGTTGTTGCTTCTGTGTGATGTTCTGCAAGGTGGATCTGGTTAGGGTGTGCCTTTGGCCCCTCTCCCTATCTACCCTTGTGTCAATTACTACAGTAGTAAAGTTATGAGCTCTATCTCATCGTGGTTTTTTCTTCTAACCGAGGGTTTCCATGTATATATGATGTGTTGATCTGAGTATTTCTATTTCTGTTTGTGAATGATTATTTACATTATGTTTATCTTGCAAGAATATTTATGCAAGTTTTAAATTGCAATAGAAATAGTATTTAATGATTCACCCCCCCTCTCAGTAAGCAGTTAGGAATAAAAATTGGTATCAGAGCATAATTCTCTTAGATATAAAGCTTAACCACTTTGTTGTCCTGCATTTTGTCACCACAAAATGTAGGTAACAGTACAAAACTTTTAAGCTTAGTTTCATATTTCTCTATGTTTGTTTCACTATTCAATTGACCAATAATGATCGATCAGTTGATCTCAATTTGATTAGTGAATCTTTATGTTGAAGGTTTTCATCAAATCTTTTTCATTTTTTCAGTTTGTCTTCCTATACTTGATTTTTGAGTCCTTCAGTGTCCTTTGGTGTTCTTTTGAGTGTGTTTTTGTTTGCTTTTGGTTTTTTTGTTTTGTCCAATCTCTTGCTTTCAGTTTTCCCTTCAATTCAATCTATTGTAGGTGTTAATCGGACCTTTCAGTCAAAAGATATGGTCATTTAAGTGCCCAAAAAGTGGACTCTCCAAGCTCAACTGCATATCTTAAAAATTGATGTTATTTTCAATAGTTGAGTTGCATTTTTTTAAAAATATAACATTTTAATCACTTTATGTTATGTTTTTAAGTTACTTTTTATGATATATTTTTAAGTTGAGTTACTTTTTAATTTTTCACTTAAGTGACTATATAACTTTATCATTTTATTTAAATGTTAAGTTTTACTTTATCTTTTAAATAACATATGAGTTAATATTACTTTATAAAATAAACATTTGCACATAATATTACTTATATTTTGTGTTAATAGTTCTTTTAGACTTTTAAAGTAATATTTTACTTAGCATTTTAAATAAATATGTGCTTAAAAGAATCACTTAAATGTGTAAAGAAACTACATGTTTTATCATTTCCTCTTTTACATGTAAATGCATTAAAAGGTTCCCTCTATATGTCAAGTTAAAATAATAAAACATGCATTTACATGTAGAGTCTCCATTTTACAAGTAAATGACTTTCAACATGTTTTATAAAACATGTAAATGCATTCACAGAGTGAGCTTTACATGTAAAAGACTCTTCATTCCAAATGCATTCATTTTAAAACATGTAAATGCATCCGGAGAGTCCACTTCTTATGTAAAAGATTTAACCATTTAAAGTCTTTACAAAATAAAACATGTAATGACGTCTTACAAACCCATTTTTGGCTTAGAAGTGAGTTTTTGATGCAAAATAAAACATGTCTTTGCACTCTAAGAGTGTGTTTTCACTTTGATGAAGGGTGCTCCCCTTAATACCACAAACACATAACAGAAACAGAGAAACAACAACAACAATATGCAAGAACAAGAAATTGGCTTCTTATTATCTCCACAACTGTGGAATTACAAACTTTCAAAATTACAATATGCAAAGCCACATGGGCATTCCCTTACAATATTATGTAGGACAAAGCCTCAAATCAATACCCAGATCTACTACCCAGAACTGCCCTAGATAACACTATGGGCCTTCTTTATATAGGCATTTTCCACCGCCCGAGAAGGTTCCAGAAATTTAGCCCTAAGGGCCGACCAAACTTAGAATTATTTTATTTTTCAATTTATTACATCAAAGTCAGCTCAAAATAACTTTTGAAACCTGAACAGAAATTTTGAAGGAAAATTATTTTTTGCCATTTTAGGTGGCCCGACTTTTGGAGACCATAAGTCACCACCAGTTGACCCGATTGACTATTATAACCTCATTTTGAAAATGCCACAAAGTGCTCTACAGGCTTAACTTGTGCAAGTGCTCATCACCCAAATTTTTGACCTCATTTGGGGCCTCTAAAGCCTTCAAAACTAAGTTCAAAGTTTTCCTACCCTCCTGCCAATACCGAAAATCTTCAATATCTCCAAAACTAGACCTGATCTAGCCATGAAACTTTGCTGGCAGGCTGATATGACTGAGATGAACCTCCACATGTAAAATCAAAACATTTCAAGATCGTAAGACCAACTTACAAAAAATAGAAAGTTTCCATAAATAGCAGCTCTGCACAAGATAGCCCTTATTGAATACAAAAATAGAAATATTTTTGGGTGATGCAAGATTGCTCTTACACCCAGGATGCTCCTGCATCAGACACCCGAGGTAATTTGAGATGTGACCCTGTCACAACTCAGGTGTGCAAAGGAAAACCAAGACAGTTAACCTCCTCCTTTGTTAGCCATGATGAATCTTCAACAGGTCATCCTTTCCATTTGACCAAATACTCTTCATATGTCCTGTTCCTTGTGCTTCTGCCAACATGACTATCCAGTATGTCTTCAATCTCCTTGATATCTGAACTGGTTGCTGGAATACTCCATTGTGCTGTTGTAACCTCATCTTCAACACCTCCTTCATGATACTCTATCAATTTTGAAACATTAAACACTGGTGAAATATTTAGCTCAGTAGGCAATTCTACCTCATATGCATTTCCTGAATCATGCTTCTTCAGTATCTTACATGGCCCAAACTTCTTCATTTTCAACTTGTTATATGTACCAATTGGAAATCACTCCTATAAATGAACCATGACTTCATCTCCAACTTGAAATTCCTTATGCCTCCTTTTCTCATTTGCCTTAGCCTTATATTGTGCATTCATCTTGGTAATATGCTTCCTCACCTCCTCATGGATGTTCTTCAAATGTTCTATAAAATCCTCAGCTTCAGCACTACTTATTTATCCTTTATCTATCTTTCTCAACTCAGATGCATTTCTGGGACTACTCCCATATACAATCTAGAATGGTGATTTACCAGTGCTCCTGCTAACAGAATTATTTTATGCAAATTCTATTTGTGGTAAAATCAAATCCCATCCTGTTGGCTTATCTCCAACCAAACATCTCAGCAAATTTCCCAAACTCCTACTCACCACCTCTGTCTGTCCATTAGTCTGTGGATGATGTGATGAACTGAAATTCAAATCTATCTTCAACTTCTTCCACAATGTACACCAAAAATATCCAATGAACTTAGTGTCTCTATCTGAAACTATGGTCTTTGGCAAACCATGTAGTCTCACTACTTCTCTGAAAAACAATTCTGCTATATGAACAACATCATTAGTCTTCTTGCAGAGAATAAAATGTGCCATCTTTGAAAATCTGTCAACCACCACAAAAATTGAATCATGTCCCCGCTGTGTCCTTGGAAAAACCAAGAACAAAGTCCATACCGATATCCTCCCAAGGCTTCTTTGGTATAGGTAATGGCTGATACAACCCTGTATTCTGCTTCACTCCTTTCGCCATCTGACATACTCTACAACTCTGTACAAACTTCTTGACATCTTGCTGCAACTGCGGCCAATAATAATTCTCACTAACTAAAGCAAGGGTTTTATCACAACCAAAATGTCCAGCCAATCCTCCGCTATGCTTCTCCTTGATGAGATTCTCCCTCATAGAACTTCATGGAATGCACAACTGACTCCCTCTGAATAGCATATCTTCCTGAATGATGAAATCCAACCACTTCATTCTGTCTAGAGTAATAGGTTCTTTACAAGCTTTCCAAGCTTCACCAAAATCAGGATCCTCTGGATACAAATTCTTGAGTTCCTTGAACCCAACCACTTCAATCTACATTTCTGTTAGCAATAGTTGCCTTCTGCTAAGAGCATCTACAACCCTGTTAGACTTTCCACTCCTATGTTTCAAAACAAATGTGTAACTCTGCAAAAACTCAACCCATTTCAAATGTCTTTGATTCAACTTTCCTTGACTATTCAAATATTACAAAGCTTGATGATCAGTATACAGAACAAACTCCTCAGGAAGTAGATAGTGCCCCCACTTCTTCAATTCCTGAACTATAGCATAAAATTCCTGATCATAAATAGAATTTTTCCTCTTTGCATCATTTAACTTCTCACTGAAATAAGCAATGGGTTTACCTTCTTGGCTCATAATAGCTCCTATTGCAGTACCACTAGCATCATAGTCTACTTGAAACACCATATTAAAATCTAGAAGTGCTAAAATAGGTTGTTCTATAACCTTTTGTTTCAACAGTTTAAAACTCTTATCTGCCCCATTAGTCCACTTGAACTCTTTTCTATCCCCTCTCATTGTTTCAGTCAAGGGTCCACAAATACTGCTAAATTTTTTGATAAAATTTCTATAAAAGCTAGCCAAACCATGAAAATATCTTACCTCAGTAGCACTCCTTGGAGTAGGCCATTTAAGGATAGCATGTACCTTCTCTTGGTCCATTTTTAGATCTTCTGCTGAAACTACAAATCTCAAATACACTAACTCTTTCTTCACAAAACTGCACTTCTTCAAATTAATCAACAATTTCTCATCTCTTAACTTCTCAAACACCATACGAATATGCATCATATGCTCTTCCAATGTCTTACTAAAGATCAAAATATCTAGGTACACAATGACAAACTTACCCAGAAATTCTTTTAGAACCTCATTCATGAGCCACATGAAAGTGCTCAGTTCATTGGTTAGCCCAAAAGGCATGACTAACCACTCATACAGTCCTTCTTTTGTCTTGAAGGTAGTCTTCCATTCATCTCCTTCTCTAATCCATCAAGCTCATAATCAATAGGAATGAATTGTCACTTCAATTTATCCACCATTTCCATCTTGTGATTTTATCTTTCCCTCTTCTATTTCGCTCCAATTGAATCTCTTGCCACCAGATCTTGGCATGACCTTTCAATTTGGCCTTCGCAAATTTGACCCTATCAAGATCGTCAATATCCTCATACTCAAAATATTCTTCACATTCATTGATCTAGTCGATCAACTCCTCTGGGTTAAGATTTCCTGAAAATGCAGGAACCTCAATCTTAGGTCTCTTCTCAATCTTGGAAATGGCCCGAAAAAGTCTTTCTTCTTCTCGATTCAAAATTTTGCCTTCTTCTTGATCATCATTTTCTTCTTTGGCTTCATCCTCGCTTTCATCTCTGACATTAAGATTCATTCCTCTGTGAATCTCTTCTTGCAATGCTCGCACTTGTCTCTGGAGCACTCTAACCTCAGGTGTTACAACACCAGCTCTTCTGCCACGTTCCCTTCGTGGAGGCATTTTTGCAATGCGTGCTGAAACCTTAACCATGATCCTGGTGCAAACTGCCTCACAGTCAGTGATCTGTTTACACACTCAGGAACTCCCACTCTGATACCACTTGATGAAGGGTGCTCCCCTTAATACCACAAACTCATAACAGAAACAAAGAAACAACAACAACAATATGCAAGAACAGGAAATTGACTTCTTATTATCTCCACAAATGTGGAATTACAAACTTTCAAAATTACAATATGCAAAGCCACATGGTCATTCCCTTACAATATTCTGTAGGACAAAGCCTCGAATCAATACCGAGATCTACTACCCAAAACTGCCCTAGACAACACTACAAGCCTTCTTTATATAGGCATTTTCCACCGCCTGAGAAGGTTCCAAAAATTTAGCCCTAAGGGCCGACCAAACTTAGAATTATTTTATTTTTCAATTTATTACATCAAATTCGACTCAAAATAACTTTTGAAACTCGAACATAAATTTTGAAAGAAAATTATTTTCTGCCATTTCAGGTGGCCCGACTTCCGAAGACCATAAGTCACTACCAGTTGACCCGATTGACTATTATAACCCCATTTCAGAAATGCCACAAAGTGCTCTATAAGCATGACCCACACAAGCGCTCATCACCCAAATTTTTGACCTCATCCAGGGCCTCTAAAGCCTTCAAAATTGAGTTCAAAGTTTTTGTACCCTGCTGCCAATATCGAAAATCTTCAATATCTCCAAAACTAGACCTGATCTAGCCATGAAACTTTGCTGGCAGGCTGATATGACTGAAATGAACCTCCACATGTAAAATTAGAACATTCCAAGATCGTAAGACCAACTTACTAAAAATAGCAAGTTTTCATAAATAGCAGCTCTGCACAAGATAGCCTTTATTGAATACAAAAATAGAAATATTTTTGGGTGATGCAAGATTGCTCTTACACCCAGGATGCTCCTGCATCACATTTGTTGGGCATGTTTTGAGTGTTAAACATAAAAAATAAAGCATGTAATCACTCTCTAAGAGTGCATTTTTTTGTCTACTCAGCCAAAGACATGTTTTATAAAACATGTATATGCATTGTTTGAACCCATTTTTGGTCTAAAACTCCCATTTTCTTCAAAAACATGAGTTGTGTATACATTGTTTGAACACATTTTTTATAGAGGCTCCCATTTCATGCAAAAACGTGGCATGTATTCACTTGTTTAGAACCCATTTTTTATGAAAAAACCCATATTCTTCCAAAAATATGGTTGTATATGCCTCTTACAAACTTGTTTTTGCTTGTAAATGCCACATTCAAACTTGTTTTTGCTTGAAATCTCCCATTTCTTCCAAAAACGTGGTTGTGTATGCATTATTTAAAAATGTTTTTGGTCTAGGGCATCATTTTTGTCCAAAAACGTGATGTGCAAAGACATGTAGAGGCTGTGTTTTTATTTGCTGAGTCTTTTTCAAGCTAAAAACATGTCAAATAGCACATGTAAATGCATGTTTTAAATCTGTTTTGGCTGGAAGTGATCATTCTTGTTCAAAACATCCATGTATTTGCATTTTGAGAGCCCATTTTACCTCCATTACATGTAAAAATGCCCAAGATATTTGAGTCTTGGAAATAGTCAAAGATTTGAAGTGGTTGGATGCAAACACATCTCTAGAACCCATTTTTGGAGAAGGCAAAGCTATTACAACTTCTCTTGCTTCCATTTTTCTCTCATTGGCTTCCAAGTAAGTATTGGTAATGGTTTTTGCTTTGATTTTTATTTTATTTCTTCTACAATGTTGCATTTTATAGCTCATTTGTTTCCATTTGTTCAAATGTAGCCCATGTATTATGCATTTTTGTGTTTAAATAAGATTAAATCCTCCATTTTTCAATGCATAAAATCATCTTTTACTCAAAAATGAAATTGCATGGGGAGTTTTTAAGCATGTTTGGGTCAATAACAAGAGGTATGTGTTTGTGTTTTTGTTTCTTTTTTGCTTGCTTGTTTTTGTTTTTTTATGAAAGATGAAGACATTTCCTCAAGAATGCAAGTGCATCCATCCATGCTAATTCATCCTTCATTCACCAATACATGTAGTTGCATTTCCTAAGTCCATTACATGTGAAAACATGTCATCTTTCATTACATGTAATCATCCTTCAAGAGTCCATTTTTGGTAAAAAGGTCACTCTTTTAATACCAAAATTACCATTTACATATTCTCATGCACTTCCAACTTGCATTCTTGGCCACACAAATAAAGCCCCTCATGCAATGCATCTTCACAAGTCCATTTTCACTCCTTTTCATCCATATACATATGCCATTCTTTTCATTTCCAGCCAACATGTGTGTTCATTGAGTATCTAATCAATACTCTAAATACCTTGTTCTTCATAGATCTAACATTGCAAGCCAAAATCCTTTCATGGGTTCAATCTCTTTAGATGATGTAATTACCCTTTGGGATTTCCATGTTGCAGCACAGGATATGTCAACTCCAACCAAAGCTAAAGGAAAGATGAAATATCAGTATGATAAAGAACTGGCTCATTCTACACCTTCACTTGTTTCATCGTCTTCGTATCAAGTTATAGATACAAGGATAGGGAATATTGATGTTCAGGTTTAGAATTGTTACCTTTATCAGACAATGAGGCTAACAACAATTCTAACTGACAATGGAAACCTTTCCTAGCTGTGGGTGGACTATGATTGGAAAGGAATCTCCGGATTCTAGGCCGACTCCTATAAAAATTGGCTATCACTTTATTAACCTGAAAAACTTGATGGGAAAAGGGGAAAAGGAATTGAAAAACTTAGGAAATAAGGTGATACACCAATGACTGATTCAGAAATTAGAAAAGAAAACAACTCCAGACCTAGTTCACAATAAAATTCAGATGTTTGGAACACTTTTCATCATATAGACTAATGAATTTGATAATCAGGGATTAACCACAAATTACTGAACTCTTAGCAACATACATTTCTCAAATAAGGTTTGATTAATCAGATTCATCAATCTGGAAGGAACAATGAAACATTCACATCCAAAATCAAAATCAAAATTATGAACACTTACTAAAGAAGATGGAAAGGAATGATAATCTGAACACAAAAATGACCTGTAATCTAGTATATTTCCTTCACAATTTCTGCAAAAAATGGTTACAAAAGTGGTTTGAGAAATATCTAGGAACAATACATTCACTAAAATGTCCTCTTTTCAAAATCTGCAACCCTTAGAAAAGAAAATCTTCCTTCCTAAAAAGGCCTCCAAAACCCTAATCCGGGAATGCCTATCTCCCCCAAAAATGCTCTATCCTTGGCCATAAATCATGCCAAATATTTAGGTCACATGTCATCAAAACCTAAAAGTCCACCTTCCCCTAAATTTTGGCTTTATATAAGGGATCAAAAATCCCTTTTATACAAATATTTAGCCAAAATTTATACATTCTTTTAATAAAATGGCTTTATAATTAAAGAGATAAATCTCTTTATACAAATTTTATAAGCCAAATTAATTAAAAGAAAAACAAATATTAAAAAGTTGTAATATTTGTTAATGCCAAATAATAATTATCTAAAAGTTTCAATATAACTATCAAAACTAAATAAATAACTATTTATATCTATCCTAATTTACTAACATTTGAACTTAACAAATTTTGACATAGGCAAAAGTGAGGAGTAAAACTCGACCCACTTGCCTTTACATTTTCGAATATGCTAGAAATTAGGGACAGATGGCAAAGACTTTGTGGAAGCACTAACATTCTGTCAGTCTTAACATTGTGGACGCCAAATTTTATTTTATTTTGCTTTGGGGATTTTGTCTTTCACATACGAATAGGGCATTTTGATTAGCATTTTGCAAAGAAAGAGGGTTTGAAACCCTAGTTTACTGCTCATATGTGCTGGAAATGCATCTCTCTGTGGAATATTTTGCAAAATCTCAGGAAATCTGCACTTTCAATCAATGAAGAACTCGACCTTTGATGAATCTGTAAGTTCTTATCCTTTATTCCTCTGTCAACCTCTTGTTTCTTCAACGGCGTGCATCTTTGCATGAAATAAGGGTTAATCTTTTGCTGAAAGTATGAGTTCATCATATTTGAACTTGATGTTAACGTTTTTTTTTTTTAAATGCACTTTCTTTCCTGCATAATATGAGGCTCTACCTCTGAGATCATTCGTTGAAAAATGATATGTAATGCTTGTTTTATATTTATTGCATGATTTAAGCAAAAAATGTGCCCAGTTTACTATTTAAAATGTGGCTATTTTCCTGCAAAAACGTGGCTATTCATTGCTGGAAAAATGTGCTTCATTCACCAAAAATTTGGCTTTCTCTACTGGTTATGTGACAGTTTTTTCAAAACATGAGTTTCTCTTGAAACTCTCTGCTATGTTTTTAACAAAAACATCCTTCTTTTTGCATGATATATGGCTTTATTCGTTGCTGGAAATGTGCATTCACTGATATGCATTACCGTTTCATCTTTTGTTGCATGATTTTCGAGCACAAAAGAAGGGTCGAAACCCTCTTTCCCTGCATAAAATTTTGATGTTTGTTGCTAAAAACATGGGGTTCACTTGTTCAGTTTACTGATTTGGCCTTTGTTTTATATTGAATACTGAGGCACAAAAAAAACTTGCCCTCTTTTCCATGATACACGGCTTTCTTTTCTGCATAATATTTGCCATTTATGCTGAAAATGTGGTTCTCTATTAAAAACGTGGCATGATTTGGATTTTGAAGAAACATTTGCTATTGAACATTCAGTCTTTGATGCTGGCTCCAAATATGATGCTTGAAATGTGGACTTTGAAGTTTGAATGGATAGCTATTGTTTGATCTTTCACTCTTTTTATAAAAAAAAAAAGTGGCCTCCATTTATTGTTTATTTGCAAACAAAACTAAAAATACTGCACTCATTGTTTGAACTGGCTTTGCCAAAGACAACATTCTTCAAGTGATCTTATTGTTCCTTTGCAAACATAGAATATCTGAAAATGTGCACCTTTTATTTGCATTCTATGTTCCACTTCACCAGTACTCATTTGTAAATATGAACACAATATGATTCCTTCAACAAGAGAACACCATCTTTTGAACTTTAAGTTCAAATTTTCAGAATATGATCTACATTCCAGCATTTGAAATTTGATATGTCACTTGTTAGAAATTGTACATATGAAGTAGTTTTCTGATTTCTAACAAGTACTGTAAAATGTGACCTATTGGCATTCTGAGATTAGCAACACCAGCATTATTGAAACTCTTGTAGCAGATTATTGTACACTTCCTTTTTGATACTGAATTAGTCAATTTTTGTTATGAAGCACAATAAGATGAAAATGTTTATTATCTTGTTAATGAAGTTCAAGCACAGGCTCGTGACACTCAATAACGACAAAATGTTAATGACTGAGGTTCAAACACGGGTTCGTGACACCCAGTCATAACATTTTGTAAACATTCATATTATGATTCAATCTTGAAGTACTTGAAAATATTCAGCATTAAGTCATTGAAAGTTTTGAAAATGTACTCTGTTCTTGATGAAATCAGCATCCCTTTTGGTGAAACAATTTGATTCCTTTGAAGATCAGCAACTTGGAACTTCCTTTAGCAACTTGGCACGGGAAACCAGCTTGTTCTACATCTTGAAAAATGATTGAAAATATGAACCAGCCAGCTGTTATCTACAAAATAACTTGTTAATTTCAAGCAATATCAATATGAAACATATTCTGAAAAAGGTTTCTCAGTTCAGAAACATACTAAGTCCCTTTCATTCAGATTCATGACTATCCAAAATGAAATCATACACCACAAAAGGTACTAAAAGTGAAAGGTTTCATGTTCCAAAACACGTCCCTTTAACACTTCCTTGTAGTGAATGTTGGTTTTCATTTTCTTGCTACATTTGTTCTCAGATTGATATGCAGATAGTAATAGATAGCTGATGTATGAAATTGTTTCTCTTGCATTGCTTAGATCCGTCAGGATCTAACCATTGTTTTTTTTCTTCTTTTTTTCAGATGATGCTTTCCCTAAGGACCTGAATGCTGATGGAGACCTAGGAATGACCTAGATGCGAGGACCTAACAGAAACCAGCAGAACCAACTTGAAAACACGAGGCAATGCATGGGACCCCATTCCATATCTGAGTTTTTTATTCTTATTTGCAATGTACTCTGTTTATTGAAACATGAAATATGAATCAAAGGACATTTGTACTACATTCTTATGAATGCACAATGTAATGATCAATGATGAATTTCTAAATTTGTAATAGTTTGATCAATACTTAGAGTACATAAAATGAAAATCTGATAATAAATGTAGTAAGTAGATGCAAATCACAAAACCTACAAGATAGTGTTAGATAGATAACTGGAATGTGCAAATTTCTCTTGTAGTGCCTATTGTGTTGTATAATTAATTTTTGGGTAACAATTAATATGGCCAATTTCTTGCAAAGACTTGAAGAACCTACCAATAAGGAGCTACGACACATCAAGAGGAGTAACATCCACTTGATTTCTACTTTCCCTATAGCTACCTCAGAGCCCGAATTTGTCTTTGAATGTGCACATCATTTCAACCCCAAAGGCAAAACGGTCAAAGATGCAAATGGGAAAGTGATTTTCAGCCTAGACCCAGATGTTATTGAACAAATATTTAGAATACCTCCAAGTCATGAATGTGCAGATTTGTCTAAGGACATATCCATATAGTTGTGGAATCAACATAAGATGGATTATCAAATATATATAAATGATCAATGGTTGGTTAATAAGAGGTCTAACTTCTCCAGATGGCCCAAAGCAATTCATAGATCAGATTTCTCCCCAGAGATCAATGATCTAATTACACTCCTTAGCAAAATCTGTGGCCTCAAAGATTCATGTAATTTTGTGCCATGGATGTACAAGTTTATTTTTTAGATTCTTGAAAATAAGGAACCAATCTATTGGGAAGAACTTGTGAGCACATCTTTGTGTGAACAAATGAGCCATGTGGGTACCTCAGTGCCATTCTATATGAATTCTTATCTAGTTTGCATTATTGCAGCCATGGGAACTTTCTTTGGCCTTTCCACTAAAGGAGATCGATCGTTGGTGCCTATTTGGGAGTATCATGATCAGATTACTCTCACACAAAGAAAATATCATTACCGGAGATTACAAGATGCTTTCTTTGGGAATTTTAGATGTATGTTTGACAAAGAGTTGGCTGTCAAAAGAGTGTCAGATGAGGCCTAGAAAAAAGTGAATCAGTTTGGTTGCATATTCCTACAATTTCCAACTTTCACTTATCTAAGAGTGGGTTATTTTTAGGGAGAGCCCTACACTTTACTAAGATATCCTACTGATAGGATCATTCTCATGGAAATGGCAAGACAACTCATGGAAGTTCAGTCATATCAGCATAATTTGCATAGGCCAAGTTTTGGTATCACCACTACCAAACCTCTCCAGATTGGTCGTTATACACTTAACTTAGTGTATAAAGAAAAGGCAATGGAAGCTGAACTTCATCTCATTACATTGAAGAAATTCAAAGCCAGATCTGATTTTGATTACAGAGGCATGCATTCAAATATCAAGAGACCTTTCACCCATGTTCATCACATGGAAGATGTTTGGATTGATTTGCACACCAAAGTAGATATCATGAGGATGGACTATTGTAGACTTACTTTGAAGCAAATCATTGATCTTAATATGGTTGAAATTCCAGAAGGAATTGAAATTGAAGATGATGGTTTTGTTGTAGATCCTGAGTATTGCAATACTTAATTTGATAAACTTGTTCCTTTTCCCATTCAATGGAAGCAAAAGGAAGGAAATTCTATTTTTGATAGATTTCAATTTATTTTGTTGAATACCAACAAATGGTTGAAGAGAAAAGGACTCAAAAGAGTGCATCCGAAGGTTGGAGTAGATTGCAGTCATTTTAGCCCTATTGGAAGGAAGGCACATGTGGAAATCAGAATTAAGGATGAGTCTTCTTCTCAAACAATTAAAGCCATCAAGTTTACAGTTGGAGAAGAAAAAAGACTAAATTTACCCCTAGATCCTATTCAGACACCTCCTCAAGAAGAAGAATCAGATGAAGAAGGAGAGATAATGATCATATCTCCTCCTTAGTTGCCAAATAGTGAAGATCCTTCTAATTAGGAGGAGTCATTTCTACATATGGTAGATAATTATGTTGATTCATTTTCTACTGTATTCACTCATGTTATTGTTGCTTCAGAGGTCAACATGTATGCATTTCCAATCTCTTCTGCAGCTCCTTCTATTCTCACGACTAGACAATGTGAGAATTTGGTAAATGCTTTTGGTGACTTCCCAGCTCTTATGGAATCTCAAGTTTCCCAACTTGATACTTTGGTTATAGGCTTTGAAAAATTCATGACAGTCATCCCAAAGAACACTTATGGCTCCTGTAGTGCAAACGGAGGCATGCACAATGACAACAGAAATACAATCAGGATCAATGCCTTCTACAATCACTATTTTAAGTCCAACAAAAGAAGGTTTTGGTTTACCCTCATGGTTGGGAAAAATTACCATGAAGAGAAAGAAAGTGACATTACCTTTGGATTATTTTTCTTCCAAGAAAGGTAAATCCAAGTCTTCAAAGGCTAAGGTTGTCTCAAGAATCATTGTTGATGATGAGAAAACCAAGTATGCTGAGATTGTAGAGCCATTGGTAGAAAAACTAGCTGAAGAACTAACTTGCTTTGATTATAAGTTCACCAAGGTGGAGCTTGGTAAAAAACATAGTTAGGATGTCTGCAAGATGCTCAAGATGCATTGTCAAATGTGTCTAAGAAAAATCATGAGCTCTGGGAAAAGAAGAACTTGTTAAAACAAGAAAATGCTCGTCTTCATGAGATCATTCATCAACAAGCATCCCAATCTATTACTAATTCATCACAAACAATTCAAGTAAATAGGAGAGAAGAGGTAGTGAAAGATTGGTTTGAAGGAGTTCTCTCAGAAGGAGTTCTTTCAATCAAGAATGTGCAGAAAGTTCTTGAGCGTATCAGAGAGATCGAAGAAAAGCTCCATGACATGATTGCTTCTTGTAATCAAGACATCAGTGATCTTAAAGGAGTTTTAAGCACCTGGGAGAAAATGGTTGACAAATATTTGGATGCTCTTGTTACATATGATGTTATTCCATCCAGGGATATGTTCTAACGAAATCAGGGGCTCATGGATTATAAGGTTCAAGGGCTAGAAAATTTTCTAACAAAACTCCAAAGAGACCTAGAAAGTTGCCAGGAAGTGGAGTAGGACATCATCAATAGTCTCAATCAATTGGGATGTGAAGTTCTTACCAAGGATGATAATCTCCCTACTAAATAAGTAATGGCTATAGGGTACACTGACAGGCTTAATGCTAATTTTAATTCTAAGGACTTTGGGGTGCAAATAATGGATAAATTTGTTGCATACCAATTTGTGACAAGACATTTGAAGGATTCCCTTGTAGATGATTATAAAATTGTGAAGTCAACGTGTGACAATGCAATCAGAATTGAAGCTATTACAGAAACAATGAAGATTTCAGATCTTCCTCTTATCCATGATTGTATTGCCAAGTACAAGACTTTCCTTGATAATTTCAAGGATTAATTCCCCTTTCTTCATCTTTCTTCTTTAGTTTTCATGCTTTGTAGATTAGAGAAGATGAATTGCATGCAGTGTAATTACATGTAAATCATGTCCTTATGACATGTAATCCAATAATTCTTCTCACCTAGTTAGATTAGGTCAAAGTGGTTGAGTTTCTCCCACTTTTTCCTCCTTTTTCTCATTTCTTTCCCTATAAAAGGAATGAGCCCTCATTGTAAATTTCATCTTTATTTTATGCAAGAGAGCTCTGCCAAACTTGTGCAAGCATAACTATGATTATGTAGTACTGTTTTGGAGAAATGTAAATAGAAATAAACAATTGGAGTTGAAGCTGTGACTGAGTGCAATTGTGGTGAATCAAATTGGAAGCTGTAACTGCAATTAGGTTTTACTATCTTTTTGTTTATGTGATTCTTGTTTTTTGTTAAGAGAAATTTGAAAATTAGAAACAATTGGAGACGAAGCTGTGACTAGGAGCAATTGTGGTAATATAAGACTAGAAGTTGTGACTGTAGATTATATTACCATCTCATGTTCATATAATTTGTTAGAATAGTTAGAAAAATCTCTACTTCTAGAAGTCTGTGTGCCCCAATGATAGAGGTGTTTCTTATAGATCAGATAAATAGGTCATAGAGCCAAGATGGATGCTTTTCAATCAGCTTGTGAGTTGGTGTTGGTTTATCGGTATCACTATTTCTAGCTTTTAGATAGAAGTGTAGTTTAGAGATTAAAGCTTTTCCCATTACTCATTCTTCGAGTAAGTGGATTCCTTCTTGAAAGATAAGAAGAAGGAATATTTGTAACACCCTATTTTGATAATCTCTTAACTTCTTGCTTACCTCGAGTTGATCCAAGGAACAATGAGAAGGGGGAGCCTTCCCTTTAAGGTAGGAGAGACATTGTCTCACACGCTATGGCTGGTATCAAAATTTTGTAAACTGGATTTTTTCCTCAAAATTGTCAGTTGCAAAATATCCACCCAACACACTTGAGAAAAAGATCATGGAGGGTTACAGGTATCAGAAATAGCTTGAGGAAGCAAATGACATCATTGCCTTTCTAGAGAATAGGCTGAGAAGATCCCTTGCTAAAAGAAAGGAGATGGCTCTGCAGTTGAGTGAGAGCAATGAAACTATTGATGAACTCTCTGGGTAGAGTGGATCAGATGAAGCCGAGGAGGAAGTCTCTGAGCTCGTCACTAGTACATTTGACCTAGTTTTTCTACCAAAATTTTTGACCATGAAATAAAAAGGTTTTGGTTGGTCGGATTATGGAAGGAAAACTTTCATTTTTTTTAATGCATGCCCGTGTTCGTTGAAAGTTTGACCAACACCATGTACGTTGAAATTTTGACCAACATGAGCATAACTTTAAAAAAAAAAGATTTCATTTCTCATTTCATTATTACCATAGTGAATTTTTTTAAGGGATTGTAGCGCGTGAAACCTCATCGACCAGGGCGGATTTGGCACTGTGTATAGGGGTTGTATTTTTTATCTGGACTTGGGCCTTTGATCTTCGAGCTTGGTTTTGGAAACTTGGCTTTTCCTCTCCTTATCAAATTGAAGCTCATTGAGGTAGGGATTGTGTCGTTATCTCCTTTGCATTTTGATAGAATACTTGCATTTGATCACTTGATTGAATTCCATCATGTATTTTGAGGGCACATCTTACTATAATCATTACTCCATGCTCTATTGTGTCCATGGCATTGAGTTCATTTCTTTTGATGATTTGATTATAGCATTTACATCAATATTCTCACTATTTTATTATGAGCTAGGGCATCATGTTATGTTTATTTTTTGTTAGTACAGCCCGTGAGCCCGATCTGCATCTTTGATTTTCTCACACTTGTGTTAGTAAACTAGGGCATCATTGGCAACATGTCTCCTTCTCTGCTATGCTAACTAGTGTCCACCATTGTTTTACATGGCATATACCCTTGGCTTGTTCTCTTCATATTACCACTATTATTACATCTTTCCATTTTTTTTTGAAAAAAAAACCTCCGCAGTGACATTTGGATATGATTTCCCGTTCAAACCGAGTGAGCTACTGACGTCAAATGTGGATTGTCTCCCAATAGAGTGCAATTAGATTTATCCAAACATTTTGCCACTTCATCTGCCCTTCCATATCATATAAGTGCCCATTAATACATCACAGTCTATGGTCAAGGCAACCTTAGTGAATTACATTGAATCATATATGAAACTAACCACTATCATTGAGTAGCACAGGTAAGGATCTAAAAATACTTTAACGTCCAATGCAATTCTTCTATTAACTACAGTGTTGAATCTGATAGCACAGGACTCCTATGGTCAAACACATTCCCAATAGGCAGGAGATGATAGTAGTAGAAATCAGGATGTATGAATATTCTGCCTTGAATCAATCCATCTGATGGGGTATCAATGGATTATATGTTACCTTAGTTCCTTGTCAATGAAATGAAACCTCACTATAGAGTCATATACATAAGTTTGATGCATCTAATGCTGGTCATGGTTTGTATACAACAATGTATTTCTTCATATTATAATGCCAAACCCCCTTAAGTGACCCAAATAGTGCTAGTGTATCTGTGATTGAAAGGTTCCTTGACAAGATGTGATGGATAGTATTATTTGCCAAATATTGATTCTTTCTTGTCTAATCTATGATAGCTGATTATGAATTCAAGTTTCCATGATATAGATCATCTCATATGGCGATTACTAAGCTCCTCCTATCCAAAATCACTGTTGAATGTTCTCCCTTGAATCAATCCATTTGGTGGGGCATTGATGGATTGTATGTTACCTCAATTCCCCATCAATGAAATGAAACCTCACTATAGAGTCATATACATAAGTTTGATGCATCTGATGCTGGTAATGGTCTGTATACAATAATGTATTTCTCCAAATGATAATGCCACACCCCCTTAAGTGACCCAAACAGTGTCAGTGTATCTGCGATTGAAAGGTTCCTTGAAAAGATGTGGCGGATAGTATTGTTTGCTGAGTATAGATTCTTTCTTGTCTAATCTGGCATAGCTGAATATGAATTCAAGTTTTCATGATATAGATCATCTCATATGGTAGTTACTAAGCTCCTCATGTCCAAAATCATCATTGACTATTGTGGTGTCGCTGTAGTTCTAGAGATATTAAATCAACATCCTTAAGTTTATATGTTGATTCTCTGTATCAATTCTCATTCCCTTTATACCTTTACTTTCTAAAAGTTGTTCCTTTTGGAAGATTCATGACTCAAACTCAACTAGAATATTAACCTTGGAATGGTTCTACTTTTTATCCAAGATTGTTGTCCTCAATTTTGTCTTCCTTAGTGGCACATGATGGTCTTGTTTTTCTTATCTTTGACATGACCTCTTTACAATGCAATGCCATTAGCAATGAAGAATTTGTAATGGAACCATTTTCCCTTATTTTGCACATTGAATAACTCAGCTAGCATGTTTCCAGCATCACTACTACCAGTCATTCTACATTTATGCTTTAGGCTCTACTCCCTCTCAGATAGATGGAAAAGTTAAAAGTTGTGCCTCTTGGAATGTTCTAGTACTATTAGTAGTAGGACCATTGGTGGCATAGTAGTAATTTCGAGTGTTTTTCCTTAATTGCAACCTCACAATTTTATTTATTTTAGCCGTTTGAGTGACAACTTGTCACATACCTTGCATCTTTGCCTCAGACATGAATGAGGTGTGCGTCAACTCTTGTAATGTTGCCTTGAAATTGAAACTATACTTCCATAGCCTAGTATTTCAAGGGCACGTCTTACTGTGATCATTAATCCATGCTCTGTTGTGTCCATGGCATTGAGTTCATTTCTTTGGATGATTTGATTATGACATTTACATCTAGATTCTCACTATTTTATTATGAGCTAGAACATCATGTAATGTTTATTTTCTGTTACTACAACCCGTGAGCCTGATCCACATCTTTGATTTTATCACACTTGTTGTGTTAGTGAACTAGGGCATCATGTTAATGTGTGTTCATTAGATTCTCTGGTTATATTGCTTACTACTTTTAGAACCCGTGATCCTCATGGAATCATTGGTGACACATTTCCTTCTCTACTACGCTAACTAGTGTCCATCATTGTTTTACATGGCATATGCCCTTGGCTCGTCCTCTTCATATTACCACTATTATTACTTTCTTGGAGTATCATTGATTACCCATGAGCTAGGGCATCCATTTATACATTCCATCCATTTGCTTCTCTATTCTGATCATATGGCATGCTTCAATGATGACCCACAGGTTTTTAATTGAGGTCACAAGCCATATGTTGAATTAGTGCATACTGTTATCATTTCATTAGCTATGATTGGCACTACTCACCTTCATGGAATGATGATGCAACTCAAGTATTATTTATTTGCAATGCTTTGGTTGCAGCCTCTATCCATCTCAATGAAGAGCGATGTTACAATTATTGGGCAAATAACTCACGAAGTAATCATTTCAAGTGGTGGCTTAATGATTATAAGAAATGTGTTGATGATGACCAATCCTTGACTATGTTGTTTGGCCAATAAGGATGGTCAATCCTATGAGATACCAATTATCATGCTTCTAGTGAAAGGTCTTTCCCAAATTGGCAGCAGAAGTGAAGATCAACTTAAATCATGCACAAATAGGACTAGATCCAGGGAAGAGATACAGAAAGGAACTATACATAATGCATTGGAATGTGAAAATTCAATGCATTCTATTAGTTCTAATGGATCTTCTTGTGAAAACAAGAGAACACCATGGTCTAGTAAAGATAACTGTGAGTCGGTACGATTGGATATAAGTTTTGAATCACCATCACACAATGGACTAAAAACCGCTAATCTGGTAAGTATAATCTAAAAAAATAAAATAGATCTCTATTTTACTGGCCAAGCAAAGAAATTGAAGTTCGTATACGATAAGGATAAGGATTGTCAAATCAAAATAAAATAGAGATTCATATTCCAAACTTCATTTTAAAAGTTGATGACAAGATAAAATATAGGCTTATCTTAAGACTTTGTTGCTAGAGATGAATAGTGTGGTAGATTTAATGTACAGATGTCTGGACTATCATGCTATGAGAATGACCTCTAATGTGATAGCTATGTAAGATATTGGGAGCATCTTATTAGTGGTGATATCTTCAGCCTGATTGGATGTCAATGGAATTTTTCTTTTGAAGCTCCTTATTGAATATGATTCTCTAAATATCAAGTGTTGTTGTTGAACACTAAACCAACAATTCCCTTCATTTGGCACCATTTCTTAGTTTATTAGTGCAAGAATGGTTGTATGGAACCATTGACACACATAATAAGTGTCATTAATTAATAATATGAGAACCATTGATGACGTGAGCAGAGGAACGAACATTCCAGAATTAAACTGACAACACAATAATGAACAACTAGGATGAAATCATCATCAACAACACAAGATATGCCAAGTAGGAGAGGCACAATGCAATTTGCTACCAACAAGACAGAACACATGCCTTTAACATTAACACTCCTACATACAATACAAAGATGCTCAATACAATCCACAATAGAACAACTAAAACAAGAGAAACTCCCTTATATGTTGTTATCTAACCCACTCTGATACCATGTTAAAATTATGCCTAGAGAATAAAGATAAACAACAATAAATAGAAGTAGAACAAAATAGGTACAAAAGATAGCGACTTTATCCTGGGAAAACCCTCCAACTAGAGGAAAAAACCTAGGCACATCAAAAAAACATCTCTTTTATTAATGATAGACGTTCAAGTACAACATTTTTTCAACTTGATGCAATCACGTATATGTATAGAATTGAGAGACTTTTCATATCACAATCAAAGGTCTCTTCAATTTCCAAAAACAAGTCTCTTCATATTTCCAAACGCATGACTCTTCGCATGTCCCATGTCTCTTCATATAATAAAATATCAAATATTTAGAGTGTGACACCTAGCACACATTGAATGCCACATTGTGCTCACTTAAAATGATGGAAATATCATCATAAATATCTTCTCTAGTTGTTGATGCAATACAAAGGTATTGTCCCAATTTCAACATATAGCAAAATCAGAGATAAAGATCTTTATTGCAGCTACAATCTTCAACATAAAGACTCTATTTTGTTGTTGTATCTGGTTGCTTGCTAGTCACATGATGTTGGATTTTGAATGATGTATTGAGTTTCAGTGATGTTTCTATATCCTATGAGCACTAAGTATGAATATATTAGGTTGATTTGCAAACTTATTACTGCTATATGGAACCACTGGTTACTAACAATTGAGATCCTATTTACTCATGGATGGAAACTACATATATCAATAGCTAGTGAACTAGACATAATTCTTATTTGTTGGACTATGCTTTTCTTTGTTTTGTATCCTTTGAAGAGACCTTAACTTGGACACTTGTTCATTGGAAACCCTCTTTATGAAGGCCTTGAAGTTGACTAATTCTAGCTCAGGTATAGTTAAATTATCCTTGCTGCCCTAGAATGACATCTTTGTTCAAACCATTGATTGCAAACATTTTTTAAGTACTTGAATCTATAATAGAACAATAGTGGTGAATGTATGATTATTATAATCATATGATTATATATTATAATATTTATGTAATAAATGTAGTAACGATGGTGCGGTGCATTATTGATATAGGCTCGATGGCTCTTGTCAATGTGCCAAACTGTCAATGTGGTGGTGGGCAGTGTGTGTTGAAGACTTCACGGACACAGAGCAACCCTGGATGATAATTTTGGTGCTGCCCAAATAGAAAAAAGGTTGCTAATGTGTATATGTTTAATGTTTCTAATGTAAATACTATTCATTATATTATAAGAACTAATGTATATTGGGTATTATAGGGAAATAATGGCTATGGATACTTTAGCTGGGTCGATGACAACTCATCTGCATCTATCCACCCATCTCTACTTATCCACAATGAAGGATTTGAGTGCAACACATGTCAGGCTAGGGAAAATGCCAAAATTATATTTTTATGATGCCTTCTCTATATTATAATCTCATATCTTTGTTGCGACCATATGCAGAGATGAGCTCAGGAAATAGTCAGTTTAGTATTTTTATATTGTAAATAATATTTTAATATGGATATGGCATAACTTCTCTTTGCCTCAAGTGTGCATATATATGGTTTACATCTTTTTTTACAATAATTCTTCATGTTTATGGCTCAGGTGAGCCTCAATCTGCTATCAATCACATGATTTAACATATAGTTTTTTCTTGGTTATTCCATTTGTTCCTTGATACATCAATTCGACTGCACCCACTCCATTTCACATGGATGTCTCACTTCACCTAGGATCAATCCATAATCTATTCCTAGTGACACCTAGGTACCTTTTAGGCTTATCATTGCCATTAAGGTTTGCATTCAAAATTTGATTACAATAAGATCAATATATGATCAAAAAAATATCATATGGCCATGAATATTCTTCTTACATGATTCAATGACCTTTGAAGGTCATTTGGTTTCAACTACACCTAAGGATCCTTCAGTGACCCTGGTGCTCTTCATGACTCCTGCCTTTGACCTTGGTGCTCCTGCACCAACTGCTAGCACAAAGGAAGATTTGACATAAAATATATGAAGGCTACTTAGTTTATCTTAAGGATAAAGATAATTTAATTTTAACTTTGGTTGTGTTAAAGGAACTATGCTGACTTTATTTTGTAGTTGTTTAACATGAGAGTTTGTAGATTAATAGGAGTTCACATTTTTATGGGAACGTATCATTCAATTGAGCATTAATGCCCATCTATATCTAGTGAGATGAACATAACTCATGTACCTCATGCTAGTGTGCTTGGATACCTTGTATACACTATTTTGCATTAGACTAGACATTATCCAAATAGTGAGTATTTATATAAAGTGCTCGAAGATCAAAGGCCCAAGTCCAGAATTGCCAAATTATCCAAAACTTGACATTATCTAAATAGTGAGTATTTATATAAAGTGCTATAACACACAAGCGGTCCTCCTTTTACACCAATTAATAATAGTGACAACCCTCACAGGCAGTTGGATAATGTCTAGTCTAATCCAAGCACACTAGCATGAGGTACATGAGTTATAAACTCTCATGTTATAACTCTCATGAGTTATAAACTAGAATGAGGTACTTAAGAATCTCTCAATACAATACATATTCCCCCCATATCTTATTCAAATCTTATTTAATGCATTACTACATAAAGATATAATCTTTTTATATAAATATAGACTAATTAAATAATTGAGAGTTTGGATCAAGATTTGATTATATAAGTCAAACCTAGCACAAGAGTAGGAGAGAGAGAGAGAGAGGAGGGGAATGACAAGGATATTGATGCCCCACTTAGTCGTTACCTTAGAAAAATGAGCAAGAAACCAAAAAAGAAATGATTGTAATTAACATTTTTTGCTAATGAAAGAACGTTGTCTTAATGGATCTAATTTTTTACTAGTAAATGTTGATGAATGATGTGTTAATGAATTATTCATGAATTTTGTGTTAGTAAAATATTCATTAACACATCATTCATCAACATTTACTAGTACAAAATTATATCCATTAAGACAACGTTCTTTCATTAGCAAAAAATGTTAATTACAATCATTTCTTTTTTGGTTTCTTGCTTGTTTTTCTAAGGTAACAGCTAACTGGAGCATCAATATCCTCATCATTCCCCCCCCCCTCTCTCTCTCTCTCTCTCTCTCTCTCTCTCTCTCTCTCCTACTAGTCCTTTGGCGTGTATTAAATAGAATAGAATTTTTAGCATATTATTATCATTTTATTTCTTTGTTGTAAACATGCCATTGGTTCAATTTTGTAATTTTTTCTGTGTTAAATGCATTTAAAATAAAGGTCTAATTATGTAGACTGTTGATGCAGAGCCCTCTACTATCACCTTAAATAGGCCAACTCAACTTGAGGATTCAACAAGAAACTTGGAATCAACTCAAGGAATCAATCCTACTCAAAGATCAAATAGAGTTCTCTGACTTTGTAAGCCATTCCCACAACCATTCCACACAAGTTCACCTTCCCGCTTCCTTTTTCCTATCTCTCATTGCACCAAGTTCAATTTTGTAATTTGTTTTTTATTGTAAACATGTCATTGGTTTAGTTTTGTAATTTTTTTTTAGGAACAATCTGGCTAAGGGCCAGATCAATACTACCAGCAATCTCATTGCCAAAGTGGCCAAAGAATATGTTAGGCTGATAAAATATAGGGATTCTCTTTACCACTGCAAATCTTTGAAGTTTGTTGTACTTGGATAGATGTGTACCATTTTTAAGAGAATTGGACCGAGTTTGGCTTAGCTCAAACAGGTGAGGCATCATATGGAAAGGTTGTCGTCTATTGACCCAAATACTGAGACTATTTTGATCTGTGGGTACCCTAATGTTGGCAAGAGTTCTTTTATTAATAAGATTACTAGGGTGGATGTGGATGTGCAACCTTATGCTTTTACTACTAAGTCTTTGTTTGTCAGGCATACTGATTATAAGTACTTAAGGTATTAGGTTATTGATACCCCTAGTATTTTGGACCACCCCTTGGAGGACAGGAACACCATAGAGATGCTCAGTATTATTGCCTTGGCTCATTTGAAGGTGGCTATTTTGTTTTTCCTTGATGTTTCAGGGACCTGTGGTTATAGTATTGTGCAATAGGAAGCTCTGTTTCATAGCATAAAACCTTTGTTTTCCAATAAGCCTCTTATTGTAGTTTGTAATAAGATTGATTTGCAACCACTACAGACACTACCAGAGGAGGATGCAAAATTGGTTATGCAGATGAGATCTGAGGCTGGAAAAATATGGGTGGGTTCTTTGGGAATCAGAAGGGGGGAGATGATGGCACGATGCTCTCTATGAGTGCTTTGAAGGAAGAAGGGGTGATTGCGCTGAAGAATGCGGCATGTGAGAGGTTGTTGGAGTAGAGAGTGGACATTAAGATGAAGTCGAAGAAGATCAATAGTTATCTCAATAGGATTCATGTTGCAATGCCCAAGCTGCGAGATGGGAAAGAGAGGCCCCCTTGTATTCCTCAAGCTATTTTTGATGTCAGGGCGCATTCAGCCAAGGAGGCCATGAAGCTGGAAAAGGATATTGAGAATGAAAATGGTGGGGCTGGAGTTTACTCTATAAGCTTGAAGAAGTGGTATATTTTGGCAAATGAAGAGTGGAAAGAAGATGATATTCTTGAGATCATGGGTGGACACAATGTTGCAGACTTTATTGATCCAAATATCTTGCAGAGGCTTGAAGAATTGGAGAGGGAAGAAGGGCTTAGGATGGAAACTGAGGGTGACAAGGATGATGAGATGGGGGAAGTGGAGTTGAATCCTAATGAAAAGGAAGCTCTAGCTACAATTAGGAAGAAGAAGAAGATGCTTATCATCGAACACAAATTGAAGAAGAGTAATGCAGAGAGAAGGCCTACCGTACCAAGGAAGTTTGACAAGAATAAGGAATATGGCTTAAATAGAATGAGAAGACATCTTTCTAGCTTGGTCTTGGATCCTTCGACAATTAGCTTGATAATAAATGAAGCAAATGAGAGCTGAGCAATTAGCTTCCCAAGAAAAATCTCATAAATGAACTATGTGTACCCCAATTCTCATGCCCTCTACGCGTACCCAAAGGATATATTTGAAACAACAAGGGTAAGGCTAAATTTACCCTTGTTGTTTCAAATATATCCTTTGGGTACGCACAGAGAGCACAGGAATTAGGATACACATAGTTCATTTATGAGATTTTTCTTGGGAAACTAATTGCTCATCTATCATCTACTTCATTATTATGAAGCTAATTGCCAAAGGATCCAAGCCTAGGCTAGAAAGATGTCTTCCCAAACACATAAAAAACATGCACATAAACACGATAGCTGAGAAACATAAATGTAGATATCACAACAACTGAGAAACATAAATGTAGGCATCATGGTCAATTTTTTTTGGAGACAACATAATTGACTTGTATACCCAGACGATGCAAAGCAAATTCTACTCCTCCGGTTTCAAGTTGACACTGTGGGATCCAAAGACCATAGATAAGGAATAAATTTAGAGAGCGGAGGAGGGCCATAATGACCAAAATAATACAGGACAAACCTCAAGTTAAATGAGGCAACTGCAAACACTTTAATAAATTTTTATTATTAAATAATGAAATTTGCATATACTAGTGTTCTAAGCCCCCTCATTACATGATTTATTATTGTAAGCCCCCTCTAACTTATGCATCTAGAAAATCAAACCACAACCTATTGGGATTGAGAAAAGCCTTATAAAACAACAAACAACTAAGAAGGATCACTTGCCAACATCTGCTCATGAATACAAGGTCCTCCAATAGATGTATTCAGCAGATGTTGGCAAGAGATCCTTCTTAGATGTTGTTGTTTTATAAGGTTTGTCTCAATCCCAATAGGTTGTAGTTTCATTTTCTAGACGCATAAGTCAGAAGGGGATTACAATAACAAATCATGTAATGAGGGGGCTTAGAACACTAGTATATGCAAATTTCATTATTTAATAATGAAAATCTATTAAAATGTTTCCAGTTGCCTCATTTAACTTGAGGTTTGTCCTATATTATTTTGGTCATTATCGCCCTCCTCTACTCTCTAAATTTATTCCTTATCTATGGTTTTTGGATCCCATAGTGTCAACTTGGAACCGGAGGAGTATTAGTTGCTTTGCATCATCTAGGTATACCACTCAATTACGTTGTCTCCAAAAAATTGTGACCATGATGCCTACATTTATGTTTCTCAACTGTTGTGTCCCAAGACCCCTTCTGACCCTTTACGACCCTTTACGATCCCTAAGAATACATCTTAGAGGTCTTAAAATATCGTAAAGGGTCATAAGAGGCTCCTAGGAGGGGCTAGATGAGCTTCCACCTTCACGTGGTTGGCCCTGTTAAGTAGAGAATGTTAAACTATTCTCGAAACAAAGAGAAGCTCAATAATTTAAGGTCTCAGTCCACAGACAAATTAAATTAGACTTACTATCCAAATTGGACAAATTATGTCCAAGGTTGCATCTTGGTGGATGGTTTGGATGATGGGCAGAGTGCTAGAAAGGTAGCAACCACACCAAAGGGCAGAGAAAAGAAAGGACCTGTTGGGTGCCGAGATAAGGTGGATGAGTGATTAGATGATCATTTGCATCAACATGAGAAGTTTGGCTTGGGTGTGGGTTTTATTTTAGGGGATAATTTCAGGGATTTGCAAAATGAGGCAGCCAAATTGGAGGATGGGTGGGAAACTATAAAAGGGAAAAAAAGGAAAAATGAAAAGAAAGATTTTGACATGATCCTTCGTTCTCAGAAAAAGGGTGGAGTTTAGAGAAAACTGTGGAGGTGCTTTCTTTCTTTCTTCCAAAGCTTGTGTGATTGATGTGGGTTTACCGAATATTTGGGGAGATAGCTCTCCTGAATGTAGCTATCCCTGGTTCGGGCTAGGTTCTAACCCGTTACGATTAATAAAATTACCAATTATCGTTAAAAAAAAAAATAGTAAAGTAACATAACAAAATACACAGTAATATATACTAATTTAAAGTAACACCTGAAGATAAATATCTAGACTAATCACCGAGCAAGATGCCATTGGTGATTACTCTAGATATTTATCTTCAGTTGTTGTTTTTTAACATTCCATTATTAGTCAAAATTTTGATGACCTTTGGTCGAAACCCTCACAAAGATTGGTCTAAATTTTGACCAATTTCTATCAAAATTTGTCATTGTGGGTTTGGCATCCTAATCATACAGTCTAAAGATTTCGACCAAGTAAGGTCGAAAGGTCTAAATATTTTGACCTACTTTGGTCCACAGTTCGACCTGATGAATTCCTAATTTAGCATATGTGAATTTTGACCAAGATTCATGTAGAACTTTCTACATTAACACTGATATGTTGAACATTCGACTCAAAAAATAGCGACCAAACCATTGGTCGAATAATCAACCAATATTGGTAGAAAATTTGACCAATTGTCCATCGAAAATAGGTGCCAATTGTACTAGTTCATGGAGAGGAACCATATCCTAATGATCAAATCTCCAACCTAAAGTGGGAGCAGGAAGATAATGCCCTAAGGATGACTGAACTGATTGAGAAAAAGAGGAAAGCTAAAGATGAAAGAAACATTGCAATTAAGTCATTAACAGCCTCTGAGAGAACAAGGAATCTGGTAGAGGAAGCTGTAAGGGAAAGTGATCTTATCATTTTGCAACTTCAAGAAGACATGCAAATAGTCACTCAAGAAAACACCAACATGCAAAAGAGTTGGCATGATAGGGATGATGCATGCAAGAAGATGACAATTGAGTTGTATCAACTGAAGGCTTGAAGAAAGGAATGAAACCCTAAGAAGATACAATGAAAGCTCGGTCAAGCTTGATGAGAAACTCAAAGCTCAAAGAAAGCACAAAGATCCCATCGGACTTGGGTTCACTAGTTAAGAGACCAAGGAAATTGGTGAGTCATCAGGAGCCAACAAAAGCAAGAAGGAAAAGAAGAAACTAGGAGAACAAAAAGGTAAAAAGACCTTCAACACTTCTTGCAATCACTATGGGAAACTGGGCCATAAAACAAGTAACTGCAAAAATGCACTAGTAAAGCCAACTAACAGTTACTACAAAAACTATTGCAAGCATGGCCACAAGACCAATGAATGTTGGTCTCACAGCATAAGTGTGTCGAATGGAATTAGGAGAAGCTTCAAGGGCTATTTCTACACATGCAACAAGTTTGGACACAAAGTTGATGAATGCAGATCCAAAACAATGGCATTCAGATCCCCACCGAGACTGGCACTTCCCAAAAGAAAATAGAACCAGAGCACAACCAACTGTGCTAATTGTGGCATGCAATATAGTCATAATGACTCTTGGTGTAAATCACCTAACAATAGAAGGGTAAATCCATGGAAGGCAACCGGTATAGTCTGTTACACCTACAAAAAAGTTGGACACCTAGCTAAAGACTGCAGGAACTGGTCAATGAACAAAAGAAAAGGATCGGTCGAACCGATGGAGAAGACCTCGTCTTCCAATGAAAAGAAAAAAAAAGGAAAGGTGACCAAGAAAGAAGTCAAGCAGATTTGGTTCAAGAAGGAATTAAAGAGCTCTAGTGAGGAGAAGACAGAGGGAAGATCATCATTTGCTGATGGTGATATCTCTTCAGCAAATTGAACCTAAAATGACTTAGAGGGAATTGGTAGCTCATCTACTGTTCCCGTTAGGACCGGTGAGCTACAAACTCACTCATTCAGGAAGTATAATTAGACAGGTAAGTGTTGATCAACCGGGGTTTGTTCAAAAAGGAAAAAGCCTGAATACTGGTTGGTGAAAAAGGAAAGAAAGGTTAGGCAAGGCAATTAATGTTGTAGTCGTTAACCAATAGTTACCATTTGGTAATTACCATTATGCCCTAACTCTATATAAAGAAAGGAGGATTACTCATTTACTTTTACTTTGTGATTTTGTGATTAACAAATTCTTATGCTTGAGTAATATTCTCATGCTTTGATCATCGTAAGATATTGTCTGTGATACCGATCAAGCGACTTTTTATGTAAGCCGGTTGTCAAGAAATGGCATCATCATCCTCTGTTGTCAAGTTGATCAAAGGGAACCAAGTTGACCGACCTAGCTACGATATTATGGTAGTTCAAAATAGGGAAAATGACATGGCTGGTGCGCTATCTTCTGTGCAAAATGGAGTCCTCATTACTAAAGATGTCACGACCTTCATTCATGCCAAGAAAGAAGAATTGGGAGAGACTTTCATTCAAAGCGAGTACCTCTCGCTATGCACAGATGAAAAAATTCATGATAAATACGTGAAGCTGGTGTCGTATGGGCTAATCAACAGAGTTTGTTGCCCGATCGTCTTCCGACCTAACTGGACTCAACTAGTTCTCAATCACCTTCATGAACTAGGATTCTTGCTCACAAAAGGAGCATGTGATCAAATCACAAAGGAAGACCTGCATAGAGTGACCAGGTATAGTGACAGAGGGGAAGAACTCACTATGAGAACCATCTCCAATGTCGTAGTCACCAAACTGACCAAGTCAAAATCTGATAGTCGATTAATGACCATCAACGACATTGAGGATGAAGGAGTTCAGTTTACATCCAATGTGATTGGTTACAAAATCTATCAATCCAACAACCTGAATAACATACTGGGAGGAGCCATTCATGTTGCTCACAAGATAATGCATGACAATGCTTAGTACAATATTTGTTCAATGCTTCGAGGACAAATATTTGAAAATATGAAGAAGCTAGGTATTGTCAGGAAGAAATCCCTAAACTATGGGACCCTACTGGTATGTCTTTACTTTTACTATTCTAATTTCTTCCCGGGAATAGGAAAGGTAACGTGGGGAATCGACCGGCCAGTTATGATCTAGATAAGTGATATGGCCAACTAACTAGGAAACCAGTTCAGTAAAGTCATGACCGAATACTTTGAGGCATTGCATGTAAGAATGTACGCAAGGGAGAGGGTGTCGTCAACTATTGTTGACCTGTACAAAGATGATGTGTGATTTCTGGTGTCCACTGACCACTGCATCATACAAGCTGTGGAACCAAGAACCGTGTATGCTCCTGAACTGGGTTACGAGATCTCCTCCAAGACAGCTAAGGCATATGCAGATGCCCTACAAGAAGCTGACCTAGATCTCTTTGCTTACCGGTTTAGTACCTATGAAGAGATTCAAGAGAATCTAAAGAAAAGGGCACCAATCAAGAATGTATATGTGAAGAGGACCCCTACACCAAAGAAGAAACCGGTGATTGATCTACCCAAAGCTCAAAGGAAGAGAGCACAACCTATACCCAACACTCAAAGAGAAGAATAGGAGGAAACAAAAAATGAAGAAACAGTTCCTCTAGTCAGAAAGAGGAAATCTGGTAAACTGGTGAAGGAGGATCCACCGAGAGGAAGAAAACCCACAATCGATGAATTTATGGCATGGTTGAAAGAATCTAGTGGAATGAGCTCAGTCAACATAAGATATCAATTTGAAAATGAAGAAGATAGGAGAAAATAGAGGAAGCAGTAGTTTACTACATTCACAAGTTCAACCTCTCTCCCACAGAACTTCATAAGGTTGTTCCTGATGATCTCCAAGAAATTCTTGAAGCTAGATGGAAAGCTTCAATGGATAGAGAAAAGGAGCTGAGGGTTCAAGCTATGCTTGAGGTTCAGAACCATCTCCCTCTAGATGAGGCCACTCACCAAGCCGAACTGCACAAGAAAAATTTCCTAATAAAGAGGAGGATCAGTCAAATGCTTATTGGTGAAGCTGAGCAGGTTCACGAGGAAGGTGTGGGAACATGGACAAAACTTCTTCAGACCCAAAAATAGGTAGAAGAAGCATGCCAAAGGACCACTAAGCCACATGTCATTGACACCGATAAAGGAAAAGGAGTACTAGGAGCAAAAGTATTGGTTAAAGAGAAGATTCCTACTAGACCGATCATTGTCAACATCACTGATGATAAATGCAGTGATCCAGCTCACCCAACCATTCTTGTCTCTCCAAAAAAAGGAAAGGCTTGCACCATGACTGTTAATGATATAGTTGATGAAGTGATGGATTTTGGAGAAGTAGACAATGTGGCTAGATGGTATAGTGTGCTAGGGGAGGAAGATAAACAAGCAGTAATAGTGGCTCTATTGGAAATCTTCTTGGATTACAATAGAACCCCAAGAGACTATTGGTCTAAGTTTCCCCCTAAACTCAATTCTAGGCTAATAACAAAATGGAGAACCAGTCTAAGCTCCAATAATAGAATCAATAAGGAGACATTGTCATAGGTCAAACCTGGTCTCAGTGAAGACAAAATCAAGCTTCTATTAGAGGAAGCATCAATGAATTCGGATACTAGAAATAGAGTTGCCAAGATAATAAATGGTTATGAAAATGAAGTCTAAAAAGAGACAATAGATTTCTAGCAACAGTATGATTTCAGTGCTCTTGAGGGAACAGGTTCATAGGATCAAACTGAAACAGCACAAGAACCACCGGTTCAATTCACTTCTCGTGAAGAACCTACAACTGGTAAGGAGATTATTCATAAAGAACAGTTCCCATCTAGTGAACAGATGAATTTGGGAGAGTCATCAGTCAAGCTGGCCACTGAAAACGCTACATGTGTTGAAGAAGAAATTATTGTGGGTGATCTACATACAGTTGAAGAGAAGCACAAGGAAGAAGTCCCACCAGAAGAGCAATTGGAACAAGAAGAGGATGCTCAACCAAAAGTAGAAGTACAATAGGAAGGGGAAGTACAGACAGAGGAAGAAAGGACAGAAGCAGAAGTCCTACCAAAAGAAGTGGCACAACCGAAAAAGATGATCCAACCAGAAAATGAAGAGGAAAGAGAGTTACCTGAACAAGAGCAACCGAAACAGGAGCCAAGACAAAAGGAATAGATAGATGTTCCAAGCTCGTCCTCATCCAAGAGGAAACTAACCTTTGCTGCAGACACATAAGCAAAGAATAACAAGGTTAGCAAGACCGTAGTTGACATAAGAAAAATGTCAACTAGGCAATTAAAGGAGCTGACAAAGAGGAAACAGGACATGGTCCTAACAAATGTCAAGAACATCCTGAGCAATTTTGTATCGGATGTTGACAATGATGAAGATGAACCCATAATTGATCAATTGGAGATTTTGGCACAAGTGATTGGAGAAGATCTCACTGATCCAGAGACTATAGCAATTGATCACTATGAGAAGAAGAGAATAGAAATTCTCCATAAACAAGTTGAAGAGATAAGGGTGACTGTATCCACCAACTTAAGGGTACTTCAACAACAAATTCAAGTTGTAGGAAGTCTGATGACCAAAACTTCTAATTTTGATACTTTTATGCAAGATCTGACAAAGAAGTCAACAAAGATTTCTGAAGACATAAGAGTTTTGTCTTCCCAATTTGATATAAAGAATAAGTCTGCAACAGATTTCAGCAGAGAAATGACAAGCCTAGCTCTCATTCTGAGAAAGGCATCTAAAGAGAAGACCAAGAGAATCCAAGATATAATTAGATTTCAATTATTTCTGGCCCCCACATTTGATTTAATGCAATAGACTGCCACAAATAATGAAAATCTAATCGGTGAACTGGACTACAAGACTATGGAGGACATGGAAAACATTATTGTCTCTCTAAAAGAAACACAAAAAAATATAGAATATGTAACCGATCAATAGAACCCTTTTCTTCATTCAGTGAAGAAAGTGTACAAGGACATATTTACAAAGTTACATATGTAAACCAGTTAGTACCACATTACCCTTTGTCCTATGGAGGCAAAAAGGGGAAGAAGAAATGGGAAGAAGACATCAGAATAAGAAGCTAAGAAAAGATACAAAGTAGATTCAGCTACAGAGCAGAAGGCAACACACAAACAAGGGAAGTCTATAGGAAAGAGAAGACTACAGGACAAGGTATTAATTGTGATGAGTAAGTGAGTAATGGTTTTGCCACCAATGACAAAGGGGAAGATTGTTAGCAAATTTAAGTTGCCATTAGTGAAGTTAGATGCAAACACCATTCCCACCGGTATAGGTACATCGGTAGATCACTCATATTACTTCATATGCACCAGTAGACTAAACAGAGTATATGCACCGGTAGACTAAACAGAGGAGATGCATCGGTAGACCGAATGGAGTACATAGTACCAGTCTTATATTGCATACAGGGATGGACCGGGTATAATATTGATATCGGTCGACTACATATAAATCTGCACAGGATTATGCAGAATTATTTGATTTAAAATTGGATTATACGGAGCATTCACCGTCTAGAACTGGAGTTAGCTTTTTAACAAGAGTTAGTTTTATTTTTACGCGGATGTTTCAAGGTAAACTTGAGATCATCTTGAAAATCTTTTTGTTGCATGATTTATGGATGAGTTTACAGCCTGGAGGTTTTATGAGTTAATTTTTAATAAGATTAATTTCTTATATATACAGGTCATAGGACTCAAAAGAGTTGTTGTTGATTATACAGAGCAAGAGAGAGATTTCTTCTGAGAAGAGCTACGGTCACAAAGGTGAAAGACAGAAAGGATCAACAGCCAGGCAGAATAGTAAGGTCAACATGTATGATCTAATCAGACAAAGAGTGTCAATTAAGATCATTGCTTTTATTTTGTGAAAGGAAATTCAAATCCCTCTATCAGGGTGAACCCTAATAAGTTCTTTGTATAAATCCTTAAACCGGGTAGCATTTTAGTTGATGTTGAAAGTCCTTGAACAAAGTGACTCCTAACAGAGTTAAGATCTTAGCCGATCTTCTACCAAATCCCTTAATCGGGTAGCACTCTTGCAAGTGCTTTGTAAGCTCCTAACAGTGTGTCTTTATTACTGCAGTAGTGAGGTTGTGAGCTCTGTCTCACTGTGATTTTTTCCTTCTAACCGAGGGTTTCCTCGTATATATGATGTGTTAATCTGAGTATTTCTATTTCTGTTTGTGAATAATTATTTACATTCTATTTATCTTGCCAGAATGTTTATACATGTTTTAAATTGCAATAGAAATAGTATTTACTGATTCACCCCTCCTTTCAGTAATCGGTTAGGAATAACATAAACAAGTAGTAATCAAAGACAAATAAAATTGTACTAATTATTCTATAGAAATACAATTACAATATTATTAATGTTTAAAACAATATAACACAATATAAATTTAAACAACTAATTTCACTTAATTAAAAAAGAACGAATATAATTTTGATCAACTTGCACAATATAACAACCAAACTAACACTAAAATGACATATATATTAACACTAAAATGACATATATATCAAGATCACCAAAAAAAATTCAAAAAAAAAAATTACAATAAATTACTTACATATACAATTCAACTCCAATCATATTTTTAAAAAGTAAATATACATTAACTGTTAAATAAAATATTGCTTAAAAATTGATGTTTTCTAAGCTTTGATTGCTTCAAAGATACTTTTTTTTGTTTTTAGCATCTCTTGGCCCACTTTTTTGCACGTTAAAAAAGTTTAGAGAACAATACTACCATAACTTTCAATGGAGAAATATATTAAAAATACCGAAATTTTAATTAAAAACAAAACAAACAAACGACAAACTACAAACACATTAAACTAAAATAAATGAAATTCTGTAATCACAACCGCAGGACAATTTTCAGGTACAAAACTTGTTCGAATGGAATGCATGCGTTTAAAACATATATTATTTTTTCTTAATGACTTTGACAAATTCATAGCGTATTTCAACGTTACGTTACGTGTTTGAGAAGCTAAATACACAAATTCTGCATAATAAATTACTTTTCCCTCAAGTCTTCGAAAGAACGTTCTGATGAGATGTCATAGAGTTTACCATGTCTCACTTCATTCATTTAGAGATTGAAACATGAAAATCAATTAAACTCAAAACAATTGTAACATGAATAATCTATTGGTTTGAAAGAGTATGACATGGACAAAAAATTAAAAAAAATCAGGTTCAAGTTTCAACTCATGATCCTCGCTTGCCACTTTTCACATCTTTGGAAGGAAACAGAAGCTTTTTTGAATTATGTGAATTGTAACATTGAAAATGAAATGGAAAGGCTTGACAAGTTCATCTTCTAGAGACCTTTTTTTTTCAATGGCTCTATCCAAAGTCCTATGTCACTTGCAACATGATATCACTAAGAGATTTTTTTTAACTGTAGCTTGGACTTTGAAATTTGAAGTAGGTAGAGAAAATTAATATAAAGCCCAGTGCAGATATTCAGACTCATTACTCTTGTGAATCCTTCTTCATATGTTCTGCAGTTGTTTTTTCAGAGGCTAACAACTTTGCAGAATGAAGAAGTGTTTGTTTATAGTGCTCTTGGTTACCCTCACCACAATTCAAGTCACTTCAGGGTTAGACTTATATGACATATTGCC
Source organism: Chamaecyparis obtusa (assembly GCA_027943335.1). Taxonomy (NCBI): domain Eukaryota; kingdom Viridiplantae; phylum Streptophyta; class Pinopsida; order Cupressales; family Cupressaceae; genus Chamaecyparis; species Chamaecyparis obtusa. The sequence continues at coordinate 572,185 of BSBK01012531.1, read as the reverse complement.
CCCTTTGCCATCATGGTTACCAGGTATAAACTTATAAGCCCCTCTCTTCCACCTACCTGTTCAGGGATTTTTAACAAGTTTTTAGGTTTTTTCTTCATAAGTTAGTGTTATTTTTATGTCCAGGAGTAAATGAATCATCCAATTTGGAACATAACAAGTAGTTGAAATTATAAGGGATTGTAGTACCATGTTTACAGAATATCTGTTGGGCAAGCCTGGCCTTTGGCCTTTTAACTTATGCCCTTAAAGAGACAAGGATGGGTCAACTATAGTGGGATGGGTATGGAAGATGCCTATTTCACTGTAGTTGGTGTTGAAAAATCATGGATTTAAAAGGTTTGGTAAGCACTTTCAATTAACATGCTTTTAAAAAGACCCAAAAAAACTGCAAAATAAGAATCAGTAGGAACTTTGATAAAATAAGAATTCGTAGGAATTTTGATGTAAGGAACGAATATGTATTCTTACAGTCTGATATTGGACGATCTGTTTTTGGGTTTACATATAGTTTATAATAATATAACACTATTCTGTATTCCTTCAGAAAACATTTAACTGTACGGAAAATAAGATGTATATACCTTAACTTCTATAAAACTTGAACTTATATAAAAGAGACTATAAGTCGGGAAATTCTATGTCTTTGACCATATCATGGAGCTCGAATGTTTGGACTCTGATGGTGTTGGTGATACTGTTTCTGATTGACATTAATGGAAATTTTAGTACCTATTAGTAGATGTGTTACTGTTCTCCCTCTGAAATAACAAGTTTTGATGCTGCTGACAGTTAAAGATGATGTACGTTTTGATGTTGCTACAGTTAAAAAGTTGTATCGGAGCTTTATCAAAATAGTACAGAGACAATTAGTGTTACCTTTTGAAGTTTTCTATATTGTTAATCATTCATAAATATTCTGTTCGTACAAGCATTAACATGAGTAGAATATTAATTCTTTTCAAGCAGTCACATTAGAAATTATTTACAGTAGATCAATATAGTTATAATATAGAAACATGCTTACTTAGAATTTCATATTAGATTGGAATTCAAAATTGAATCTCCACTACGGAAAATTCAATGCTCAACCAATTAAATTTGACCCTTGAACATGTCTGACCACTGGTGAGAGACCTAATAAGTATTGATTGTGTGGGACAGATTAATCCCCATATGAGAAGTATAAGGCACATACACATGGGCGTACCAGTTGTTTGGGACACAGAATATTTGTTAGAAGGGACAGAAATGAGGCTCTAATCCCCAAATAGGAAGTATTAAGACACCAAAAAGAGCATGGCATGGGTTATCTGGGAAGGCAACAGATAGGGGACATACCAGAGTATGCCCTGTGGTTTCACAAGCACTGGAACCTGGATTCATCCTTTCTTTACCACTCAGTGAATCATTGAATTACTACAATTTGAAACTTTAAACATTTAAATTTTCAAACTATTTTGATTTTAGATTGATAGGTTGTAAGGTATTGTTTTATCTTTAGTATGGTCTTTGTTTCATTTGATTGTTTTTTATTGTCTAAACTGTGTTTAATGAACTAAACCCCTACTTATCTTAAGAATTAAATCAATAATAGATTTGAGATTTAGACAGAGCAAAATAGATTTCTGAATCTCATTGTTTTTGTTTGATTCAATGCAGAAGTTAATAATCGCTGCAACGCTACACACTGTGGGAATGGAACCTGCGTGACTACAACTGATTATCCCTATGTGAAATGTGTATGCAACCCAGGATGGAGACAGCCAGAGCGTTACTATGATCTTCCTTTTCGACCCTGTGTTGTTCCCAATTGTGAGTTTTGCAAAACCCCCCAAAAAATTCCCCAAAATTGGAGATCTGTACAATAATCCTTTGTTCATATCTGCACAGGTTACAATGGTTTGAGAAATCACAATCTTAACAATCTTACCTTTATAATTAATGCGCAGGTCCTAAAGAAAATCGATTGTTAATGAATGAATAATGTTGTGCAGGCACCATAGATTACGCTTGCAGTGGTGCCAGCCCACCATATTATGCTGAGCCACCCCACCCTGACCTTCCAAAAATTTCAGAGCCATTGAATCGTAAGTACTGAATTATATAGTGTGCTTTAACACTGGTATACAGAACTGCATAAACTTATTTGGCACTGACAAAAACTCTGCTTTGAATTTTCAGCATGTTCATACAATGTGTGCGGAGCTGGGGACTGCATTCTTAAGTCCAATGTCACACTGGAATATCAGTGCAATTGCTTCAAGGGATATGGGAATATAATGGACTGGAATTGGGGTTTCTGCTCTAAAGAATGTAAGGATTTTTCTATTTCTGTTTCTAATTTTGAACTTTTGGAGTGATTTTTTTGAGAATTTGGATTTGGAAATAAGGATTCTAGATCTTAATTGTGATATGGTTAATTCTCACAGGTGAACTCCAGAAGGACTGCTCTCGCCTTAATGTTTCAGTCAGTAGTAATGACTCAACTACTGATACTTCTAGCAATGGTGCTCAAGGTAAAATAACTATTTTTATCAGTTAAGATTCAAGAATCAAATTGTAGTGTACCCATTATTTTTCTTAGTAAAACTCGGGCAAGGTCTTATTTCAGTAAGCTGAATTTAAACTTTGACTGTTTCATGAATATTTATATTATTTTACCCTTCATTGATAAAATTTCAACATTGGCATAACATCACATTGAATTTTTGGCTTTGCTGTTTGCAGGGGGTTTGGTGTTTATGAAGGAAAACAGCCACTTGGTCACAGGTTCAATTCTGGCAACATTGATAGTGCTCTTGGTCAAATGATATGACGAACCAGAACATGCCTTATATTATTTATTTGTGATTTTTCCACTTCAGATTTGGGTTGTTTTGATTCAGCTGATTCAGTTGGATGATTGTATTTGTTTATTTGAATTCATCATTTGTAGCTATATGATTCAGTTTTATATAAATAAAGTCGTCATTTTTCATTGAAATTATGACTACTTGTATTGTCTTGTACTCTTCCATGCCTACAACTATTGTTTTGGACTCTTCAATTTAAACCCAAGGCAAAATAGATTTTTGCATCAAAGTTCATAGAACATATGAGAAAAAGAAATTATAAAAGTGAAATCTTTCAAATGATACGTGTTTTGGAAAATTTCAATCCCACATTATTCACGATGTACAATTTCAAATATCTGTAGTGTTGGAAATAAAAAAAGATTAAAATTTGAAGCTAATCTTCAAGTACAATCACCTTGCACTTATAAAGGGAGATGAAATGCGTGAAAAGGACTTCTTCTAATCAAAGATAATTTTAAGACGGCTAAGCATGTCAAAAATTTCAACTACTAGTGCTGGTTGTTAGAAAAGCTTATTTCAAGTAGCTATGAATAATTAATTTAAAATAATATTTAGTTGAAATATAGAGGAGAAGATCTGGTAGTTGAGTATTTTTCAATAGTTGTTATGATGTTCATTCATTTAATGTTCAATATGTTTAAAATCGTAGCATTAGTAGTTGTGACTTTTTGTTAGTGTTGAACATGTGTGTTGATAATTGAATGAAATGCATTCTTTAGATCTAAAAAGTAACAAATCATGTGATGCCACATCAATACACCAATAAAACATAACTTAGTGCACAACCATTGGTCTAACTTTTTTGGAGGATAATTTTGGAAACCTCAAAAAATGAATTATTTAGATCTAAAAAGCAACAAATCACGCGATGCCACATCAACACACCAATAAAATATGACTTAGTGCACAACTATTGGTCTAATTTTTGTGGAGGATCATTTTGGACACCTCAACAAAATACATAAAAATGTTACATCATAATTGAGGATATAGACTTGAAACCTTAGTTATAAGTAGGGGACTTTCCAAGTAAGATGCAACAAAAAATTGGGAGTGATTTGAATTTGTCATGTAGGAATTTGAGAGACAAAGTTAGGGTGCTCAACAAATGAATTCTCTCCCCTATAATGATTGGTTTTAATGCAGTTAATAAGTACCAAACATTAAAATAAGCTTCCTATGATACTCAAAATCATATAGATAGTCTACACGCTCAAACAAACAAAATGTGGAGTGCAAAGGTGCAAAGGTCATGAATGATAGAAAATAAAATCTTAGGAGCTTCTTCTTAGGGATAGTAGAAGTAAATAGCATACTTTTGACCTCACCAAAAGCTCATTGGATTCAACCTATGTTGGAATCCTAGACAAAGTCTCCAAAAAAAAATTGGATGATCCTTAGGAGATTAACCTTAGCAAGAGGATGAAGCAAAGTGGTTGCCTTCTTATCACCAATATGGTGCATAATTTTCAAGTCATACAAAAATTTGGTTATTTTGAAAAAATTAAACTATCACTAATTACAAACATGTTTGAGGATATATATGAAATTTGTCCTTGGTTCATTTTATTTATATTGTTGTCTTCCTCTCATCACCATGGTGTGTCACAAGATGAGTTGGGACATATTCAATATATTAGACACAAAAGAGCAATATTAAGGTAAGAAAGTTAATGACTTGTTAAAGCTAAGTGACCGTGATAGATGCAAGAGAAAACAAAAAAGGTAGATTTGGCACAAGTCGGTATGTGTAATTTAGATTGTTATCAATAGGAGAAAATGTTAGGACTCAATTTGATAGTGCCAAATTCTTCTTTAGTACCAACTCCTTTATGCACGTAGGCCTAAATTTTCCCATCACATTTAATAGATCAGAGAAACCTTTGCATGGGAACCCATTTGGCAACTTCACCTTTTTATGGGTGTCTATTTCACAACTTTACCTAAGTGTTATTTTTTGTCAACCTCCATATGCCTATCAAGTGTGAAAAGTTGGGAGAATTTCAAAAACTCTAAGTGAAGGAGTTTTATGTTTAAATTCCTAAAAACATTTTCTTGTGTTAAATTTTTTGAGTTGATATACACCCTTGGATCTTGTGCCTTTGTCCTCTCATCTCCTTTATCCTTGAAATATTGACTCCCCAATACTTGTTTTCACCTTTTGTTTCTCAATTCCTCTCATTGTCCTAATCCTTGTGAGAACTTGGACATATGAAGTTGATTTTAATTCCTCGTTTTCTATTGCCTCTCAATACATGTTGGTCTACTCACACATTTCCTCCAATAGATCAACATAATTATTCAACACAATGAGACTTGGTTCTAAGGTTCCTTCTATACCCAAAAACCTACCAAAATCTAATTTTGGCCCAAAAACCCAAGCATGGTACTTTATTTCACCTAGCTCCTTGTAATGGAAATACCTTTCAATAGTTCCAAAATGAATTTGTGTGTTCCCAAAGAATTCATCTCTCTATTTTGTATGCTTGACCCATGCCCTAACACACCATAATCAGTTTTCCATTAATAATGAGGATAATTTGTAGAAAAGAAGGGTTTGCAATCCTATCCTACAAGTACATAAAGCTTTCCTAGATTGTGATTTTTAGCAAAACTCAAGGAGTAATGATGCCAAAGAATATGAGTGTCCATGACATGGAACCAATAAAAGATCTTTTAGTTTAATGTTAATCTACACACCCTCTTGTGTTGGTTTGTAGATTTTTGGGAGTTCCCAATCCCTTGGCACTTCTCACATATGAGCTCTATGGCCTACATAGGAACTATATATACAATTTGGTTCCATGATCAAAGGGTTGATTATTTTTTGTTTTAGTTACCATGGTGCTCAAATATTTTGGGGGTGCCAACTCAAACCAATCTTGTTTATTTTGCAAGCAACATACATGTGAAACTAGATGGAGGTAAAAATTGTAAGTGTTATTTGTAACAAAATATCTTCATGATAGTTTGTATATTTTCAAAGGAATTTCTTATTTGTAGCTAAGGTTTATTATTTTTCTCATTTGGTGGCACAAGTGTAATACAAGACTTGATGAATGTGACATCATTCAAATGCATTGCAAACATTGTAAGAATCTCTTCCATATCATACATGAATTTATGCAACTCTATGATATGTTATTAAACATGATTTGCTATTGATATCACATATTTGGTGTATGTAAAAGAAATGCTCATTATTCCTTATAGTTTTTGTTTGTTATTTTATTTGATATACTATCTTTGTTTCCCAATGGATAGCCAAGGTCCTAAGAACTAATGATTTATTCACACACCTTTAAACAGAACAAAATCTAAAACTAATAGTGTAGGAAATAGTTTTAATAGATTTTTTAGTTTTTGATTAAGTAGTTTAAATAGGGAAATCTCAATTGCGGGCGTAATCATTTAAATTAGTTTTTTGAAGTATGGCATTACACCCTTATCTTACATTTTCTACAATTATTGTCACATTAGCTATATAGGAGGTTATTTATGCAATGTTTTAGTGTTTAGCCTGGTGCTAGTCTTTGGTGTTAAATTTTCTTTGGATATAACTACAAAGTTTACACCTTGTAACACATTTCCATAATTTCATTCCTGGTTAGAATACCTCTAGAAATACCCTCCTCAACCTAGCTAGGCCCAAAGTGTGGGATAATTTATCCATACTTTTTTGTTGGTCTTGAACCCTCTATAGTATATTGATCAACCCTTTTTACCTCATGAATGATAACCCCTACCCTTGAAGGTAAAACTATGTTCTAGGATTATGAAGCAATAGTGTCTTTAACTAATAGATGCCAAGATATCTAAAATGGTCTAAGCATGAGTAGCATTTGAGAAACTATGAATAGTTATGTACATTCTTATGGATACAAAGAAGGTATGAACATTCAATAAGGGCACAAGTTATTTTTAAGTATCATTATTTGGGACAAAACACTTGTCTACATAAGTTATTTCTACCTTCTTTGTGGTCATCATTTGGTTAAGTCATTTGATTTAGTTGAGGAAAACAAGATTTCTTGAAGTAATTTGGTGTTGTAATAATACTAAGACAAACTATTGTGTGTCTTGTTTATTTATGCTTGACATCCTCATGTGGCCTTTTACAATAGGTGTGACAATTTTGGTTTGGGATTTAACCAATGTTTATGTTAAAATAAAAATATATTAAGTTTCTCAAAGGTTGTGAGTTTTGAAATATAAATGGAATCATTTGAAATCTTGTACAAAGGTTTGTAAATTATGCATATTTGCCAATGACATCAAATCAAGCTAATATCAGTTATTCCTAGTTGTATGAACAACATTTATAGGACTTCAACTCAAATCACAAGTAGAAATTTGTGATAATGAAAATGGACAAAAATTGTAATCATTATAATCTTGGTAATTAATGAGTTATTGGAAATATAGATATCATATAATGTACATACTGTAGTATGGTGGTAAATTAGAATTATGAATTATTATTTTCCAAGCACACTTTTATGATTGTGTGATTGTCAAAACATAAAATAATTTTCTATCTTTTGAGAAACCTACATCAAGTTTTGTGCATTATATTCCTAAATATTGGTAGACTAACAATTAGAAATTGATAGAAAAAAACATGATGAGAAGGAATAATTTTGATGGTGCGAAGGGGGAGGATGTTGACTATGACGATGAAGATCCAGGTGGTGTACTATGTCGTCTCTATAGAGTCTTTGTTTGTGGGCTTCGATTGGGTGCGCCTAGTTGGGGTCTTTTGTTCTTCCCCTGCGACCATTCTTGTTTCTGGCCTTGCTCGTGTTTTGGCTACTCCTACAAGGGTCTTCCTTGTTAGAGTAATAAAGTGTTTGCTTATTAATTAAATCGTGTTTGATTTAATTACTAAGTCACTTATTACCTCTTTCTACTTAAGCTAAACTTTAGGCATATAATAATTAATTGCTTTATTAATTATTATTGTGCAACCTAGGTTTTACCTTTTTAGGTTTTTAGATCTCCTTTTATAAGGATTGATCTCCTTTATTTTTATAACATATTGTAATATATTATTTATTATTGAATTGCAACTTTTGTTTTTGCACATCAAGAATGTTTTCTCCTCTCTCATGGATCAATGCATTCAGGCCTCCATAGTTTCTTGCTTCTTCTCTCTCTTTCTGTGACAGGTGTTTGCATGCAAGTGTTCTTGGGAGTTGTGAGTTGTTTACTCATCAACACCAATATGGTATTAGAGCTTCAGATCTACTTGCCCCTGTCCTCTTCCTAAGAGATTTGGCTGTGTTCGTCAGATATAAATTTTCAGAGGTTTTTCTTTCAGATCTGGGGGGACCTATTTTTCTGGTCATCTTAGCTTCAAACAGACCTCACGGTTACGTTCACAGCATCCAAGAACCCCTAGATCCATATAAAATTTGTCCAATTTGGACAAAGTCAGAATCTGTGGCAAAAAAAAATTGTAACTGGGCCCGACATGAATCCTGAGACTGTCACTATTTTTTGGATCATTTCTGGCCTAAACGGACCTCACAGTTGCGTCCAGAGCATTCAAGAAACTCAAAATCCATCTAAAACTTGTCGATTTTGGACAAGTTGGCCTCTAACGCAAAAATATTTTGTGTGCCAGGCCATACGACCTAGGTACACATCCCGAGGTAATTTTTTGCCACATACGGCACTGCTAACGGCCCACCAGCGGTAATTGCCAGCATTCATCCCCTAGTCAAGGCTAGCCTAAGGTCATATGTAGGGCCAGAAGACCAATGGCTAGGATTTTTAGCCCCAACCTCAGCCCCCTGGTCATCCACGTGACCAGGGTCTTATTTTTTTAGCGCCTAGGCAAATTTGAGCCTTAACAACCATTTGGCCGTCAAATTTAGGCTCGCAGAATGCTGACATCAGCACATGTCAGCACCATTTTAGACACTTTTTTGGGCCCTCCGGAGCTAGCTGTGGCTTTTTGCTCATAACTTGAGCATACGATATCATTTTTTGGCAAACGAGATACCGTTGGAAAGATTGTTCAAAGGTAGATCTTTCTAGCATTTCAGATTTTGGATTTTTTGCCTCCATTTTTTCGGACCAAAGGTTCAAAAATAGAGTTTCTTTTCTGCCTTCCATTTGGTGTAGCTTGTGGTTTTTTGCTCATATCTTGAGCATACGGTGTCGAAATCGGGAAAATGAGATATCATCAAAAAGTTGGTTTTGCACTCTATCCAGATCTGGAGGTCTTAATTTCTCATTTTTCTTTTTTGATGGTTCTTTTATTGTCAAAGCTAGATGTACAGTTTTGCACTTTGGGAGCTCTATCTTGCGCATCCAGACTTTGTATTGGGCAAACGATATATCGTTGGAAAGCTTGTTCTGAGAGTTTTCCATTGATGTGAGTTTTTTTCCAGATTCTTCTCCAAGTACATTTTATTTAGATTTTTGCATTTTTGCAATCTGGTGGATATCTTGGATGTTTCAGGTCCTGGGATCTCTTCCCTTTGAGGGATGGCTCATCTTAGGTTGTTCTTTTTTTTCAATAGCCTTTTCTCTTCTTTGAGCAGTGTATACTTCATTTTTGTAGCATTCTTTTATGCACACGCACTGAGATAAAGTGTCATTCTATTGCATGTATGAGATTTTGCAAATGTTCGTGCTCTATGTACTCACACTCCATTATAAAGTGCCAGGGGGGGTTTTGATGTTTGCCCTTATTTTCCATCTACTTTTTTCATGTGAGAGTTCCTCCAACGACATTAGCCTCAGGTATCTCTATATGTGTTTGTACTCTCTTTGTACATTTGATGTTTCAGATTCTTCTTCATCATGCAATTCATATTGGATGATCTTTTCAGTGTACCTATCATTACTCCCTTGCCAATAGTATGGGGGGGTTTCTACTATTGGTTCTACTGCTTCCTTGGTTTGATAGTGTGAGCTATGTATTCAGTATTTGATTCTATGTACTAGGCGGATGCAGTGGCTGGGTACCTATGCATTCCGGTGAGATGGATCATTTACCATATGGACACTCTTTTCTGTCTTATTTTTGGATGCACTCTTCTAGCTTTGATTGATCAACTCTTTAGACTTTTGGTGTTTATGCCATCTGTATCTTCGAGTTTAGGTGTTTGACTTTGTTTTCCTCCTGATTCAAGTAGTGTCATTTGAGGGCACTCAAGCATATTACAATCTTCTCTACTTGGTCATATTTCAGTAGAGGATCTTTAGATCAGCAGTTAGTTCTTGACAGAGTTTGCAGTTTCTTGCTTCATTGATGTTGTACACGTTCATCTTTGTTCCTATTTTCTGGAACATTCCTAGTTTTGGAGGCTTCTTAGTCCTTCAGACTAGTCTTGGTCTCTTTTTGGAGTAGAGTTTTTCCCATGTGGTTTTATCTATTTCTCCTCTTTTATAGAGATTCTCTTTTTTACTTGGGTACTTGATCAGACCTTTTGTTGTCAGGACCCATTTGCTTTTAGTAGTTCTTTCTAGGTTTTTAGCTTCTCCCAAAGTTCATCTTAAGGGGGGGTGTTAGAGTAATAAAGTGTTTTCTTATTAATTAAATCATGTTTGATTTAATTACTAAGTCACTTATTACCTCTTTTTACTTAAGCTAAACTTTATGCATATAATAATTAATTGCTTTATTAATTATTATTGTGCGACCTAGGTTTTACCTTTTTATTTTTTCAGATCTCCTTTTATAAGGATTGATCTCCTTTGTTTTTATAACAGATTGTAATAGATCATTCATTATTGAATTGTAACTTTTGTTTTTGCACATCAAGAATGATTTCTCCTCTCTCGTGGATCAATGTGTTCAGGCCTCCATAGCTTCTTGCTTCTTCTCTCTCTTTCAATGATAGGTGTTTGCATGTAGTTGCTCTTGGGAGTTGTGGGTTGTTTACTCATCAACACCAATATTCCTTGTCACAACCCATTTTTCTATTTGCAATCGAGTAAGTTCCTTAAATCTAGGACTAAGTTATGCCTATTTTTAGGGATGGAGTAAATTTCTCCATTTTCATTGCGCAGTGGAAGTGGGAGAGAATGAGATTGTTGATGGCATCATCTCCAAGTGTGTGTGCAAAATCAAGAGGCACGTTTCTTTCCAGGCTTTGTGCACACTGAGAAAAGGGAATTAGAGGGTAAGTTTAGAGGACACGATAGTTAAGGAGTGAGAGATTGGCACAGGGTTGGGAGGATGAGAGTGGAACTAAGGACGGAAGATGGGAGAATGAGAGAAAAAGGAGGAATAAGGGAAGATCAGAGTAGGAGCATGGTTTTTTTAATAGGGGGAAGATCGATATTAGAAGGGAGACGCATAAAAGAGGTGGCAGAGATATGTATAGGGAGCACACAGAGAAGAAGGTGTGCAACCATGAGGTGAATATCAAAGAGGACGTGCGGATTGAAGCTTGTGAAAAAGAACAGTGGGGATCAGTTTTGAAGAAGCTAGAAGTTCAGACCTACCATTGTAGCTTCCAGGTTCTTTTCTGATTATATGTACTCTTAACTATTGATTGGAATCGGTTAAACTAGTCCTGATATGCTCAGTTAAATTCCTCTATTCTTTTTTTATATTTGCTGAGATTTGGCATTGGAATTTCAAAGCTTTTTTTGTGTCTTTAAAAATGTTATTTTCTAAATAAAGAGTTGGTATTAATTGATAAGGGATAACAATAGTCTTCCTTATAAACTTTGTGTCGCTTATTGTTTTTTATCAAATCAGAAGTATATCTACATTTATCATCGTTATCATCACTATACATAAGTGCAACATCTGATCACTCGTTTCTAGACTTCTATCAACTTTCACACAACATGCAACATAGCAAGTTGACATCAATACAAACAATAAGTTAACATCAATGACAACACTAAACACATATTACTAACTGATAGCTATTCAAAATAAATATAAAAACAAAATAGTAACTATTTATCAAATTAGATTTATTTTTTTAATAAGTTCCTAAATTCAATAATGCATATTTTGAAATATCTTTATCTTTATATGCTTTGTATGCACTTTTTACTTTCCATTCTCACACTCTCTACTATTCCTGATGATGGATCACGGAGTGTGATCCGAAACGTCATTGATGAAAAAAACTCACACAATCGAATCCAGAAACATTGTATGCTTATCTTAATGGATTGTGGAAATCTGTTTGTGTTAATATCTTTATTATTCACATGTACATACATATCTACATAATTGCCTACATATTAAGCACTAACATTTATGCAAATCAAACAATACTAGTTCTAATAAACTATATTGCATAGTTAAATACAACTAATTAAATTCATATTTTAAATCTCGCTATCAAGAATCAAGAAATCAAATGTAAAAAATGGCAAGTATTATTTATTATACTTGAAAATTATATACAAAACATGTCAAACAATTTGGTCATGCCAAACTCAATGCAATGTGATTCAATAGATCTGGTATAGATACATGATGGAAATTGTTTATTTAAGTGATGCCAAATCCTCCCTATCTTCTTTTACATAAAAGAAAAATATATATTTAAAAAATAAAACTATAAAATAATTGTGATATTGCTATCAGATTGTGTAGTTTTTAGGCAAACTCATTGACTCATGTTTTATAAATAATGATAAAATAATTATTAAAAACACACACACATATAATTTTGATTTACTTAACTCCTATAAATAAAATAATTTGAATAGATATCTTTAAGGGCTTGTTTGCTGGAATTAGACTCGAATTGGGATTGTCAAATCCCGAAATTGACATTTTCGAAGTTTGTGTTCAAAACATGAAACTGAAATTGGGATTGTCAAATCCCGGAATTGACATTTCGAAATTTGTGTTCAAAACATGAAACTGGAATAGGGATTTGTTAATTCCCATTTACCCCCAAAACCAGCATTTGAATCTTCCATCTAAATAGGTGGAATTGGAAAATCAATTCCAATTCTAGTTAAATGGGAACTGGGGGTAAAACAAAATTTATAATATTTTGAAATACATATGCAAACAACATTTTTCATCTTCTCATTATGAATTCCAAGGTGAATTCAAGGTGAACCAAACAATTCCAGCCATATTCCAAAAACTATTTTCCGAATTTAAAACTTCAAGACTGGAATTTGACAATTCCAGCATTATTTAATTTCAGCAACCAAACGGACCCAATGTATTTATATTTTTATGTAAAAAGAATAAGATGAATTCCACATCATCAACATAAAAGCAATAAGTTGTTGTAAACAATAATACCCAACCTAATAAAACGTTCGTTATAAATTCTTTGGAAAAAACAGTAATGTAATGTTTGCCAAATACGTACCAGGAGAGATGATTTTCCTGCTTACCTCTTTTACGTTTGAAAGGGAAAAGAAGCTACCTGGCTTGAAAATGCCTCCTGACATTGAATCTAAATAGAGTCCAAAGTCCATCTTCTAGAGATATGTTTTTTCCATTGATCTTTTCAAAGTCCCAGAGTCAGTTCCAATATGAGATCACAATAGACTTTAATATAACTGTAATATGGACTCGAAAATTCGCAGAAGTCAGGCAAAACTCCATATAAATCCCAGTACAGGTATGCACATTCATTACTCATGTAAACCCATCTTCATATCTTCTGCAGTTGTTTTTTCAGAAGCTATCTTGTTTGCAGGATGAAGAAGGGTTTGCTTATAGTGCTCTTGGTTGCCATCACCACGTTTCAAGTCACTTCAGGGTTAGACTTTTATGACATATTGCCCCCTTTGCCATCGTGGTTACCAGGTAAAAAAAGGTCTTTTAAGCTCCTCTTTTCCACATACCTGCTCAGGGATTTTTATATAGTTTTTACTTTTATTTTCCAAAAAGTAGTGTTATTTTTATGTCCAGGAGTAAATGAATCATCCAATTGGATAAAAAGAAATGGTTTATTTTAAGAGATTATAGTAATATATGTATAGAATATTTGTTGGGCAAAAGTTATACAATCAAATCTGGCCTTTGGCCTTTTTAACAAAGAGACAGGATGGCTCAACTATAGTAGGATGGGTATGAAAGATGCCTATTTCACTGTAGTTGGTGTTATATAGGATCCCAGCTTTTAAAGGTGAGGCTTTTTTAAATTGGGTTTGCGCTTTTAATTAAGATGCTTCAGAAAAAACCAGAAAACTTTGAAAACTGTATTTTGTCTTTTGGAGTTTCAATTTTTTAACATACATGGTATAATAGTGTTGGATGTGAATGTTTTTAATTAAAGATAAAATAAGTTTTGAAGGAGTTCTGTAATCTTTTACATATGAATTTTAACAAGGTCCAAAATCTAATTACAGACAGTTGCGAAAAATAGAACACTAACATCAACCCAACCCAACAGTTAGCTAACCAACAGCAGCCACAAGATAAGCCCAAGCTGCAACAACACTAGGCTGAAGCTTTTACACAACTCACAAATTTTTTTGACGGACTTCTATAACTTGATCAATAGGTTTTAAAATGGCTCCCATAACTTTCTAGCAATATGTCCATGAGTTCCTTTCTCCTTCCAAAATCTCCACCTCAATAGTAAAAGGAGGAAAGAAAATAAGAACAAGGCCAGCATCAGCTAACTTGCAATATACAAAGAAAGAACAGAAACTGCTCCTTTACAATAACAAACCACCTCTCCTGCACCAACATTCTCCTCCTCAATAGGATCGGACAGGAGAGGAAGCTAATTGACAAATTGGATATGAGTGTTGCTGATTGACAATTGAAGGAAATTTTAATATATATATAGATAGACTGTTGTGTTGAAAATAGTACAGTGACATTTAATTACAACTATTTTTCCATTTTCCAATCTTATTTGAACCACCATCCATTGAATCATCACGAGTTAGACATAAGTCTGTAGAAACAGGTTTACTGTCATACGTGAGGTTTTTGTTTTTTATTAAATGAGAAGAATCAAGGGTTAGTACAGTAAGCCTGAGTTTAATTCACCCTTTCCTATAACCTCGAGTGTAATATGCAATGGAACTCGCAGCAGTAGCACACATCCCATTCAAATCAAAAATCAAACCCGGAGCCTGATGGATTACTCCCATTATCATTCCTAGACAATTCCTCAGAAAATATCTAATCCTCATATAGGAGATATCAAGACATACAAAAGCATAGCATGGTGTCTGGAATCTGCGGGAAGGCGACAGGCTGGGGACACAAATCAGAGCATGTCCTGCAATTCCACAAGGACTCAAACCTTGATCCACCCGTTCTTTACTGTTCAGAGAACCGCTAAAATTTATTTAATTTATTTTTAATTAGTTTTAAAAGAGATTTTGAAAGGGTCCCAACTTTTTACAAAGATCAGTAAAGATCAAAGGTGTTCAAACATCAACCTGAAACTGAAACAGCCTAAAGTCAGCAAAGTACAGGAAACCCTTAACACCCCATCCACAAGGGTGAGAACAAAACGGATTGCAGACTGCCCAAAAACAACAAACAACCGATCGACTCACAGTGTCTTTAAGCGAAATGGTATCAGAAATCATCTGATGGTGGATCATAAAATTTAAGTGAAAAATCAAGGAAATAAATCGATACCCTTGATACCAGATAACATTTTTAATTTGTTTATTATATAAACATACACTAGAGAATTAAATCAATCACAGATTTGAGATTTAGATAGTGCAAAGTATTTGTTATAAATTTCCTGAATCTCATTGGTTTTTGGTTTATTCAATGCAGATACTGATTTTTGCAATGTTACCAACTGTGGGAATGGAAACTGCGTGGCTACAGAGAAATACCCCTTTGTGAAATGTGAATGCAAACCGGGATGGAAGCAACCAGAGCTTTACCATGATGTTCCTTTTCAACCCTGCGTTGTTCCCAACTGTGAGTTTTGCAAATGCCCTCCCCAACACCCTCACCAAAAAAAAAAAAAAAATCATCCAAATTTAAGATCTGTACAATAATCCATTGTTCAATCTGCACAGGTGATGATGGGTTGAGAAGTTATAGTCTTAGCTCTTCACTTAATGTACAGGTCTTTCTTGAAATCGTCTGCTAATTAATGAATAATGTTGTGCAGGCACCATGGATTTCACTTGCGGTGATGCCTGCCTCTTGCCTCCTGCACAGGCACCCCTGTCTGCCCTTCCGAAAATTACAAACCCATTTGATCGTTAGTACTAAATTCAACTTGATACTGTTCTTCAATGTTTAAAAGTTGCTTAGTCTTTAAACCTGATGAAGCGTTACCAAACTTTATTTAAAACTGATTCATAATCATTGTACTGAAGTCTGGAAGATGCTAGTTAATAATTCAAAACATGCATTAACACTGATATGTGATCTGCTCAACGTTAACACTAAATTCAATACAGTTGGTAGTTAATGATTCCAAAATCACTTTTGACACTGATAAATAGAATGCTCAAACCTACTTTTGAGACTTGTATATAGTGTGCTACAACAGTGATACAGAGTGTGCTCAAACTTATTTGGTACTGGCATGAACTGTGTTGTGAATTTTCAGCATGTTCATATGGTGTTTGCGGAGCTGGGATCTGCACTCGTAAGTCCAATAGCACAGCGGAATATCGATGCAACTGCGTCGAGGGATATGGGAATATCATGAACCAGACTTGGGGTTTCTGCTCTAGAAAATGTAAGGATTTTTCTACTCATGTCTCTAGTTTCAAATTTTTGGGGTAGTTTTTTAAGAATTTGGATTTGGAAATAAGGATTTTAGGTTTTAATTGCCATACAACTGGTTTTCACAGGTGAACTCCAGGGGGACTGCTCGCGCCTTAAAGTTTCGGTCAGTAGTTACGGTGATCAAGGTAAACTAAAATCAATTCTGTAGAATCAAATTCCTTACTGCAAAACTGCAATTTTTTATTTTCTAACAGCTTTGCAGAATGAAGAACTTTTTGTTTATAATGCTCTTGGTTACCATCAACACAAGTCACTTCAGCGACAAACACTTCTTGTGTGCATGACCTGCTGCCCCCTTTGCCATCAGGATCACCAGGTAAAAACTTATAACTCCTCTCTTCAACCTACCTGCTCAGGATTTTAAAAAATTCTCTTTTTCTAATAAATTAATGTTATTTTTATGTACAAGAGTAATTGAATCATCAAATTTGAAACGCAACAAAGAGTTGAACTTAAAGAGATAATAGCACCATAATTAAAGAATGCATATTGGGCAAAACTAGTATCTAGTGGTAGACTGTTGTGTTAAAACTAGTACCATTCTGTGCCTGCTTCAGAAATATCTTCAACATCGTCCCCTGACGGGTTTTCTCCTTCATAATTACCTCCCTGAATAGCATTTAATTTTGGCAGAAACAAGTTGATTTCATGTCTGGGTATAAAGATATTGCGTAGTAATCCCCTGTTCTACATATGTTTCATATTTCTTGGCTGAAAGGATTCCAAACATGTACGCCAAGTGTGGTAGTTTGTCGGCACTGTGCTCTGTTTTTTGATAAGACGCCCAAACAAAACTTTTTCTTGTGGAATGCAATGATACTGGCTACTGTGAAGAAGCTCTTTTACTCTATTACCAGAAGCCCTTGGCAGGTGTTAAGCCCGACTCTAAAAGCCTGTGCAAGTCAATGGGCTCTCTCGCTTGGTTTACAGATTCATGACCATATAATTAGAAGTGGGTTTGACAGAACAATATTGCTAGAAAAAGGGGACATTACAATTTGTATAGCTAACAAGAATGTAGGGTAGGGTGGTTTAAATGATGGATATTATGGACTGGTGTCTAATCTATTAGGCTTGATAAAGTCATGAACAACAAAGAGGAAAGAAATATCATCAAACAAAGTATCAATAGAATAGATTCTATTTACATGACAATTAAAGCTTATATCATAAGTAACTTACATGTTTAATAATCCATCGCTGAACTACAATAATTTATATGCAATAAAGAAAAGACCATTACAAAATATTTGCAATGCATTAGGTGTACCCTTCATTCAACTTCTATTACAATTACACCAACAAATGTAGTGAGAGAAAATGTACAACTATGATTATATATTTTCCTGAAACGTTACAAATTGTCTTGGAAACATAATATTTTATGGAGATTGCATTAAAGACCCTTCTTACTCTTCACAGGATTCTTTCATTTATTAACAACTGAGCTTACACTCTTTGATGCCCTAAAAGTAGTTTTAGACCTTTGAAGACCAAAAAATTGGCTCAACAACGAATTTGTTTGCATGTAGAAGAAATTAATATTTATGGATCTTCAGTTTAGGTTCCTAGCTTGCTCATGGAACACGAAGACGAAGAGGAAATCACATAGTCGGCATGTGTAACTCATCCAAATCATGAATATTGTGCGTTGGATTCATCCAAGTTTGTTTCATCTCAAATTCCAATGGTAGAAATCTATTGCAGCTACAATTGTATCTCCACTTGAAATCATGCTCTTCATATTTCAATAATGGATTTTAAGTGGGACAATCAAACTAGTGGTTGCAAGGTCAAATCAAGACTTATAGCATGATGGTCAATTCATGAGACAATAAAACTAATTCTGAAGGGTTTTTAGTTCAAAGTCACATTGTGGTAAGTTTTCAGATCAAAGAGAAGCCTTAGAACTAGGTTTAGAAGTGCAAAGGAAGTGCACAAATTTGGAGAATGGGCGAGTTTGATCAATGAGAGGTGGGAAGAAAAATGAAATGTAAAATTGAAACTAGTAGGGAGAACTAGGTACTGGGCTTTGAGAAGCACTCAATATCAAGGATTGGGAAAAGAGGAGGTTTGAGGGTAGGATCTTGGGAGGGACCATGAATTAAGGAGGTTGGGGAGAGGAAAGCTTATAGGGATTGAAATTGCAAAAGTAATCAAGACTTGGGAATGGATTCAAAGGTATAAGGTTCCCTTGAAGGTCTAGGGTCTAAAGGGCACATAGTAGATTGGGGTCCATCAAGTCCTAAAAAAGAAGAAGGATTAGGGAATATAGCACAAAGTAGATTAGATAAAAGGGATATTTGAGGATTGAGAGTACAAACAGACTTAAGATTTGGGAAAAGTGGGAAAGGGATATGGGTCCAAGCATAGAAGGGAATTGGGACCAAGGAGAACAAGACAAGGACATAAGGTAGATCTAGTACCAAGGAGGTGGTGCTAAGGTCTAGGTTTTCCCAGAGGTTTGAGATTCAAGGGAATCGGAAGTCAAAAAATTGAGACCTTGCAAGGAGCAAGATAGAATAGGTATTGGGGATCAAGTTATTGAAGAGAATGGAGATGTCAAAACTTGGTCACTTGGTCCTAATTCTTCTCAAGGGTCTATACCTAGTGAAATGAAGGGTAGAGAACGTGGGGAGGATAAAGCACTAGACAAACTTGGCATGAATGGATCGGGTGCCAAGGTACAAGGTCCATCCACGAGTTTGAAGCCCAATTGGGAAAGAGAATGAGAGAAAAACAATGAGGGTGGAAGTTAAGAGCCAAAAGCCTTGGGACCTAATGCAAAAGTGTGAAATTCTTGTGAAGGCTTAGGGACCTTCAAAATAAAAATGAACACACATCCACCACAACACAACGACAAATTTGATCACAAGAATGCCCCACAAACAAGTTTATTAAAGATAAATGACAAAAACTTGCCAAATGAACATCCTTAGATGACACATAACACCATAGACCCACTTAACTAATTACTCGTATTAATTTTCATGAGTGGTTAAATAAGGATGACACACATGAAGGAATAAGACACAGAGAAGATGGCACAATAGGATTGAGTCCCAACACAACCTTATCTAAGTGTTTAGATTTGTGTTTAGGATGGGATTTCTTATGACCTATCTTTGTCAACTATGAACAATTAATAGGAGATATTACCAAATGTGGTAGAATATTTTTTTCTTTATATTTGTTTAGTGGACAATCATAGGCTAAGATTTTTTATTGGTATTATGCAAAATGATATGTACTCAAAAGTAATATATATTTTTTAATATTACTACTATGGTTTCAATTTATATCTAACAAATCATGTATTTCCTTTAACAATTAAATGAAGTGAATGAATTGATTACCTTATGAGTTTGTATTAGCTTGTGTGTGTGTGTGTGCGTGCGTGTGTGTGAACATGCGTGTGTGTCTTTAGACAAAGGTGGACTCATGTAGATTCAATGTATTACTTATATGTTTGTAACTGACCCCAAAAGCTATAGGACCAATGTGAAGTGAAGGGATTCATTTAGGATAATGTAATTAAATTAACTAGCCTAAGGTGTAAATGCTTAGGATAATATTTTTTTAGGTCTACATTTTATACCTTCTAAATGGTTGTGTGTTGAATTGAAATTTGATCTAGAAGTTGACTTTTTGGCATCAAAAGTAGGGTTGAGAAAGGCTCTAGGAGGGAACATAAGTATAAGATATTTGTTCTCTTGGCATAGCTTGTCCCCATCATTTTGAGGTGATCACTAAAATTGTAAAGCATGTGACTTGGTTATATACAAGCTTATCACTACTAGGATGATAGGAGTTAAGAAGTATGCTGTATCCAAAGAACTATTCAACATATCATAAGATTAGTCAACTTTCACCAATAACATGTAGTTGATAGATGGTAGAAGCTACCTATCTTAGGAGTTTATTATTAGTATTGGCGTGTTAGAAAAAAAGTGTACTTCTAATGAGGTTCTATCTAAGATGTAAGTTCTCAAGGTTTTGATTCTTAAATCAATCTAAGTGATTGATAGTGCTAGCAGAGGCAAAAACATAAGACATCTTGATTGCATTTATTTAGTTATAAAATGAACTAGAGACTTTTATTAATGACCTTATGTGATGTAAGTTGTGAAACCCTTGACCTTGTGTAATATAGGTTGTTACACTTTTGACCTTGTTAATGGTAATAAACAATAGTGTGAAATGTTTGTTTTGTAGTCACAATTAGCATTGATCTCAAAAAAAAGTATGAGACCTATGGTGTAGTATGAAATGTGTTCGTGTTCATCTTTCTAGCTCAAATGTACAAAAGAGGTTGTGTTGGTAAAGTAGGTGAGTGAGAAGATTATTATAGTAAATCTACTATCACTTCCCTGTAATTGTGTGTATGTGATGTTTAAGTTATTCATATTAAATGTGAAGTATACATGAAGTAGTCACATAATGTTCAGATGGTGTATGCATAAATTAGTTACATTGTGTACACGTGTCCAAAAAAAAAAATAGTCTATGCTATACACATGCACAAGCCCATACCAGCGTTGAGGGTAATAGGGAGACGATATTTGCTAAAACGTACAGAAACGAGGGTTTAATCCTCGTATGGGAGATATAAAGAAACACACGAGAGCATGGCAGTAGTTCTCTGTTAATGCAACTGATATGGGACACGCACCAGAGTATGCTACCTCAAGGACTGGAACCTGGAATCTTCTGTTCTTTACCACGCAATGGAACCTTTGAATTAATTTAATATGTTTCAGATTCAGAATTAAATCGATCAAGAGATTTGAGATTTACATATTGCAAAGTATTTTGCGATAGATTTTCTGAACCTTATTGTTTTTTCTTGTTTTATTCTATTGCAGATACAAATCTTTGCAGTGTTACAAACTGTGGAAATGGAACCTGCGTGCCTACAAGTGTATATCCCTTTGTGAAATGTGAATGCAACCCAGGATGGAAACAACCAGAGCATTACTATGATGTTCCTTTTCAACCCTGCGTTGTTCCCAATTGTGAGTTTCGTAACAACCCCCGAAAACAAATACCCCAAAATTTAAGATCTTTACAATAATTCTGATCTTCACAGTAATTCTTTCTTCAAACCTGCACAGGTGACAATGGTTCGAGAAGTCTCAATCTTTACAGTATTAACTTTCTAATTAATGCACAGGTCTTCATGAAAACCGATTGCTAATCAGTAACCAATGATTTATGTTATGTAGGCACCATAGATTACACTTGCAGTGGTGCCAGCTCTCCGTCTCCCGCCCAGGCATCCTTGCCTGCCGTGCCGAGAATTTCAGAGCCATTGAATCGTAAGTGCAAAATCAAATTCGATAATACTTAAGACTTATTAGCGTGCCCTATGCACACAAACATTAATAGTTCAATTAAAATTTTCTGTTATACCGGCTCTGTTGCCCTAAATTATCCAAGGAAATACAACATTGAATGCTATGCAGCTGGTAGTAAATGACTCAAAAATCGCTTTAATATTGATACATAGTGTGCTCAAACCTACTTTGACACTCTAATATAATGTGCTTCAATACTCATATTTGGCGCTGACATATACTGTGCTTTGAATTTTCAGCATGTTCATACAACGTGTGTGGAGCTGGGACCTGCATTCTTAAGTCCAATGTTACACTGAAATATCAGTGCAACTGCTTCAAGGGATATGGAAATATAATGGACTTGACTTGGGGTTTCTGCTCTAAAGAATGTAAGGATTTTTTTGGTTTTGTTTCTAATTTTGAATTTTTGGGGTGCTTTTTTAAGAAGTTGGATTTGAAAATAAGGATTTTAGATTTTGATTGCGATAGTATTGATTCTTACAGGTGAACTCCAGAAGGACTGCTCGCGCCTTAATGTCTCAGTTAATAACGAGTCAACTATTGATTCTTCTACAAATGATGCTCAAGGTACAATTTTAATATTTGTTAGAATCAAATTCCGACTGCATAACTACAATTTTTTTTGCTTGGTAAAGTTACAGCTTAACTGCCATCTACGATTCTCCTCATTCCTGTATTGCTCAAAGAATTCACAATCAAACCCCAAAAAGTGAAGCCCTTTTACCACCAAATCATTCTTGTGAAGATTCAAACTTAAAAGCTAAAGCCTACTAATTACCAAACAATGCCTCTATGAGAAAACTGTTAATGCCATAATATTTGGAACCATCCTTTGTCTTGGTAGGCGACGTCTTTAACTGGATTGAAACTAATGGTTTTTGGTATAATTTGGACGATGACCTGCTCCCCGGTAACCATTCTTTTCCTCGGTAAATGGGATTTAAACTTGACTCTCTCATTAGTGTTTGTATTATTACCCTTCATTGATAAAATTCTAACATTAACAGAGCATCGCATTGAATTGTTGGCTTTTGCTCTTTGTAGATGGTCTGAAGTTTATGAAGGAAAACGGTCACTTGGTTACAGGTTCAATCCTGGCAACATTGATAATGCTCTTGGTCAAATAATATGACGAAGCAGAACACGCCTTCCATTATTTATTTGCATTTTTTTCCACTTCAGAATAAATTGGAGGATTGTATTTGTTTACTGGGACTTAATTTTAATAATATGCTTCAGTTCTATATAAAATAAGTTTTTCATCTGTATTATAGAAATTATGCCTACATGTGTTGTAAGTCAAATAAAACATATGAAGAGAAGAAATCATAAAATGATATGCTTCAGTTCTATATAAAATAAGTTTTTCATCAGTTTTATATAAATGATGCCTACATGTGTTGCAAGTCAAATAAAACATATGAAGAGAAGAAATTATAAAAATGAAATCTTTGAAATGATGCATGTTTTGGAAAATTTCAATGGCTGATAGAATAAAGCCAATGACGCATTATTCACAATGTACAATTTCAAAATTCGGTAATGGTGGAAGTAAAAACAAATGAAATTACAGGCGATCTCAACTACAATCAGCTTGCACGATACCCATATTAGGGTATGTAAATGGTAACGAAGACATTTAAATCAGAGATAATATTAAGACTCTGATGAGCATATAAAGAATTTCAAGAGCTAATGCGTGTTGGTCGAGAAGCATATCTCAAGCAGACTATGAACAATAATAGTAACATTTCCCTGATTGTTTTTAAGGCTCCTCACAAGAACCAAAAACGCAAAGCTTCCTTATAGTACTCCACCATATAGGTAAACTGCACTCCCCAAACAAACAAAATGTGCAGTGCTAAGGTACAACGATCATGAATGTAGATTTTTTACCACAAACTTTCGGGAGTCTCTTTTTGAATTAAATGTTGATTCTGATCAGGTAAGCAAGGTTTAAAGTGTCCAAAACCTTGTACAAAGAGGGTCCAGAACCTTGTGCAAAGAGAAGGAAAGAGCATTAAGTACACTAGAAAATTACAAAAGTGGAACAACAAAAAGACTACACAAGACAAAGCATTACAAAACCTGAGAAAAACCAACTAACCGACCCAAAATCATGGTGGTTTAAAAAATTGTTCCAAAGATTTTTCATTCATCACAGCAGAAGAATTTTTCTCCTCCTATCTTTTTGAACTACTTAAAATAAAGAGGGAATTGGATTGAACTAAATGTTGTCGGTAGGAAAGTATGATAACATTTAAACAAGATTTGAATGTTGGCATACAGTATTTTGGTGTGATGATTAATACACAGAAAGCATGAAAGATGTTCCAACCTAATGGCTTTTTCAATCCCTTGTTGCTCGAAAGAGGGTTAAGAGTGAAAGGAAGAGATTGATGATGTCCAAATAAAGTGCAACAGTAGCCCATATGTACTCATCATAGCTATACCGCTTAATGAGATTGTCTGTATCAAAAACAATGTAACCACTGAATATTATAGAAGCCAAGACCCCATATATCATTACAGAATCCTCCCTAGTGGGAAAAGCACCTGCATAAGAGTTCTTTTGTAAGTTTCAGATGCAAAATTAACCAAAAAGTTTTCAAATTGAAAGGATTGAAAAGATTTCCATGGGCATAAAGAAATATTGATTGACAAGATTTAGTGAACTCTTAATCTTTGGTTAGTTATAAGGTTGAAACAGAAGGGTATAAAATTCATTCTTACGAGGTTGAAACAGAAGGGTATAAAATTCTTTACATACCTGAATGAAACCAAAGACAATAAGCACAATAAGTGTTGAAAACAATATAGGCCCTAGGAAATTGAAGTCATATCCTCTTCTTGCAGCCCAAAAGGTATATAGAGTAAGGCTAAGCACAACCGCCGCTGTAAGGATTGCTGCCTCAAATATTACCCTTCCTGTATCACCATCACCAAACCAATATTTTAGAAACACAGAGTCCTCTATTTGATATAATTGCATCAGCAATTCAGAGCTAGAAATCGACTAATTAGAGCTGAAATAAATTGTAATGAATTAGTACTGTACCGTCTGTGAATGAACAGCTTAAGCCTACTGCTAGGCTAATGCAAGCTGTGAATGCAAATAGTAAAATGTAATTGATGGGATGGGTTCGGTGAAAATAATAAAGAGCACAAATCCCTGCAAAAACCAGCCCAATTTTTCGCATTAGTTTCTTCTTAATGATCCTTCAAAAATTTGTACTGCCCTAAAAAACAAATAGATATTTATATATTTATAACTATAAATTAATCTACAACTGCTGGTAATTTTTGTTTTTGCTGTCAAGATAATAAAATCCATAAGTTTCAAAGAACATTGGCGTTAAAAAATAGGTTATATAGTACTTGAAAAATTATTTCAATTATTAAATTTCTATTAATCATTAGTTCTGATTAAGCTAAAAGTTTGGACTGTAATTTTACATTTTTTCTCCTCTTGTTCTTTTAACATCCTGATGATGGATGATGAGGTGTGATTGATGATCACACTTATAGATTGTGGAAATTTAATATCATTAATGTAATTTTACAATCTAAAACTTAACTAGGCACATACCTTCCTCTTGTTCTCCTCTTGTTCTTTTATCATCCTTATGATGGATGACAAGGTGTGATTGATGATCACACGTGTAGATTTTGGAAATTTGATATCATTAATGTAATTTTACAATCTAAAGCTTAACTAGGCACATACCTTCCTCCTCTTGCTCACCTCTTGTTCTTTTATCATCCTTATGATGGATTCTTTTATCATCCTTGTGATGGATGACGAGGTGTGATTGATGATCACACTTTTTTATTTTGGAAATTTGATATCATTAATGTAATTTTACAATCTAAAACTTAACTAGGTACATACCTTCCTCCTCTTGTTCCCCTCTTGTTCTTTTATCATCCTTATGATGGATGACGAGATGTGATTGATGAAAAGAATTCTCACACAATCTGAAAATTTCATTGTGCAATATCCTATAGATTGTGGAAATTTGATATCATTAATGTAATTTTACAATCTAAAACTTAACTAGACTCATACCTTCCAATTGTAAGACTTTGGACATGTTAGAAAATAAAAGACGAAAGATAGATCTTTTATTATAACAATGAAAGACTACCCTTTATTCTTATGGCCGCACCTAATAGTGGGGCTACAAGGTATGTGGGGCTACACATACCTTGTGCCCTGAATAGCCTATAGCTATAATAATATAGTGACTCAATTGTGCTACAATTTCCTGGGTCTAAAATGACTTATAGATTATAGTATTATGAGTCTAAAATAAATTATAGTAATACAGGTTTGAAATAATTTATAGTAATGTGGGACTAAGATCTTAGCCTTATCTATTGTAAACAAAATTTTGAACTCAAACACAAAATTTCAAGAAATGACAAATCTTATGTGTTCAATTTCTCACAAAATTACGTAAAAGTAGACTTACAGATGAGAGGGGAAATGAGAAGAAGAATATAAAGGCCGAAACCAGAGGAGCTATTAAAGAAGAGAGCCACTGATGGGTTGTAGACCACTAGGCCTGCAACTGCAGACTCAGAATTCCATAAATCTTTCTGATGAAACTCCATCTGTCGATATTTTCTGAGTAAGAAATGCCAGGATACAGAGCTACAGCAGAGCCCGTCTCCACGTCTGAATACTGACCTTTATACATTATGTTTACGGATTTCCCTTTTTCTTCCTTTTCTGCAACAGAGAAATGGCCGTGGGTTTTCTGTTACATGAGCTCTACTTTCGCTCTGTTATGGTTTTTGGTAAAAGAGATGAGAAGGTTTAATGTTTGAAAGGCAGGGAATGGATTGGGAACCTTAGTGTCGGCCGCGTTGCTGTTAGATTTTTTTTTAAAGATTTCAGTTTTATGAAAGGCAAGCGGTTGATTTTGGTATTCTTCATGCATTCATCTGACACTTGGTAATCATGAAGGTCTTACGTGTTACCCGTAACATATGTTCAACATTTTCATTTTTCCTCGGTGATCAGTAAATTACAAAATGTGCATTTATGCAGTTGTGAAGAAGTAACTTAAACCTGGTTTAAGGGATATCCAATCATTTGAATTTAAATTGATATATTTTTTATTTGGGGGGTATATAGGGAGACCATGTTTCAATTACGGTTTATCCTTTTTTTTCAATTATTAATCTGAAAAAAATAAAATATATATAACTAAAAGCTCATTAAAAAATATATCACATATCTATCTATTTTTAGTTCTATTAGTGAGAATTTTTAAACGACTATTGGGGCATTTATGCATAAGCATTGGCAATTTCTGAACAACTATTAGGACATTTGTGCATAAGTATTGACAATTTTTGAAGTGGTTGTAGTGCACTATTATTGGGGGCATAGTAGGTAGTGAGCACTCTTTGAAATGACCCATCTTTAAGTAGGTATCGAGCACTCTTTGAAATGACCACTTTTTTACCCTTGCACGCATAATAGATCCCACAATGTACATTGTTACTACCCAGGTTCCAAAACAATAGCTATAAGTAGTTAAGTAGCAAATGTAGACAACAACAAAAAAATATCAAAATCCAATGTATTGTTTATAATTTGTGAGTACACGAAGTTAGCTGTAACAGCTACTAGTAGTTTCCCTTATATTAAATTTAGTTTATCAAGCCAAGCTACTATAAATATAAGCTTTTCAAAATAGCATACAAAGTTGAAATGTGTTCACATAATTATTTATGATTGATTAGAAGAGTGTGTGGAAGTGTAAATTAGTAAATTATGAGTTCAGAAAAATATAATAATGATCAAAAAAATAATTATTGAAGGAAGGACAAGTCTATAATTTTTTCTTCAAGGGAATAAAATTTTCTTTAATTTAATATTACTTGTATACTTATAAATAATTCATAAAATTATCTACTTGATTCTTACAATATACATTAAAAAGTTGAGAGAAAACTATAACTAGATTTTTGAAACTATAACAATTCAAAACTAGTATGGGAAAACCCCAATGCTTTCATGGGGCACCAATGCTTCCATGAATAGTCTACATATCTTCCAAGCATCTTTGACTTTATTCGATCAAATAGGCACTACTAGGGAAAGGTTTCTCAACCTTTAGTTCCTAGTGTTCATTTTAATGTATTTTGCATGCATTCACTATTTTGTCTTCTTGTGAAAGAGTCTTTGTCCTATTTCAAGGCTTGTTTTATCCTCACAAGAGGAGCTAGACATCTTAGTTTTGGTCATGCATTGACATCTTGTGTTGTATATAAGGTCATTATGACGGAAGTTGCATATGAGAGATTTT
The DNA here is from genome assembly GCA_027943335.1 of Chamaecyparis obtusa. Taxonomy (NCBI): domain Eukaryota; kingdom Viridiplantae; phylum Streptophyta; class Pinopsida; order Cupressales; family Cupressaceae; genus Chamaecyparis; species Chamaecyparis obtusa. The sequence continues at coordinate 543,963 of BSBK01012531.1, read as the reverse complement.
TAATGTAAGAGCATATAAGAGGTAGGTTATATGGAATTTTGACGACTATAAACAATTGCTTAAAGTGAGTTTGTGTAGTTTGTTTCAAATTTTGGTATGGAATTTTGGTTGTTGTATGTTGTTATTTTTTGAGTTTGTTGTTGTAGAAGGTCAATTTTCTATTGTTTTAGGAGTCTTCATATTAGCCCCAGTTGTTGAGGAACTACATCTGTTAGTTTGGAGCTGATTAAGTGTTAGCAATGTAGTGTGAGTTGCAATTTTGGGTGTTTATTTTTTATTAAGGCAAAAACAGGTTTTGAAGGGACCTGAAACCCTTTACAACAGAAACTTACATGATATAACAGTAGAGCTCATAACAACAAGACAAAATGTTGCTCAAAAGATAAACATCGAAATCTATTGGAAAGTTTTAGGTAAGGTACTGAGAGAGGGGGGGGGGGGTGAATCAATACCACAGAGATTTCACACTTATTCAACTTTCTAAACATAAAATGATAATTAGTAAATTAATTATATCGAGAACTGTCTTGTCTTTTACCAATAGTTTTTGTAATGTATAACCAATAACTAATAACATGTAAATTAAACATACAACACATAAACATTCAAACACTTAACACAATATTTTGGTGTCCCAAAAAACTTTTGGTCAGAGGGAAAAATTGTGTTCGGGATGATACCCACTACTCATCACTGCAATAATAAGATACCATGTTAGGAGTTTACATAAATGTCATCTTCTGAATGACTTCACCCTGTTAGGAGTGACTAATTCCCTATTAGGAGTATTGAACGTCCAATTAAATTTTATTATGTTAAGAGATTTTATCCCACTTATACAGTGTTTACCCAGTTAAAGGATTTACAATAAGTTTTGAAGTAAAACTTCTAAGTCCAGTTAGAGACTACCCGGTTAAAGGATTTACAATAAGTTTTGAAGTAGAACTTCTAAGTCCGATTAGAGACTACCCGGTTAAGGGATTTCACAATCTTGTTGCTAAACTATTAGGAATAAATCAACAAGAAATTTGACATGTAGATGCTTTCTCCAAAAGCTTGTCAAATCTCATTTCACTCTTCCTTTGTTCTGATCTCTTATCCTTACACTACTCTTCACATCCTTTGAATTGTATCTCTAATTGTTCGCCCTTTCTCCATCATCATTATCTTCATATCTCTCTCTTTGTCTTTGATCTCCTCTTATAATTGCTTAACCTAATTAGGGTTTCTTGATCTTCCATAAACCATTTTTCTAATTTGATGTCGTCCTTGTTCGTAACCTTTTCTTTTATTTCCACCACTAACGTTTTTCAATAACTCTTCCTTTATGTTGATAATACTCTCTTTATGTCGATATCACTTTTTGATAGTATCTTATGTCGATAAGTCTTTCCTTACTGTATCTCTATACAAAATGTTATTTTCTAGCAATGATATCCTTAGAAAAATCATCATTGATTTCTTGTTAATTGCCTATTGAGGATTTTGTCAAGTAACAATCTTCTCCTTTGGCATTGATGGCAAAACCTTTCTATTTATGTTTCGTCATTTTGTATCTCTCCCCCTTAGATATTTCTTCCTTTACAGTTCTTACAATTTTTCTTCCTTTCCTTTCTAGCATACTAACAACCTCCCCTTTTGATATTCTCTCCCCCTTTGAAAGCAATGCCAAAGGCGAAAACAAAACTGTGTCCTTTGGGTTCAACTGGATTCTACTTCTGCTAGAATAGTTTTGTGTTTATCCTTGATAATTCCAATATTGTGCTCCATTTCTTCTTCAAATTATTTATGGCACTGATATGTCCTTTGACTCTTATTATTTTATCAATAATTTCTTCATCATCCTTCTTTTTTGTTATACCTAGCAAATCAATCGTTACTTGTACCTTTTTTGCATTAAATTCATATTGATAGCTATTAAGCATGATTCTTCATCTACTGTATTACCTTTCTCATATAATTCCTTGTATTTTTGTTGCTTTAGTCAATAATTCCTTCAGATTTTCAAGGTTCTCCAATAGTGTTCCTATTACTTCATTAGCTTGTCTTGTCTTCTGCTAGTATATAGATTTTGTTGTATCTTTGCTTCTAGTTTTGCTTTTACTGAGTGATCATATCTTACCATATCCACATAAGTTTTCATTTGTTCTAAACTTGATTATTCTTTATCCACTATAATTTTTGATAGTAAGCTTGAAAATGTTTTGACTGTTTTCTTCATAATCTTTTACCTTTGTTTATCCTTCAGTTGTCTTTCGGCAATTGTTCTCTTTGAGTTTTTTTGCATATAATAATTGTTCATCATAATGCATCCTCTTAGGATCTCTCTTCAATATTTCAAATTCAGGTATTTCATCAAAGTCGTCTTTTTCTTCTTCTTCAAATTTTGAATTTGTTTTCCTCTTTAGATGTGTTGTTATCGTTGTCATATTTTGTAGTGTCCTTGCAATTTTTACTTAGATTATATTTATGTTATCTCATCCTTTTCCAAATTTATTAGTTGTTCCTCAATTATTTCTTCTTCTGATATCTTACCGATAGTAGGTACCATATCGGTAACATGTGTCACCCGTATTGTTTTAGTGTATGCAATTGTAACTTTTGGCATTTGTAGTTCGTCAAATTGTTCAACTCCCTCATTGCTTGTGTCATCATATGATTCATCTTTTATTTCAATAGGTTGACTTTCTTGTCCTTCAAACCTTATCGGGTTGTCTTCGCTTGTCAAATCTATGTCCTCTTCTTGTTTTAACATTTGACCAATTTCTGATTCTTGCACTTTTGGTAATTCAACATTAAAAACTATTTTCCACATTTTCAGTCCTTCCACTTCTTCATTATGTAATCCTACCAGTATCTTTGTTGTCCTATTCTTTTTAGAAAATTTATTTTTATTTTTCTTCATAGTTGATCAATCTCTTCAACATTTGTTTCTGACCTTGCAAGTATAAGAGTTCTTTCTCTTCTTTGTCTCTCTCGTTCTGCAACTTCATCCCATCTTATGTTGATTTTGTCAAGTTGCTCCTTAGGAATAATATATCTTAAGTTGCTTGGAAATCTTTAGAACTTATGAAAATGAAATATTAACACATCTACAATTTTCTTGTCTTTTGCTAACCATGTCCTATATTTGAATTCATGTATCTGCCTGATACTTGCCATACTTTCTTATTTTGTTTTCTATATCTGTAGGTGTTATTGGAATTCTTACTTTTAATGGTTCTAACTCTGGTGTAGGTTCATTTTTCTTTCTTCTTGTTCTTATGCTTCCTTTTACTCTTAATTGACTTCTTGTATTTCTCCTTGGTGTAGCTTGTGGTGTCCTAGATCTTGCTCTCTTTGTCGGTGGTAACTCTTCTTCAGCTTCATTGTCGGTAGCTTGTTTCCGTTTAGCTATCTTGTTCTTGATTTTGGTATAAGTCTCTAGTACTATATTTGATTTATGTATTTTCATTGTATTGTTGCTTCCTTCTTTTGATTTCTTCTCATCTGATATCATCCTTTATATACTTCTTCATAGGTTCCAAACCGATTAGCTTCCATATCCTTTGATTAGCTCAAAAGTTGCTCAATACTTGTTATTAGTTCATTCTCTGTTGTTTCATATCCAAGTGGTTGTAACCAAGATATATGTAGCTCCACTACTTTGATTATACAAGAGTGTGTACTAACCAAAAAACATATATATTTCTTACATTTTTCAACAATATGAGGTGGTAACCGATATCTAAGATACATTTAACCTTGAAATTATTTATAGTAACTCCACATTACTGTGTTGAAATTGCTTCTCAATTGTTTAATGAATTTGTTAATTTGATATATAACTAGTTCACTTGATGTCCAATTTACTTTACTAATACCAAGAAAATAGCTTTGAATATAGAAAAATATACATACCAATAGTTCTCCAAACTTTAATCCTTGTTTCCTAATCTTTCTTAAATTGACCATTAGTTGATTCTGCGTCATTTTTGCTAAGTCATATCTATTGCCTTATGTAACAATCTCATATGCAACTTGTAGTGCTCCTCTTGATATATTTTCCAACTGATTTTCTTGATAGATCTTATAGCCAATAATCATTGATGCAAATTTCAAATCTTTATCCAAGATGTTGCTTACAACAAAAGTTTTCTGATCTTGCTTGTACCTGACTACACCTTAAATTTTTGTTTTAAGATCTAGCTCCTTTACACATTTTCTCCCATTAGATGACAATCATGTGACTATACTTATAATTTTCTTGGTTATTTGAATTTGTCTGTCTCCTTCCAGCCAAACATAGTCTCCATGTATTCGACTCAATACGCATTTGATCCATTCAACATCAAAGTTATTTGGCATGTTCACAATGTGTGTTAACCCTTTTGTTTCCAGATGTCTGTACTCTTCACTAAGCATTCCTTCCTCTTTGTATAGTTCCTTGTAGGCCAATCTTATATCCTCATCTTGGATTTCGGTCTATTTGAATTGAATAAACAATCTTTCATCTTCTGTCAGCATGACTCTGCATGGTATTCTAGATAGTGCTCCAGCTCTGTTTACATCTATGTTTTTAAGAGTACTTAACTGATATTTCAATTCATCCTCTTCTGATCTATCTACTAATACCATTTTCTTTTTCATTGTGACTTTTGTGTGTTCCTTCGCTTATCCGAGATTTAGAGTTTTAGGGCTTGCAGTTCAATTGATTTGTTTAATTCCTTTCTATAGAATGAATTAGCTCGATATACAATAGTATCTCCTAAGGCTTTGTTCTTCGCAGTAGCTTTTTAGAATGTGACTTTTTAATAATAAGTTTTGTTATATATAATAACAAAGTGTTCAACGACTATTTGTGATGAAGCATTTATTGTAGGCCAACAATCACTTTCATACCTATAGTGAACTTCGTTCATCGATAGTAATCTTATACTTAATATTTTTCATCAACTTTTCTATTCTCCTAAATATCACTGCTTTGATTCTATGCTCTTTAATACTTTAGCTTAGAATTTGATTTAAGGGACTTTTCAAATGTTTCAAAAAATTTGTGTCCCTAAGCATTTACTTTCTTGCTTAGTTGGTAGATGAATTCCCTCCGTCATCCGACAAAGGGTCTTTCGTTGGTGGTGCATCATCTTCCTTCTTTCTCCATGTCTTTTTCATGTCCTTTTTGACTTAATCTTTTTCTATGATTGTTTTTCCTTTAGTGTCATTGGTGGTAGTATATCAATATTTGCAGTAATAGGCGGCATGACCAAACTTTGAGAAAATATAGCATAGTAGTGCAAATGGTCTCCATGGTTCAACTTTTTCTTCCTAATTTTCCTTTCTACATTCTGATGCTCGTTGTTCAGATTTTCCATAATTAAAACATGTAACAGAATTATTTGTTTCTCTTCTCCAATAATGAACTAATTTTCTTATTGTTGGTGTCTTAGTTCTGCATTCTTCATCTTTGTGTCCATAGTAATTACATTTGTAGCAATATCCACTTATGCTTTTCTCAGATGTTCTACTAATAGTTTTAGATCTACACTCAACAACTCTATGACCAAACTTGTTGCAGTTATAACAGTAACCATTAAATTTACTTTTAGGAATATTTGTTAGAGTAATAAAGTGTTTGCTTATTAATTGAATCATATTGATTTAATTATTAAGTCACTTATTACCTCTTTCTACTTAAGCTAAACTTTAGACATATAATAATTAATTACTTTATTAATTATTATTATGCAACTTGGGGTTTTACCTTTTTAGGTTTTCTGATCTCCTTTTATAAGGATTGATCTCATAACACTTTGTAACCTTTTTTGACATTTCATTTATTGATTGCAACTTCTGTTGTTTCACATCAAGGATTTCTCCTCTCTTGTGGATCCATATGTTCAGGTCTCCATAGTTGTTTGCTTCTCTCTCTTTCTATGATAGGTGTTTGCATGCAGGTGTTCTTGGGAGCTGTGGGTTATTTTTTATCAACTCCAATTTGGTATTAGAGCTTCAGATATGTTTTCCCCTGTCCTCTTCTTGAGAGATTCGATTGTGTTCGTCAAATCTGCGTTTTCAGAGAGGGTTTCCTATCAGATTTGGGGGGACCTATTTTTTTGGTCATCTTGGCTTCAAACGGACCTCATGATTGTGTTCACAGCATCCAAGAACCCCAAGATCCATATAAAATTTGTCCAATTTGGACAAAGTTAGAATCTGTGGCAAAATAAATTTGCAACCGACTCCCGCACAGATCCTGAGGCTATCACTATTTTTTGGAGCATTTCTAGCCCAAACGGACCTCACAAATTGCATCTAGAGCATCTAATAAATCCAAAATCCATATAAAACTTGTCGATTTTGGACAAGTTGGCTTTTGAGGGAAAAAATTTGCATACCAGGTTGTACGACCTGACATGCATCCCGAGACCATACAGATTTTTTTAAAAAAAATTTAAAAAATTCCACAGGCAGCACCACTAGGCACCATCGACGCAGCACTTGGTGACCACCCGGTAGCCATATGTGGGTGAGTCACGGTTACCGTTTTGCAGGCTGTGGTCACCACCCACGGTTACCGCTATTGACTGGCAGGTGACTATTGCAGTCACCATCAGATTAACCGTGGTGACTGACAGTCATCGCCTGCGATCAGCCAATAACCACGCTGGGCCAACCCCTTCTACAAACATCGCAGTCACCATCGGTGGTAACCGCCGAGGTTACCCTAACTGCCAAATGTGAAGATTTTTTTTTGCCCTCTTCTCCATGTTTTTTAGAGGAAATTCAGACAGGGAGTCATTTTTTTGGGCATAACTAGAACTCCAAGTATCATTTTTTGGAAAACGAGATACCGTTGGAAAGCTAGTTGATAGGCGGATCTTTCTAGAATTTCATATTTTGGAGTTTTTTCTCTTTTTTTTGCACCAGCCTTTCAAAGTCGGGGCTTCTGTTTTGCCTTCCCTCCGGCGTTGCCTGTTGGTTATCGACTTCTATCTTGGGAATCTGGGATCGAAATCGAGCGTGCGATATACCGTCAGAAATTTGGTTCCAAGCTCGATCCGCGTTTGCTAGTATGGTTTCAATATTTTTCCATTTTGATGCTATTTTTTGCTGTCAAAGTCAAATGTTTTCTGTGCTCTCTGTGTTTTAGACCTCCTGCATTCTAGGATCCGTTTCTCTTGCGTCTGGGCTCTATTTTCGACAAACAAGATATTGTCAGAAATCTCTTTTTGAGATTTTATCAAATTTGATGGTTTCATGTGTGATTTTGTCCTTTTTATGATGTCACCCATCATCAGATCCTTCCAGACACCTTCTTTGGGCCCTCTAGAGCAACTGTTGGTTTTTAGCTCATAACTTGAGCATACTCTGTCAAAATTTAGCAAACAAGATATCATTGAAAATTTGATTCTAAGATCTTTCCAGATCTACAGGTTTGATTTTCTATTTTTTCTTTTTTGATGGTGTTTTCACTGTCAAAGCCAAATGTTCATATCTGTACTCTAAGAGCTCTATTTTGCGCATCCAAACTCCATTTTTGAAAAATGATATATCGTTGGAAAGATTGTTCAGAGATTTTTTTCAGTGTTGTGAGTCATTTTTCTAGATTCTGCTCCAAGTTCATTTTATTCAAATTCTTGCATTTTTGCAGTCTGGTGGATATCTTGGATGTTACAAGTCCTGGGATCTCTTCCCTTTGAGGGATGGCTTGTCTTAGGTTTTTCTTTTGTTTCAGAAGCCTTCTCTCTTCTTTGAGCAGTGTATACTTCATTTTTGTAGCATTCTTTTATGCACACGCACTGAGATAAAGTGTCATTCTATTGCATGTATGGGATCTTGTACATGTTCGTGCTCTTTGTACTCGCACTCCATTATAAAGTGTCAGGGGGGGTTTTGATGTTTGCCTTTGTTTGCCATCTAATTTTGTCATGTGAGTGTTCCTCCAACGACATTAGCCTCACGTATCTCTATATGTGTTTGTACTCTCTCTACACATTCGATGTTTTAGATTCTTCTTCATCGTGCAATTCATATTGGATGATATTTTCAGTGTACTTATCATTACTCCCTTGTTAGCATTATGGGTGGGTTTCTACTGCTTGGTTTGATAGTGTGAGCTATGTATTCAGTATTTGATTCTATGTACTAGGCAGTTGTAGTGGCTGGGTATCTATGCATTCCGATGAGATGGATCATTTACCATATGGACACTCTTTTCTTTCCTATTTTGGATGCACTCTTCTAGCTTTGATTGATCAGCTCTTCAGACTTTTGGTGTTTATGCCATCTATATCTTTGAGTTCAGGTGTTTGCCTTTGTTTGCCTCCTCATTCGAGTAGTGTTATTTGACGGCACTCGTGCATATTACAGTCTTCTCTACCTGGTCATATTTCTGTGGGGGATATTCAAATCATCACTTTCTTCTTGACAGAGTTTGCATTTTCATGCTTCAATGATGTTGTACATGTTCATCTTTGTTCCTATTTTCTGGAACATTCCTAGTTTTGGAGGCTTCTTCAGTCCTTCAGACTAGTCTTGGTCTCTTTTTGTAGTAGAGTTTTTTCCATGTGGTTTTCTCTATCTCTCCACTTTATAGAGACTCTCTTTTGTACTTGGGTACCTGATCAAGCATTTTGTTGTCCGGACCCATTTGCTTTCAGTAGTTATTTCTAGGTGTTTAGCTTCTCCCAAAGTTTATCTTAAGGGGGGTGTTAGAGTAATAAAGTGTTTTCTTATTAATTGAATCGTATTGATTTAATTATTAAGTCAATTATTACCATTATTAAGTCACTTATTACCTCTTTTGACTTAACCTAAACTTTAGGCATATATTAATTAATTGTTTTATTAATTATTATTATTATGCAACCTAGGGTTTTAACTTTTTAGGTTTTCTGATCTCCTTTTATAAGGATTGGTCTCATAACACTTTGTAACCTTTTTTGACATTTCATTATTGATTGCAACTTTTGTTTTTTCACATCAAGGATTTCTCCTCTCTCATGGATCTATACGTTTAGGTCTCCATAGTTGTTTGCTTCTCTCTCTTTCTATGATAGGTGTTTGCGTGCAGGTGTTCTTGGGAGTTGTGGGTTATTTTTCATCAACTCCAATAATATTTGCTTGTTTTCTTCTACATACATTAGCAATATGATCATATTTTCCACAATTATAGCAGGTAGGCTTGTAAGATTTCTTACCTTGTGTATCATTGGATCCTTCAAAGGTTTGTTGTCTAGATTTTGATGATTCTCTGATCTCCATTGCACGTTGTTGTTGTTGATATACTCCATTCCGGTAGTGTCACCTGGTTTTCTTTGATTCTTTAGTTGTTCATCATTTTTCAGCATGTTTTGTTCAATTTTTGTGAATCTAGCATTATATTCTTTTTCAACTCTCGGGTCATTTCTCAGTTCTTCATTTTCTTCCTTCTTCTAATTTTGTTCTTGCAATTGTTGAATCTTTTCACTGATATTTATTATCATGTCATTTCTTGCTTGGACTTCTTCTAATTGCATTTGTAGGAGGAAGTCTTTGTTTCTAATTGTTTCTTCAGCATTTCTCTTGATTTCTAGAATCTCTTTGGCACTTTGGGAAGTCCTCATTCTTTCCAGTACTTTTGTCATTCTCAAGGCTTGACTTTCATGTTCCTTTTTTATTTGACTAAATTTCTCAAGTAATTCATTGTTATTTTTTGATAGGTCTTGTATAGTTGCATTAGCTTCCTCAGAATTGATATTGTCTTCTGATAGTCTATCAAGATCATCAAGGCTCATTTATAGTCTTTATGTCAATTCCTTTCATTTTTCAAATCATGTTCTTAGCTTATTTTCCAAATCTTGGATCTATTCAGTAGCACCTTCTAGAGATTCCTCCAATTCTCTTTGATACCTGTAACTTCCCATTATTCTAGCTCTACTCTTAAGTTGTTAAACTTTCCTCTAGAGAACCAATGCTTTGATACCAATTGGAAAGTATTAAGTAAGGTACTGAGAGGGGGGTGAATTAGTAACACAAAAATTTCACACTTATTCAACTTTCTAACCATAAACTAATAATCAGTAAATTACTTATACGGAAAACTGTCTTATCTTTTATCGATAGTTTTTGTAATGTTTAACCAATAACATGTAAATTAAACATACAACACATAAACATTCAAATACTTAACACAATATTTTGGTGTCGCGGAAAACCCTTGGTTAGAGGGAAAAACTGTGGTGGGGATGATACCCACAACTAATCACAACAATAATAAGATGCCCTATTAGGAGCTTACATAAATGTCATCTTATGAATGACTTCACCCTGTTAGGAGTGGCTAATACCCTATTAGGAGTATTGAAAGTCCAGTTGAAGACTACTTTGTTAAGAGATTTTATCCCACTTATACAATGTTCACTCGATTAAAAGATTTACAATAAGTTCTAAAATAGAACTTCAAGTCCAGTTAGAGACTACTCGATTAAGGGATTTCACAATATTATGGCTAAACTATTAGGAGTAAATCAACAATAAATTTGATATGTTGATGCTTTCTCCAAAAGCTTATCAGATCTTGTTTTGCTCTTCCTCTATTCTTATCTATGATCCTTACATTGCTCTTCTTATTCTTTGAACTGTATCTCCAATTGTTTTCTCTTTCTCCATCATCATCTTCATATCTCTCTCTTTGTCTTCGATCTCCTCTTATAATTGCTTAACCTAATTAGGGTTTCTCAATCTTACATAAACCATATTTCTAATTTGATGTCATCCTCGTTTGTAACCTTTTCTTTTCTTTCCACTGCTAACGCTTTCTGATAACTCTTCCTTTATGTCGATAATAGTCTCTTTATGCCGATATCACTTTTTAATAGTATCTTATGTCGATAAGTCTTTCCTTACTTTATCTGTATACAAAATGTTATTTTCTAGCAATGGTAACCTTAGCAAAGTCATCATTGATTGCTTGTTAATTTCCTATTGAGGATTTTTTCAAGTAACAACATCAACAACACAAAACTAGTGAAAAACCAAGGGACCACCTAAAACCAGAGAGAGATTTGGTAGAGCTAAGTCATGTTCTTCAAGATCTCTACAACCTCTGGCTCTGGATGGTTCATGTTTTGTGTCACCCTCTTCAAATCCTAAATATCCTATGGAGGATGCTCAACTTTCCTCTTTAGATTGGCACAAGTTCTCTTACTGGGCCTAGTGGGATCCTTAGGTTGCTTGTCCTTCTCTAAATCTATCTCAACAATTGTTCTTTCCCTTTGCACACTTTCCAACTTAGTGACCATGGTGTGCATGATCCAGCACCTTTTTCTCATAATATTTCTTTAACTTTTAGATGGCCTTCACAATTTTGGTAAGGCAATCAACAATGGATTTAAGTATTTGTTTTTTATTAAAGAAAAAATAGGTTTTGATGGGACCATAAAACCCAGTACAATATGATCACAAAATATAATCCTTGAAAGCTCACAACATGAAATGGATCAAGACTGAGACAAGGATGTTTCCAATAGGCTCCCACAACCTAAGACAATCGTTGCACAAGAAACCCACATGCAACCATAAACCAAAGAAGGGACCAGAGAACATTACAACCCAAAAAACCAAAGAATTAAGATTTCCCTCTAGTCTGGTTCTTGTGGGAACGAAGGGTCATATCAAAAGAGGGCGAAGAAGATTTTTTATTTTTCTTTTTACCGTAATATATCCCTCTTCCACCTTAGTAGTAGCATCCTGCAAATTCAAAGAGTCTAACACTAAATGCCCAGTATGAATAAGAGAATCTAGCACTGGAATTACAACACCTATAGGGGAAGGGCCAGTAGCACCCTAAGAAGAACCATAGGAAGAGACAACAACCACCTAAGAGACAGGCCCAATAGTAGCCAAAGAATGGCACCATCAACACTCTTAACAGTAAGAGCACAACCATCAACCCTATCAAAGGCATCATAAAACTGTGAAACAATAGGTTCAGAATCAGCAAAAACTTCCCCCCTAGGAATAGAAGTTGCACCAGCATCCTGCAAGGCGCAAGCCTCAACAAAGCCACAAAAAAATGTCAAATCAACAAGAGAAGGGTATGTGGGGCAGTCCTGTGCAACAACTTGTGAGAAGCTCCTCTGGGAAGAAACCTTTTCCACCGTATAATGTTGCACTGAAGCACCTTTCCACCATGAGAAGACCTTGTCATTTTTTGTAGCTCACATTGAGCCACCACAAGATCATCTTTGAATCATCTTCTACACCTAAAGAGAATCCCTTCATAGTCCAAATGTTGGATCTAGCTACCCTTAGAAGATATAAGTTTGATCTCCATGGGAAGCCCCTTAGAAACATCAACATCTACCAAGATACGAGCAAATGTCAAATAAAGGATGAAGATAGAACACATCCATCTTTTTGAAGTGTGGAATGACATTGAAATATGATTATCTATATGATGCGTTAGAGTCTCATCAAAAATATATTTTTGGAAAAAAAATGAAGAGTAGAAGAAAGCCAAAAGACATCTTGGCGAAACACAAAAGCTTCATCGATAAAATATTTATCAATAAAGAATCTCACTGTCTCATCAAAAATGAAAATCAAAGGTGAAAACATCCCTTGAAGGTACCCAATTTCATTGAAATGCAACTAGGGTCCTGCAAAGAATAAAAATAAGAAAACCTCATCAATAAAGGTTTCATACTTCTTGCCAATGAATTGAAAGTTGAATGATCATCGAGCTCTAGTTGGTCTCTTCAATCATCCATAACTAAGCATTGAAAATGAATTGAAGAGATATAGCACATCGAAGTAATGATATATGAGTCTCATTGACACTAGGAACAAAGAATAAAATAATGTGGTGTGATGCAAAAAAAGTAATAGAATTCTCTATGTGTCATATCGACATAGAAATTCAAATGTGAGCATTTAATAACCATTTTGATATTAATTAAAGGCTACATAAATGAAATCTACTTGCACTAATTTGAGATCATTTCATTCAATTATATTGCACAATTAACATCCTGGAGAAAATTGAAGATGGTGAGAAATCACAACACAAGGAATTCCAAGAGAGTTGCAAAGAACCAGTCCAAAATTATTTGCATAAATAAAGTAAGTTTTTAAATCACACTGAATTTATTTTCATTTTTAAAGGAAATAAAAATGAAAGGAACCTCAAATAAACCTATGGAAAGAAAGAAAAAATACCAACCACGACAGACATAAAACCCTAAGAAAGTTAAGGTCAAAAGATAAAAAAGAGAGGGTAGACACTCAAACCAAGATTTGATGGACCAATTCTCTGAGTCTGACCCTAAATCTAAGAGATTTGTGTAGAAAAAAATGGCATAGACAAACTTGGGGGCAAATTTAAGATTTTAGGAGATGTGTGGATAGAGATATGAGGCTATGATTTATTCATGTACCATTATAAGAGACAATTCAAAGATGAGCCAATTTTTTCACCCCTAGATGTACAATCTCGAAAAGCTAGTAGTCCCAAACGTGTTTGTAAATGTAGACTTGATGATGACCATTGATAAGAATTGTGATCCTATAGCTAAGGAAAATCATGATGCCTATGTAGAACCCTTGATTCTAATCACTAGGGACTACATTTATCAAGCATTTGAATTAGATACAGATCATGATCAACCAATTTTAGTGAGTGAATTAAAGGATGAATATTGCAGACTTGAGACAATATACACGAGATTGAGGTTACATGTTCACAAGCCAAGGGATTATAAGAATATTAGGGTGTTTGATGCAGAGGATAAGCCTCCATATGATGTCAACCTATTTGAAGAATACCTCAAATGTACATATTACTTTGTAGGACAGGGTTTGGGTACAAAGGCTCCTTCTCTTGTAGATATTGCAACAATGGTCTTGGTTGTAGATATTCAAACTCAATGTGTCAGGCCTTTTGATTATGTTAGGTATTTAGCAAACCAGATCAACCATGGGTTGGAGAAAATGAAGAACAATCCCAATAATGTGTATTTAAAATATTATTCCTTTTTATTACACATGTTTTTATATGTTGGTCAGGAAATTGTTTTATGGAGTGATGACCTAAGGGTTAATGAATATGATAAACATGGACTCAAAAAACCAGTACAACTATGGAGACCTCTCTAGGATAGATGATTGCCTTGGTCACAATATGTGAACTTTGAAGAACTTTTTGTCAAACCCTTGATTAATTTTCTTGGCCACTCATATGACCATACTTTGACACATAAATCAAGATATTTTTAAGGCCGAAGGAATATGATGACATGGGGATAGTAGACCATAATTGGGGAGATTGGTATTCTTATAAGGACTTCGCGAAGATTAGGGAGTTTGGATTTGACAGTACCCCTTATGTCTTACCTAAGATAGTACCCAACAAAATTGCTTACTTGGAGATCATCAAACAATTAGTTGCATCTAACACCATGCATCTCATTTCCTATGGAAGCAGTCGCTCATGTCTGAATCCTTGTGTTTTGGAGATTTTTTTATTTTGAGTACAAAGGTTTATGATGTTGTAGATGCTAAATTGTCTCATTATAATATGTCAACAGATGAAGTCAAGAAGAATTTTGACCCAAAGAGATTTATCACTAAAGCAAAGACATCTCATAAACTAAGCTCTTATAAGAATATCCCATTGGTGCAGGATGATCTCATCATAAATTTGGAAGAGACAGAAGCTACTAAAAAATAGATGCATGTGATAAGGTCTCCATAGTAGAGGAACGGAAGAAGAATCACAATTTGTCTTATTTGAATGTCTTTACAAATATAGACCTTGTAACTAGAGTCAATGAAATGATAGCCCACATTGAAAAGGTGATTGTTGGAGTGTCCGCATATGTCATCACAAGGGGATCTCAAAGGCCAAAGAGAATAGGTATTCAAGATTTGACTCCCATTTCACATCTCTCACATCAACTTGAAATTGGATATAATAGTAAAGAAGCATATGCTAGGGAAGAAGTGCCTACACAATATGATAAAGCCTAAAAAGTGGGCCATAATCTTGATGAGGAAAAATAGATCATAACAGGACCACCCCATGTAGATGAGACAGATGATGTGAGGCAGTTGGCCTGCAAATTTTTTATTTTTTATAATGATTGTGTTCAGACTGAGGAATTTAAATTATTTTTGTATAAATATAAAGGAAGACAATTAAGACAAACAATGAACAATATCACCGAAGCCAATAAGGAATATTTGTTAAAAGAGTTGCAGACAAAGGTAGATAGGGAAATGAGAAGCGTGACACCTAAAAAGGGAAGGCGTCTCTTACAGGATGTGGGCATTGTAATCTATCTAGGATGGAACATGACCTCAACCATTGACTCTAATGGATTTGTTAAGAAATAAGATAAAACAAAAATATTATTACGTGAGGATGTATGACCCTAAGAATAAGAGTTTAATACAATGGGCACTTTACCCTCAAGATAAGAGACCAACTCTTATAGACATAGATAAGGTCTTTGGAAACATTATGGTGCAGAGAGTAGGTGAAATAGATCCATTGGACATTGTTGACTTGACTATAAATGTGGATAAATTCAACAAAGCGTAGGTGGAACAACTCATTAAAAAAAAGGAATCCCTACAAGGCCGGATATGAAAAGACAGAATAGGAGAAGCAGCAAATGCAAGACAAGAAAAAATATATCTCAAAGGGAGGAGGGCCATCTTATGAAAAAGAATAGAGAGTGGTCTTAGCCTTACAAGACACCACATATTCAATACTAAGAGCCCAAAATTTTGAGAAAACATTGGAAGAAAAGAGCTAGAACACTAAGGAATTAGTGTATAATTTGATGTCTAAGCTATTCAAACATCAGTTTAATGCTATGATAGTGCACTCTAATAACTTTTGGAGTACATATGATTGGACATTCAGATACCTTAGAGAGCATACTAAATGGAAGATGGGATGAATCAAAATATAAAACAAAAAGATTATTTGTCCCAAATGATCTTAAAAAGGATAATAAATTGCTCGAGCAACACAAAGAGTTTCAGGAAGAGTTGGTAGAGGACATGGATCGGTTAGAAAAGGAAGATACATGTGAGCTTCCTACCATGCTCAATAATGATGATGGAACACTGATCCCTTTGGAGTAGTGGAGGAGTACACTAAATAAAGATATCCCTCGAGCATTGGATAATATCAATGATGAGATACATGTCTTGCACAACATGACGGTGATCACAATAAAGTTCTACAGAAGGGAGTACGAGATGTTGTACCCATTAACAACATCAAAAGCTACAAGGAGAAAGATTATATCAATCATATTGGAGTTGTTAATCTATTTCTTTTAAGGAATTATAATTTTTTATTATTAACCAAAAACTTTATAATTAAGTTGTGTCTTTTCACCAAAGAGTGTGTATTTACAGTTAGGACTATTCTTCCTTATATAAGGAATTTGCATCTTAGTTTCAAAGGACATCATCAGAATTAGGAATTATTATCATCGGTACTTTTTAGTATTACAACATATGAAACTATTATATATCCTTTGCAATATTTGATTTCAGTTAATAGATAGACCTTAGTGTAAAAGTACAAACTTGTGTTACACTTTTCTAAAGGAAAAGGTTAACACAACCAAAATTGTTCAACTTTGACAACATAAAAGTGGCATTTCTATTTTGAATTTGAAGATAATGTAAACTAATGTAACGTGTGAAAATTAATGAAGTTTATGCCTTTTTTTTAATATGAAGAATTGAATTTTTTTTTAAATTATAAAGCAAACTTTTCTACTGCTAAAAAATGTTGAAAATCAAGGGGTCTAGTTCCCACCAAAAAACCAAATGTTAATGAACTTATTTTTTCTAGGTTTAAACATCACAAATAGAGGACATATATAGCCAGGGAATGAAAAAAGAAAAAATAGTTTTCAGTGTATATTTTGTTCGTCATAACATTTCAAAATCTGACATACCTGAATTCAACAATTTTCTTCTCCCACCACATTTTCCCTATCAAATGTGCCTTAATCATATATATTTTTTTAGTTTTTCAAATCGACCTCTTCTTGAATATTAGAATACCTACTTGCAGTATATTATAATTAAAATATAGTAATCTAGTCAAATCATTATAAAAAATTTATATGGACAAATTCTTGACTTTGAGATCTACAAAAGAGTATTTTTTATTTTTTTGAATAACTTAAATTTTGAAGGAGAAAATTGCTATAGAAGTATGATGTTTTAGTTTTCTAGGGATTTTGGTGATGTGGCTGCCACATAGACTAGTTTGACCGAAACATATTCACACGAACTAAGTGTGGCCGAAAGGTTTTTAGTCAAATCCTTTTTGATTGGAAATCTTTCGACCATAAATTTAAGCCAACTCGCATGGCCGCATTAGCGACCATGCGACAAGAGCCTCATATAAGAGGTAGCTTTTTTAATTTTTAAATAAGAAAAAAAATGATATGTGCAAATTATGTATGAATGAAATTAGTTAGATATTTCTTAAATAACTTGTATGTATGTATGTATGTATGTATGGAATATATGTATAAAATAGGTTATGAAAGAGGTTATGGTGTTAGATATTGCTTCTAACTTGTATGTATGTATGTATGTATGAAATAGGTTATGAAAGAGGGTTTTCAAATATATGTATGTATGTATGTATGTATGACATTAGTTAGATATTGCTTTTAACTTGCATGTGTATGTGTGGCATATATGTATGAAATAGGTTATGAAATATATGTATGTATGTATGACATTAGTTAGATATTGCTTAAATAACTTGTACGTGTCTATGGCATATATGTATGAAATAGGTTATTGTGTTAGATATTACTTTTAACTTGTATGTATGTATGTATGGCTTATATGTATGAAATAGATTATGAAAGAGGTTTTCAAATAAATGTATGTATGTATGGCATTAATTAGATATTGATTTTAACTTGTATGTATGTATGTATGGCATATATGTATGAAATAGGTTATGAAAGAGGTTATTTTTTACTTTAGCATGTTTTTCATTGATGTCAAAAGGTATGTGTATTAGAGTCTGATGCAAAAAATAAGTATGAACTAAGAAATGTGAAGTATGAATAGAGAGATGAAGTATGAGCAGAGAGTTTGAATAGTGGGAATATGTATTTCAATAAAGGATCATAATTGAGCAAGTGCAATCTATATAATAGTTGATAACAGTTGAAAACTGTATATGTTACTAATCATGAAGAATGTTATTAATAATGGATAGTTACAATATTACATTACATGTTTCATATCCTAATGCAAGCATATTGTTTAAGTTTACACCTTGTAAAAAAATGAATAAGTTTTGGCATTCGAGTGTAATTGTAATAGTCATGTTAAGTGTATTCGTCATGGTTATTACAAGATAGTACAAATATACAAACTTCAATGTTTGATATAGACTTTTGGACCGAAAGATAATCCAAAGGCATATTACATTCAATTCTAGTTCTTGTCATCCAAGTGAAAGGAAGGGAAGAGGGCAACGACAGGAAGAATAAAAGATCAATTAACTATTACCTTTTGCAACTAGAAACTCTAACTACATTGAAGAATTACATGGTAAAATCTTGTTTGCAATCTTTTAGTGAGAACTAGCATTGTTACAAATGATTGTATGCAATCTACAATGATGGTCATAGAATGATGTCTATAGTCTTGGTATGAAGCTAGTGAAGAGCAGTCAGAATCTCTCTATTTGAACATAACGATATACAGCTTTGTTAAAGGTTTCCTCTCATATCGAAGTACTCTATGTTTATTATTTTATTAATGACTTTACAATGTTTCATACTGAAGTACTTATGTTTTATCAAAGAACATTGTTATTTGTTAGCAGTCATGATTGGGTGATTAATAACCTATTTAATTTGTTAACCAATCTATAGTCTAAAGAATGTGGTACTTATATGATATTGGTTATTGATTTAGTTTCTTAAAAACATGGTTATTCAACCAAATCATGAGATAAGTGTAGCGGTTTGAGAATTGGTTGATAGAGATCAACTAAGATAACAAAGAGATGAAATACTCTTAGATTTCGATATGTTGAGGGTGTTGTGTAGATTGAGAAGATAACAATGTAATGAAGAAGATTCAAGAATACATGATGAGCAGATAATGCAATATAGAATACAGTATATATGGATATTATTGCAAATAGTGTTGCAACCATTCATTTTATGTGATGAAGCATCCGGAGAAGATATGAAAAGAATGGTAATTTGATTGTGTTGTTTGTAAAAATTATCCTTGATCTCTTACGAAGTAATGCCTATCTTTTTGTAAGCAAGGTTTTGCATGGGTTTGTATATTTGTTGTCTATAACAATAAATAAAGACTTAAATGTGTGATTGTTTATAATGGATAATGAAGGATTGATTATAGAATATGAAAGGAAGATTGAAGTTGAATGACAATGATATACCATGCTTGTAAGTGAAAGAGAGAGATGTATTTTTGTTATGTTTATGTGTTTGTATCAGTTTGTAGGGTTATGGTTACAAGATGTTTGAAGGGGGAAGATCATTGACTTTGAGATTGTAAATGTACAGTTAAATATTAATGCCATAGTTGCAGATAATGTGTTGGTGTGTTTATCATTGATCGATGCAGTTAAGAAGAATTGTGAAAACTCTAAGGTTTTCAATGGTTGATGTATTATGTTGATTATCAGTCCTGATAAGAGAAGATTGTAATAGAGACAAGATCTTTGTGGTGATGAATTGTATCAAGTTAAATACATGGAAATAGAGTATCCCTTTGAATCAGATTTTGTTCTAAATTTTTGTAAGGTGTTGGTGCTCCTTGAATTGGGTGCTTCTAAAATCGGTAAGATGTTGGAGCTCCTTGAAGTAGGTGCTTCTAAAATTAGTAAGATGTTGGTGCTCCTAAAAATCTTGTAAGGGGTTGGTGCTCCTAGAGTAGGTGCTCTGAATTTTGCCTAGTGAGGCCTAATAAAAATATTCATAAAGTGGTTTTTTACCCTTAGGGGATTTCCACTATAAATCATTGTGTCAGGTGGCCTATTTGTGTGCATATACTTTGAAGTTTATGTTATTTTATCTTTGTTGCACATACATCTAATATTTGTTATGCTCTCATATGATAATGACTTCAATTTAAACTTTTAATGGTTAAGAATCTTCTTGTTTTATAGATCACTAATTCACCCCCCCCCCCCCCCCCCCCCTCTCAGTGATCCCAGTATTCCAACAAGTGGTATCAAAGAAGGGTTCCCTTTCAGAAGTTTAATCAACCTGGTTTGGTCTTGGTAGAAGGAATACCATGCGTAAGAAGTGTAGGAACAAGAAGATGAACTATTTTCCTAAAAAGAAATCTGATTTTCATATTGTTGATGATTTGTCTAACAATATGGATTCTAAAGATTGTGGTTCATATTTATTTGATAGTCATACTAATCAGGAAATAGAAGAGGAAGAATTGATAGGACTTGAAGAAGAATTTATTTCAATCCTAGCTATGATCAAGAACCTTAGAAAGGAAAATCGGGATCTCAAGGTACATTTACAAGAAAGCATTAATGTAAAAAAAGTTGTAATACAAAACCATGATGAAGCTAAAAAGATGATCCAATTACTGAAAGTTCAAATGTTTGAGAGAAAAAGGACTGAAGAGAAATTGTAAGTTAAGTTAAAAGACAAGGATGAATTGTGTGATAAACTAGAAAATGAGATTACCTCTTTGAAGAAAGGTTTAGATAATGATTCCTTGTTGAAAGAACAAAACCTTAAGGACAACATGATTATAAGTTTTAAAAAAAAATTAGAGAACACGAGAGGATAGCAAAGTAGTAAGGTCTGATCTGGAGGTTAAAAATATTGAATGTTTAAAGATTGAAGGAGAAGTATTTGCATTGAGGAAAGAGTTTGAAAGATTCAAGAGTCAATCATAGAAGTCAAAGGTTTGATCATAGTACTAACTTGTTGATTGAGATGTTGGGAAAGAAAAAACATTCTAAGGATCCTATTGGATTGGGATACGAGGTTGGACAAATCTCTTCAAAAGGATCTAAATACAAGACAATATTTTCGACTACAGATAGGAAGAAATTTATAGTCAGGAAAACACCAAGGAAGAAGGTTTATTTGAACCACCATGTTGTTGCACATAAGAATGAAGGAAAAATGGAATCAAATGATAATATTGTTGCTAGAAGACAATTCAAGGAGATTCACAAAGAAAGAAGAAGTGCTTTAAGATCTTCACATCTTTGGTATGCTCAATCAATAAGGTACAATCATTCTTTCCAAGGATATTGTTATGTTTGCAATGGTTATGGTCATAAGGCTAAAATATATAAATTTGTTGATAAGAGATGGCATGGTTTCTCAAGAAGAAATTTCTTTGCTTAAAAAATTCAAATATGTTTCAATTGTCATAACCATGGTCATAAGATTAAAAATTGTATATTTTCTAGTAGAATATCTACAAACTCAGTTAGAGGAAATATATTCTTGAGAAACAATAGTATGAGATGTTGTTTCTGCAATAATCTTGGTCATATAGAAAATAATTGTAGATTGAATCTTGTAAAGCACATCAAGGAAATTAGTGAGAAGAAGAAAAAGTTTAAGATGGTGTGGAAGCTAAAAGAAATAAAACACAGCCAAGCTGATGTCAAAGATAAATCTAAGAAGATGCAATGTGAACTCAGTGCACAGGTAATGTCTTTTAGGCCCTGAGAAGAAGCAAATACTTAGGGGGGGTCTATTATGGTAACATCGTTTACCCATATAAATAAAAGGTATGCAATGTGAATATGTTGTTGGTGTTATAAGGTGTTAAGGAAAAGCTATGTGAATGTTAAATTTCATTTTGCTCAATTTTGTTTGAATTAATTATGATGATCTGCATATGAGTTTCATGGTGATAGGATTGTATTGAAGATGTAAACATGCTATCAAGTACAGAGGTAGTGAATAGTAAGCTTGTCTACATTGGGTGATTGATCTCAGGCATAAGTGGTTGTTGTTTTGTGCAATAACAAATCTGATGTTATAGGTTGTTAAGGTTTTGTGTAAATCTAGTGAAGTTTTTCATTCCTTATCATTTAGGGAATAAGAAAGACAGAAGTTTAAGAACACTCTTCTATCATGATGTATCATGTGGTGGAATATATTCTAAATATTTCTTTAGTATCTTTGTGTCACTTTTGTTTCTCTAACAAATCTCTTATAGGAAGGTCATTTTGAAAGTATAGTGGTAGTTCATCGATAAGGTTGACATGGCTCATTATGAAATATTCAGTCTCATGATAACAGTCTCCGCAAATAAAATATTTTTCATACACTACTAACATGAATATCTCTCTTTATTTATGTAATGGGTGGTCATAGAAAAGTTTATATATTTGGTAATAGAATCTAGGCACATGATCTTGTGTAAGAGCAGGAGGGTATGTGTGAGGTATACAAGTATTTTGAGCAGCAATGTCAAAATTATTATATCTAAATCTATAGGTCCCTTGGATTCTTATAACAACTATTGTTAAGCATGATTAAATGACAACATGAATTAGAATCTTGGCTTTAGATGATTTTGTTGGTAGGAATGACAGTCATGAACTATGATAGTCTTTGTGAATTCATTGTTAAAACCAAGCATATTCTCTTTAAAAAAAATACATGATCCTCTTAATTTGTTCATTGCAAGACATAAGTTTGATTTTTCAAATGGTGGTAACAGTTCATGGTCACAATGTCTCCAAATGATTGGTGTTGAGTTGATTTTGTGAAGACAAGTTGAACTACTTTACATTGTCATAGTCAGCAAGATGGTGGTTACAAAGATTAAGATCATACATTTCACTGATTTGGGTTTGAATGTTCATAGTCTACAAGGTGATAAAAAGACTATGAAGAGTTAAGCAATGAAAGTGAAAATTGTATTTGTGGCAAAGTTGATTATGATTAAGCCATTGAGATGATGTTTTATATTGGTTTAGACTACATGATGATCAAATCTTACTGTCTTTATGTCAAGGTTGTCACAAATTGAACTTTGAATACATCTTGTTAGTCAATTATTATAAAGAGAAACTAGTTGAGTTTTAAATCTATAATTGTTTATCATTGATAAATGTTTGGCATTGAAGTTTACATATTCAAGATGATATACACCAGTTGAAATGCACTGTCACCAAAGTTATAAAGAGAAAAAGACTAGAATTGGTGTGAACAAAGAATCGAATTTGAGTATATATTAAAAATGTTGGAGTTGTGAGAAGATGGTAACAATTTATTTGTGCTTCTATAAAAGGAAGTGGATGTTTCATAAGAGAGATCATTGTTATATGAAGAACGATTGAAATTGTGAAGACCAGAAGTATACAGAGAGTACATGGAACATAGTGTCTTCAAATGGTTGGTATTGAGTTGGGTATATAAATACATCATTTATCACTTCATTATTTTGAAGATCACTGGAAGAGAATAGAGATATGACATGGAACAATATTCAAGAAGACCTCAGAAATTATACATGGTGTCTAAGGTTCAAGTGTTTATATGTATATGTTTGAAGATCAGGAACAACATGTGTTGCATTTGTTATGTTTTCTTGAGTTGACATATTTATGTTGTTGTATATATATGTACTTTTTCTAAAAGCTATGTTGCAGGACTTATAGCAGTGTGGAGGAATAAAGGTTGATAGTGATTCTATGAGAACAAAGATCAAGTTATTGTTCAACCATCACAAGAATGGTAAAATGAATACGGAGACAAAGTAATGCATGTGTTTGCAATTATCAGAGTGCAAAACTTTAACTGGGCACCATGATACAAAAGCTTATAGATATGGAATGAGGAGATCTACATCAAAATTTAAAATTCATTATGTTCTTGAATATGATCATGAGAGTTAGAACTTCTATTAGTATTCAGAAGTGAAGCAAATAAAAGTAGGACAAGATTGATGGTTATGAGGCTTACTAGTTTCAGAAATTGAAGCGACAAGTGTTGAAGATGTTTCTACAAGTTCACACTACGAGGGAGATGATTAAGAGATTGATAATCCCTTTGTCATATGTTGTCAAAAGGGGTAGAAGGAAGATATTTTTTGACATCAATTCCAAAGGGGGAGTTTGTTGACTTTGGCATGTTTTCCATTGATGTCAAAAGGTATGTGTATTAGAGTCTAATGAAAAAATTAAGTATGAATAGAGAGATGTGATGTATGAATAGAGAGATGAAGTATGAGAAAAGAGTTTGAGCAGTGGCAATCTGTATTTCAATGAAGGATCATAATTCAGTAGTTTCAATCTGTATAATAGTTGATCACAGTTGAAAACCATATGTTACTGATCATGATGACTATTATTAATAATCGATAGTTACACTATTAGATTACATGTTTTGTATCCTAAAGTAGGCATATTGTTTAAGTTTGCACCTTGTAAGAACATAAATAATTTTTTGCATTTGGGTGTAATTTTAACAGTCATGCAAAGTGTACTATTCATGATTATTGCAAATTTGGTTGATACAACCATTGTTGTCTCAAATATTTTATGTTCAGTGTTGTGCTCTAGTCGGCTCCATAAAAGGTACTAATAACTAGGTCTATGACTTGTCTTCCAAATTGAATATTCTATCCAAGCAGCTACTTTCTTATCATGGAGACGCATTTAAATATCGATCCAGGGATGTGTACTTAAAATGGTGCAGTGCAATATGTGCACTAAGTGCCTAGTAAAGCCATTCTAACATGAAGTTTTAGGAAGTAAATTTTTAAAGTAACTCTATTCTATGTTTAGGGGAAATGAAATTATAGAAAATACTTAACTTGAATGCTCTATAGTACTAATGTAAACTCTCACATTTCAGAAAAACAAAGCTCAGTTTACATCAAGAAAGGATTACTCTACTCATCATGGCTGCATGAACACTCACAGAGAATGGACTCTAGTGGTTGCAAGAACAATCCAACACCAAGACTTAAAAATACAGTATGCTGAAAAGAAAATTACTCTAATTGAAAATTACTCACTAAGTGGGCCCCCTTAGCAAGTATCCAAAATTTAGTTACTCAAGATATATTCTCAAAATTTCATCATTTTATTCATTAAAACCAATTTCATTACATGCATAGTTTAATTGAACTTCAAGAAAACTATTACAACTTTAACTTGATCTCTATTACGGCTACTATTGTGCAGAGGGGTAGCTCTTTATTTATGATAGGAAAATAAACTATCGACTAACTAACTACACCACAAGAAAAGGGTGAATCATAATTACATCCTAGAAAGAAGGAACATAACTACTCCTACAGTAATGAACAAGAAACTCGCTCAGCATCATAAGGAATAAATATAGCATCCTTAACTTCCTAAATTTCATCATCATTAATATTTCATCCTTATGACTCAATCAAATTGGACTTGTGCCATCATTCTCTCACAGACTACTCCAAGTAATGGTTTCTGCTACAAAACTAGGTCTTGCAACTACTTAACTGCTTTGCTACATGATCAGGATTACAACTAGTTTATCAGCTCCTCTTAACCTGCATCATAAATGGTTACAGGAACAAAGAAAACACATCCATGAGATATGCAACACATATTTATTTATCACATACCAAATTATCCATTAAAATATAATTATAAAGTATTGTATTGTAGGCATATTGCATAAAAGGTTTATAAGGTCTAAGTCATGAAATCCAGGGTTTATAAGGCTGCAAGATAGCCTTCCCAACCAAATCAAAGTTAAAGACTAAAAACATGGAAACAGAGACATAACAGGAGTAAAAAGTAAGGACTAAGACATGACACTATATAAGATATGAGGAAACTTGTATGCTCATCATGCTCTATTTTCATTAATTTATTCCTCAAGGGTGAGATAAATGTTGTTTTGTGTGGAGCCTGATCAATTCCCAAGTGGGAGATTGTTATCTTGTGGTGACTGATCAGGAAAGTATTGTACACTTTTCCCCCATCCTCGCCGGGGTGAAAAGTGTAGATGGGGGAAAAGTGTACAGTACTTTCCTATTTTTGGGTCGACATGTTGTAACTGATTCTAACCCTAAAGTAGCAAAATAAGCTTGTATAAAATGGCTTAGGGTTAGTGATTTCATTATGATGTATGTTTTAGTAGCTTCTTGCAGCAGTATTAAGTTGTAAGGGATTGCGAATTGTAAGCAAGTTGTAATCACTGGATAATAATAATGCTGGACTCGATGTTGGTGGACGTAGCCCAAGGATTTGGTGAATGACGTTAAATCTGTGTATTGTGTTCTTTTCTCTATGGTTTATTATTTTCTGATATTGGTTATATTAGCATGTAACTGTTATTTTTGTCTTGTTAATCCTAACAATAAATTAATCTCTATGTGGTTGTGTGATTAACTCTTTCAAGGAAAGACGTTTACATTTAATCACCGGAATAGTGGCATAGTTTTTTGAATTATAAAAAAGATAATAAACAAATTTATATTAGGTGAGAATTTAAAAAATTGTCTAGTAAAGAACCATAATAGAATAAATATCATCTAACTCCACACCTAATAGCAACAAGGCACTGGTCCCATATAGATACTTTACATTTCATTTTGAAACTTCACTATAGGATCATGGGCTAGTAGACCAATTAGAAGGTCATAACCATATAAATAGGTAGAAATGATCAACTAGCTTATTTTCATTAATCTACTATCATTTAGTAGTAGGTTGCCTAGGTAATAGCAAAGCCTAAAGTGTAGGGAAAGTAGCCAAAGTTAGGCTCATTACATTCATTGACCAAAACTAGTTGTCAAGCTTGAACATAGAACTTGGCCTATTTTTAGAGCAACTTACAATTTTAAGCTCCAACAGAACTAATCCTCCTTAAATTAAAATTACTAAACATTATGACAATCCATAACATAATAAAGTTTATTGATTATTTAATATTATAATTAATTAAATAAAAGTACTAAAAATTTTATATATATATATATATATATATATATATATATATATATATATATATATATATATATATATATATGTTTAAAATTAGCTTCACTTGAATATTAAGATTCAAATATTTATGTTATCGCATGATAAAGTATTAATATGTAGTGTAATGGGTTGATTTGACATGATAAATGGTTAAAGATTTTTATAATTGAAAATTCATGTTGAGAACCTTAGAAGACATGTTACACATCATTTCCTTAACATAAAGAACAAATAATTAGTACCATTTATGATAGGCAACTTCATTGAAGCACAAAAGAAAGTTGTTTGTCCTATAAAAATGATATTTTCGCCTTTATGGGTAAAGATGAATTATCTAGTACCATCTAACTAAATGACAAGGGCAATTAAATTTATAAATATTCTTGGATTAAATTGTGGTATGTGTTAAATAAGATGTCAAAACCATTGAAGGTCTTCGAATTTGAAAATCTCCTTCTCAAGGATATTATTTTCTCTTGATGGTCTTATGGTAAAGAGGTTTTAATCTTCTTATTATGAATGTCTTATTTAAGATTTAGTGCTCATGTGGTTTAAAACATCTAAAATACCTTTAAGGTTGTTAAGCCTTTCTTCAACAATATTACAAACAATTTCAAAACAAGTATTGTTTATGACCATAGTATTTGGGCTACTTTAGTATTAACAATTCTAGCTTGCCTATGGTAGAAACGTCTAACATCAAAGCTCTTTAGCTTTCCTATTAGGGCATCTACACTATCAAAGCCTTGACCTTTTCAAAAGATTTATGTTGTTCAATGTTGTAGCAAAAAAATTATCTCTTAACTCAAGATTGCCTTAAATGTTGTCTAGTCAAAAGCTTTTGGTCAATGTTATGCTTCACAAGATGGGCCTCCACCCATATTTTGCTTGGTGGAAGGATACAAGGTGAAATTTTGATATTGCATTAAGGAATTATACTTAAGGGTTGATGTATAAGATTCTTATAATATTTTCTTAGGCCTTTTTGCAAGTTCAATTAGTAGAATTCTTCTATAATTGAAAATCCTACTCTTTGATTGTTTTTCTTTACTAAACATGATTTTTTAAGAGATTCAATTATATTTGAGCTCTAGAATTTATATATAATGATCATTTCAATGATGAGATAGTGAATTCCTTTCTCTTATAGAAAAATACATGTTTTTGTCTCTAAATACTTTCATATTCAAACACAAACTGGAAAAAAAAGAATGACTATCAAAATTCTAACACCTCTACAACTTATCCACCACTAACATGCTACTACCTTACTATCCCTATCCACCATCAAGTAACATTAATCCTCGTAACCAAAAGTGAAATCGTTTATTGCATACCCCACAACATAAGAATTCGATTCTACAAATTCAAAAAGACAACCCTTCATGTAGAGTGGCAAGGAGGCTAATGACAATTGGTCATTGCTTCCCTAATTAAAATCTATTATTATCATTTGCAATCCAAGACTAACAAAGAAAAGTGTTAAGCTCCTTATCCTCCCTCCAATAAACTATTGTTCGTAGGTAATTTATCAAAAATCATCCTCCTTTAGAACATTGGTTTTCCATAATCCATTATTGTTATTGCTTGCTGCTTTTGATTTAAATTGTGTATTTTTTTGCATCAATGTTTCGAATCAGAGTGATGATAAGAAGTTCAGAGAGAAGAAATAAAAAGATACAGCTTTCACTCACTTTATAACTTGTGTTATATATTTTAATGTAAAACTTATGTCATATATTTTAAAGTAAAACTGCTTATATATTTTATTTTTGAACTTCATATTCAACATACAAATCTCATCGAGCATCTCTAATTCTGATGGTTCGAGGCAATATATCTCCATAGCGATAAATTCTAATCTCTGGAAGTGTTTCCAACAAGACTTAAATTATGAAACCTTAACAAAATCACCATCCGGTCCTATGAAAATCTTAGCAAATTCACCATAATGGTCTTATTGAACAATTTAGTTATTTGAAAAATATATCAGCTGGAGTAGCTCAGTTGGTTAGAGCGTGTGGCTGTTAACCACAAGGTCGGAGGTTCGACCCCTCCCTCTAGCGTTTTTAAAACGTTTCGTCACCTCTTTTCGTCGTTGGTACCATAAACGTTTTACAAAAGTAATGGTTTGCCAAGTGTTGTTCCCAACAGGGACAAATCTGGTACGACAGAAATGGAGACAACTCATTTGATGAACAGCAAAATTCCCAATTATGTAAAACAAATACATTGAACTTGAAGTTAATCTAAAAGATGAAAACGATTCCCACAGGAAAATGCCACCGAGGCGTTAGAACTTTCACGTTGAGTTAGCTCCAAAGGTTTCAACATTGAGTTAGCTCCAAACAGCAGATCTATGCAGAGCTGCTTTTGTTTTTCAGTTGCTTCGGTCAAGTTATTAAAATTTGGCAGCTGCAGGCATGCAGCATGACTTGTCATAGTTTTGAGACCACGGAGCCTTTCTGTTTTCCTATTTCTTAGCTTGTTTTGATGGCTTCTGAGCAGAGCTACCTGTGCTTGCCCTGTCCTTTCGCTTCCCTTCATTCTCTGCTGTGTATTTCATTTGCTTTATGGAATTGAATAATGAACCGTTGCTCTCTGTGCTTCGGTTTGCCGAAGCATTTGAGGCTTTGGCAAATGGGTTACCTGGTTTCTGAGCAGAGCCATTGTTAAGTGCAGCTTGGACTTGTGAATCCGCACTCTTTTTCCCTTCACCGTGTACCAAATTGGGTTCCTTTCTTGTAGCTTCTAGATCATCCATTTCAGCTCTTGTGTCATTCTTTGATAACCCTAGAGAACCATGGGTATGCTTGGATTCTAGAGAAACCCCATTTGTCTTGGTTTCTAGGGGTACGTCATTTGGCTTGACTTGAAGATGAGGAATGTCACCAGTGTGTGTCTTGAATGAGACTTGTTTGGTACCCAAGTAAACTGGACTGTCCAAATATGGACCATCAGAAGTTGGTGCCTTGCAAGCTATTGAGTCCATGGTTTCTTTAAGTATCTTATCCTGACAGTATCAAGGGAACATGTCAGAAATTGCTTAAGTATTTGATAAAGATTCACTGAGTTTTCTGAGCTTCTAAATATTATAGTTCCTTAAAATTTTCCCTAATCCAGACAACTGTTGATGAATGTCAAGCAAGAAATACAATTATGTACAAATTCCAACCCACCTCCAACAAAGCATTAAATCGTTCTGCCAATATGGGGAGCTTCATGGCATTGGCAAGTTTTATGGCACCCTGTAAAGATTTCTCCAATGATAACATTGCTGCCAGCTCCGTTGCTCTAACCAACTTGTCTCCTGAGAGGGACAAGTGATTGTGTGGTTCGGTCAATAATCTAGCAGCGAAATTGTCCTAGAATATTAGTAAAGATTCTGTATGGTACCCAACAGTAACTTACCCTTGCAACAATTTGATATGAGACGTAGAAGGCATCGATCGAGTGCAGCTTCCATCTTAAATATAGCAGTCTCTCTATTGTTTTCACTGCTACATGTCGCAGCCTCTTCTGCTTTGCTTTGCATCTGCAGAGTTCGTTTTGATATTATATTTTAAATCAGGTAATTCTTTCCGATAAATATGACTGTAATTTAGCTGCAAGACTCTCAGAAATGTAACTTACCTGTGAAAGAAGTAAGCTATCTCTAAGGAATTCATTTTCTAGATCATCTGCCCCAAGATCAGAACATGCAAGAGGTAATGACAAGTTCAGAACACTCAATATTGGCTTTGGGCTTACCTAAGATTACAACAACGAAACATCAGTATAAATATTTCCCACAAATCTTCAAAAGCAAGTTTAAGTTCTAAAATTTTGACCAGCCAACATACCTGTGGATAAGTCTCAGGCGATTTGCAAGCAACACAGAAAACCTGCGTGTTGTTTAGCCCTACCATCCAAATATTCTCATTTTCTGACTTCCTTTCTCTGGCAGCACTGGACAAATTGGAACATTGAATTGTCTATTTTTTATCTATAGCAATCGAAATACAGCTAAACAGATCATGCTCTCTCAATCACTTGTAAACATTGAATAAGTTTCATACCTGAACATTGGTATCCAACATCCATCATACTCCTTAGTGAACACCCTCAAATTTCCCTGCATTTGCTAACGCTTAGAGAACTGAACTCATGCAACTTGACTTCTAGCACAGAATGTCACACTAAATATGTCTTTGAGAGAACCAATACCTCAGAATCATATGAACTTAACATCCCTTCTTCACTGAATCCAAGCCATGTAAGATGAGAGCCAGGGCTTATAGGAAGCCGACCAGATAAACAGCGTGTTCTTTCAGAAACTCTGAACACCTCAAATCCCAACACCTGAATACGAAGTCCATGAGCTAATAAATTTTAGGGCACAAAAGTAGCTTATCGAATAATCAATTCATGATTACATACTATTAAGTAGAGACATCAATACAATTATCTAGCAAGATCTGAACCTTACCTGGTCACCAGATGGAAGTGGACTTGAAGCATGTGTGGCAACAACAAGGAGGTTCTCATGTCCTACGGCAGTAATCACTGGTCCATCCAAAGAAAGGACAGATTTCTGTGGAACGATAGAATTTTCAAATAATAAGAAACATAATGTTCATTGTAGAATTTTATAAAGCAAGGAAAGAGATATAGATTGGCACTCAAAACTTAATCTGATTGACTTCAGGAATTCGCTATCCCGTTATGGAGATTTTAAATTTAAAGGGACCCATTTTCTTCATACACAAACACCAGCTAAAATGTTGGATAATCACATCGAACTCTGGAATTTGCCATCCTGTGCTACTATTTAAATTCAATGGAGTCGCTTTAAATCATGGGCAAACTGCCAAACAACTAAATCGTTGAACAAAACCACAAATAACGAACCTAAATTCCTTGAGGATTTCAACATAACTTCCCTTCCATGATAAGTCATATGAGTCAATGTACATTTGCTGCTCCAAAAGAAAGCCTATAGAGTGTTTGAAGTAATACACGTACTTTGTCAACACATCACAATTATTGAGAAAATTAGGCATGTGGAGCAAATGGAATCACGAGGAATGAAACAAAGTGTCACTTTGTCTATGGATCATAGAGAAACTTACTCGTAGTGTTGCTATTAGATAAAATTGCAGGCAGACGCCTTGTCAACAGTGAAGGATTGAATGTGAACACTTGTAGGGGGCAGTGCATATACTGGACATCAAACTTAAAGTGATCCAGGGTAGAAAAAAGTAATTTTTTAATGGATCCTCTCAATGTGATATTGACGCTATTTTCTTTCAAGAAACTAGAGGAATAGAGATCCTGCAGCATGCTACATTCCTAAGAGATAGAACAATGTGTTAAAAGGGAATCAAACCTGCAGGCCACCCTCTGAAAAAATCCTAAGGAAATTGAGACTTGTTACTGCTGCAACCCACCCTGAACCAAGAGCAACAGCCTTTACCTCCTCTCCAATTGGGAATCGCATGGACCACTGCATAAGCAAATAATATGCAATAAGCAACTTCTTGTCGTCAAATTAAGTAGCCAAATCCTTAACTAAAGTAAAATAATGCTTCGAACCTCGCTATTGTTCGCCCAACTACTTAAAGGCCGATACATAAGAGTGCTTGGGTTCTTCTCGACCTTCTGGGGACTTGCATAAACACTTCCACTTTCATTGAGAGAAGCCATGGTAAAACCAAAATGGTCACTCATGGAGGGCACGCGGAAACCTTTCCCAAGGTCATGAAATTCCACCTGCATTGACAAATTTTGCATAAGTGAATCTCTTGTGTTGAATTTGACATCAATATGTATTGCATCTGTACCAGTTGATTTTAGTTATTCCTTGGTACTATGCTTTCTTATAAAGACAAAAGAACTTCTCTAATAGTCAAGCCTAACCAGTAGTTGCCCTGAGTTACAGACTCTTTCTCACATTTTCAGGGAACAATTCTCTAAAGTCTAAACACCTTAGGAACATTCAAAAGATTGGTTCTAAAATCAGCTGTGTATATTTTTTAATCAATGTTCCAGAACATATTCAGTGATCCGCCTTACAAATATATCTGAATCTAGATCTGGTTTTTTTGAACTGGAAACTCATTACCAGCAAACATAAGTATTCATCCTTGGAAATATATCTGGACCTATATCTGGCTTATTTAATTTGAACTGGAAACTCTTACTAGCTGGCCTAGGTATTCATGCAATCTTAAATACGCATCTGAATTGAGCCAATTAACTAATGACACAGAAAGCTTTCGATGATTTTGTTAGGGATTCCTGAATGAAGCTATGCAAAAGGATACAATATCCTTTGATGCACATAGCTTGCATTAACTAAAAGGTTGAACATTTAGCCAGAAGATCAATGTGACTCGAAAACAATTCTGAGTAATCCATCGGTTGAGCTGCATTTGAGGCAATTCTGTCCCCTGGATAGTCCATGCCAAAACTCTGATAAATTGAGGTTTCTTTAACAGTCAAAGCTTCTGACAATGGTTAGAACAGCTGATCAGAGCACATGATTAGACTCAAATTACTAATCATATTTAATTTGAATTAAATGCTACTTGAGAAGAAGAATTGGGATGTATAAAAATGTCGGGCATCTATTACGGAATGTATGTAATACACCATAATTTGTGCATATAGCCTGACATGTATAGAATACTATGGATTGAACAAAATCTGAAGAGATCTTTACTGTGGATAATTCTGGATCCAAAGACTGCTTTCTTGGCTTCATTCAGTCTGATCCAAAGCTGCTTTCTTTGAATCGTCCAGTCTGGTCATTAATGTGTGAAGCTTACAATATGGTAACAATCACAACCTTGGCCTTAAACGAGCCTATAGCGTTACCTAAAATATTTTAGACGGGTTTTAAATTTTGTCGATGTGACTGGGATTTCTTTTGTGATTCTGCTTTTAATTATTACAAACAACTAGAAACTGGGGAGAACATTACCTCAATATGGGCGAAACCATCCTTTTCAAAAGTGATAATGCTTCCAAGCATGTTATAGGAAAGAAAACTGCGTTTCCCAGATTCCCTTGGTGTTGCACCAGGCTGAAATGCGTCCTGCATGGTTGATTTTGCTTTCAATCCATCTCTGCGACTCTTGATCTCTCTAATGTCATTATCTTCTTCACCATTTTCGATTTTAACAGAGGGCTTCTTGTGCAATATCCTTCTAGGAAGCCTGCCCATTTCATCATCCTCACTCTCATCCCCTATCCCATCCAGGCTCCCAGCATCACTGTCTTCCAGGTCTTCTCCGTATTTACCCATCAATGTTTCCTCAAAGCCCATGTGATCAGTACTCTCAATACTACCATCTGCCGGGGACTTCATGTGGGATGCAACAGGAGATTCCCACACGCCGAACCTGCCCAACACATCAATCACCGACAAAGTGTTCCCGCCGGGCTTCCATGCAAGTGAACAAATCGGTCTATCAAACTTATGCCTATCAATATCTTGCCTTCTATCAACCTCCCATATCATGACCTGGCAGTCAGCCCCAGATGTCGCAATGTACTTTCCATTGGGTGACCAAGCCAAAGACCCTATGATATCAGAGTGACCACCCTTAAGACTGAGAACCTTCTCTGCTGTATCTCTGTCATACATTGAAACCTCATTTTTCCTCCCTGGAACTGCTAGCATTTCCCCATCAGGCCGCCAACTAATCTGATTTAAACTTGTTGGACTGGAATCTGTATTGGGCGCCACTTTTTTCAGAGTATGCATAGGTTTCCCTGTTGATAGCTGCCAGTAGATAACAGTGCCATCACTATCTGCAGATGCTAGGAACTCATTGTTTGGATCAAAGGAAAGGCTTGTGACCGGATAATTGTGGGCCTTCAGCACTCTGGCAATGGAGCTATCAATGGTATTGATAAGCTTAATACCCTCATCATCTCCTGCAGCAGCTAGCAACTCTCCATTCTTGCTGAAGGCCAGAGAGCGTATCGGCAGAGTAAACCTTGTAATATTGCCCTGAAATTCTCCACCTGGAACACAAGATTTAGTTAAAATGTTTCCAAGCGTATGTTCTGCAATCCAATATTATTAAGTATTATTTTGGGGGAATTAAATGCATGAAGTGTTTGAATCATTTGCAATGACTTTTCTTTGTTAGTGATTGACAATAGTCTGACTCTCGCGGGGATGAAGAGGTGGAGCTAAACTTGCAAAATCAGCATTTTTTTAATTAAATTTTGCTCACAAGTGAAAAAAATACAAATTCGAGTTCCTTTGAGGGGCCTCCTCTAAGCAATTAAAGGGTTGGCCTCTGTTTGAGGTAGCTTCAAAGCTAAACGAATAATAGGCGTGTTAAAACCTAATTTGGTCTTTTGTTGTGGATTTATATTACTAAATAAAGGAGAAAGGTTATCATAAATAATGAGAGGTTAATCCTTCTTGACCAACGGCTGCAAAATTAAATAAATTTAAGCGCCACTCCAAACACCCTGTTTGGTCTTATGCTGGTCTTAAATTTAAAATTAAGACGTCACAAGACATGGAGAAAAGAACAAAACAGAAAACCAGATGAAAGTTAGCCTAAACCAAGCCCGTGATTGAAATTTCAAGCACAATCTTTGATAAATTAAAGGAGAGAAAAACAGAAAAATGGGACACGAAAGTGTAGCATGATTGCAATTTGCAGTATTATTCAAATTAAATTTTATGCCCATATGCTTAAATCTCAGCCAGACCTACAATGTCATAAATTTAAGTAGCTCACTGAAAACCCCATTTGGTCTCTTGATTTGGATTTAGGTTTACAAGAAAATCGACGAGTTATGGAGCAAAAGAGTGTTTATTAAAAAACTAAAATAAGTTAATAGACTCCGTTTTATAAATTTCCAGGTAAAATTCACAGAAAAACAGAGATAAAATTTAACTGAGTAAGCACTTTGGGCAAAAGAATAAATATCCTAGAGAAAAACAAGATAATATGATGTTTCGAAAATGACCTTTAAACAAAAATTTTAGGGCAAAACAACAAAATATTCCAGAGAGAATTTGAGTGGAAACTTGCTTCTAATTGCTATGAAAAAAAAATGAATATCAGAACATAAATAACCTGGATAAGAATAGAGTTTGACAGAGTGGTCTACAGATCCTGAGGCGAGACTTGTGGGCGTGATGGCCATGGCTGTGACGGCCTGCTTGTGATGACGAAGAGTGATGGGCTTTGAAGAAGGAGAAGAGGGTGAATGAATGAGAATGTTGTTGTCTGCCCCTGCTGTAATGAGATACTTGCCATGGCTGTCCCAGAGAATGCAGGCCACTGATTCAATATCATTATGCTTGTGGGCTTCTTGCAGTTGTATGGATCTGCCCTTCATTTTTGTTGCAGTTGATCCCCTTTCTTCCTCCTCCTGGACCGTATGTGTTATTGTCCGTTTTGTCTTTCGCTTGATAAATGGCGGGAGAGTAAGTATCTTTGACGCGGGAATTTTTCGCTTGGATTGGCAGAGATTTTTGAATTTTTTTTTTTTTAAAAATATTTGTGCTTTCCTTGTGATAACTCGGAGACAAATATGAATTTGTGCAAATAGAAAAGGTTATGAATTGTTAATCTTGTGCCCTAAAGGGTCCTAAAGGATGTATTCCAATGTTTTTGAAGATCTATAAGTTAATCTTATAAAGTTTTTCATATTTTTTCAAGTTATTTATAATGGATCTTACACTATATATTATATTTAAATCAGGTGTTATATTTGTAATATGGACTCATGTCTTATGTAAATCAAGATTTATATTTCTAATATGGGCTCATGTCTTATTTAAATCAAGAGTTATACTTTCAACCTAAGTTGTCTAAAGCAATAGCTAAGACCAAGTGAGATAATCTAAGAGGACTAATTATATGGGAAGATATTTACCAGTATAGATATAAATACATCTATGTAAAAAAACATCTAGACATATCAATTTTGACTTAATATTTTTTAAGAGTTACTTTATTTTATTTTAGAGTTTTTTAAAAATTTATCTCATTATTTACGTTGTCTTTTGAAAATAAAATAGTTATTGTACCCTTAAGAATTTTTTTAAAATTATTCAAAAATTATATTTATTTTTTAGCGAATTGCTACCTTAGGGGAGCTACCATTATATTGATTCAAAGGAAATATTATATATCAACCACAGAGAGAGAACATCAGGGTCTTGATAGCTTCAATGACCTCCTATGATCTCTCAATCTGTTCAGGGAGAAACAAACTCCCATTTATAGACATCATATATTCATATGTATCCATATTGTTCCTTTTTAACCCATCCCTTAGAGTCATTATAGTGTCATACATGTGGCTATTCTCGAGAATCTCCTCAACTCTAAAAGCATTTGCCACTAGTCTTGTAAAGGCGTTTGGGTTTAGTTTCTAGAGCACCTCAACTACTTACTCCCTAAATTCAGTCTCCACCATGCAATTGATGGCCTTCGCTTCATGACTCCCCATCGTCATGGCATTGTTATGAATGAACTGTTTCAACAATGTTGTGTTGTGGACATGATGTCCCTGCAACACTTTTTCCCCAATGATCCCACATACCACTCCTTCCACCACATTTAAAATTTGTTTTAATTTATTTACAATGTTTGGACTTTTATTTGAAGATTATTCTATTTACATAAGAGTTGTTTTATAGTTATTTTCTTATAACATATGTCAAATATTTTTAAGTTTTTTGTTAACATTCTCATAACATTATTCTCCACCCCTTTTTATCATTATAGTTATGCCTCCGAACGTAATTATTGGTTATATGATACAATTAATTATAATGGTAAAATTTGTCATTTTTATTTAGTTTTGAATTTATTTTGAGAGGGTGACTTAATATAATTATACAATAAATATGATTTATTTTTGTGTTAATTTTTATTGTTTTCTCAATTCATATATGTACCATCCTTAAAAGTTAGCAATTATAATTAGATGCTCTATTAGGCCCTTTTTTACCAATTTCAAGATTGTGTGTCCATTATGCTTAATCCAACAACCTCGCTCCTTTTCTTCTAGCATCTTCTCTTTATTCTTGACTCCTGCTTTAAATTTGGTCCCATTTTCCCAGGTATAGGATGCCTAGGCAACCTATACCCTAGTATTTGGGCCTAAATTTGAATGGTTGGTTTGTAACAATATTTTAGCGGTAATTCCATATTTATAGTTGGCATGTGTTATTTTTAACCCCCAAAATGTTGTGAGAGGTATATTAGTGGCCTATATCTCCTCATTTTGGTAACTGTGATCCAGATTTCAAGTGCTCTCCTACGATTTCGCATTCAAGTATTCAAAATCAAGTTTCAAACATTCTTCAACTATCAAAGGTGATTTTGAAACCAATCTTCTCCATTGTAGCAAGCTTCTCTCTCATGGTGGTCAAGAAGAGTTCTCAATTAAGCAAGGAGATCCTTTTATCCGTCTACGTGAATTTTACTCATCCATTATTCAAAGAAAGAGTTTATTAAGCATACAACATTGAAGATCTTAGAGTGGCCTTCATAGATCCATTCATTTTTTTAAAGCATCCTTAATTCCTTCTTACATTTCAAAGTTCAACAACTACATTTAAGCAACATACAAGCATCTTCATAAATATGTGTGATCAGAATATTTGTTGAAGGTATATATTTACAAAGTAGATCTAATATTTACCTTTACATTTTACATAATTTCCTTTCATGAAATTTTATTTACATTAAAGGTTGATTCCTAGACAAGTGTTTGACCAAGGCAAACCCCTTTCAACCTAGCAATTTTGCATTTTTTTGTGTGCAAGAACAGGTGGTGAACCTACCATTACATATTTGAAAGGTACAAAATCTGATAGACGATCTCTAAATGTTTTAGGCAAAAGTGCACGGTATACAAAGAGAAGGCATCCTATACCTTCCAAAACAACTTCAAATTCAAATCCCAGTTCAATGTTGCAGTGTAATTTTTATTTTTGTTCATTGCAGGTTTTTGTTTGTCTATTTATGTATAAAGTATTCATTTAGCTTATTTAGCTCACTATCTTCCATTTATCAGTCCTATCCCCTCAAATCTAACACTTCACAATTCATTATCAACAAAGGGTTGCTAACCCATTTAGTGTTTAAGTCATGTTTGAGCCTATTGGACTATCTTCCTTTCAATTGTGCAATTACAAAAAGGTGGATCTCACACAGATTCCTTCATCATCCAAATCACCCTTTTTTTTCTTATTGTACATTTTTTTTCTTTGTTGAATTCATTGCTCCCATTAAGCCATTTTTAATCATTTTAACGTATGGGCATACACTCTACTCCTTGTTATACACTTTGCACACAGACTCAATAATTCAATGCAATCTCTTATGTGAATGGCTAAGGAGGTAATGCTTTCTTTGGGTTTATCCTCTCATTATACTATCATGCCATGTGATTTATTCAGTTGATCCTAAGACTGATCCACCTTTTCTAGATCCCTTTGGAGACTATGATTTCCCTAGGACTAATCTCCTTTTCTAGATCCCTTGACAAAGGCAAAGATTTCCTTAAGGATTGATCCTCTCTTGGCAGATTTCCTAGTGGACCATGCTTCACTTAGTTATCCTTTTGTCAATCGGTTGATTAGAATCTCATAGCTTGGTAGACTTTCAATTCCATCTTTTGCAGCAGTGCCTTTTCCTCTTTGCATGAACCATAGTAAGGAAAAACCTTGCTAGGGTACTCTCTCTCTCTCTCTCTCTCTCTCTCTCTCTCTAGTCTCTAGTGTTGCCTCTTTTATCTTGGTTTGGGGTTTGGTGAGGACCTAAGTTACTTAGGGGCTTGGTGTTTCCTTGTCTCCTTGACCTTGATAAAAAAATTCCTATGTATTGATCTACTTTATCGTGAGCATGAGGTTGTCTCATATTCCCACTAAAGTGGGGGATGAATGTACTATCCTAAAAAGTTAGCAATTATAATTAGATGCTTTTTTATGCCCCATTTCAATTATTTTGAGATTTCATGTCCCTTATACTTGATCCACCAATCTAGCTCCTTTTCTTTTGGCATCTTATCTTTATTCCTGACTCCTTAAAATTTGGCCTCATTTTGCTAGGTATAGGATGCCTAGGTGACCTATACCTTGATATTTGGGCCCAATTTTGAATGGGTGGCCTATTACAATGTTTTAGAAATATTTCTAGATTTATAGTTGTCGTATGTTAGTTTTAACCCCTGAAATGTTGTGAGAGGTATGTAAGTATCCTATCTCTCCTCATTTTGGTAACCATGATTAAGATATCAAGTGCTTCCCTATGATTTCACATCCAAGTTTCAAGCATCCAAGGTAATTTTAAAGGTAATATTCTCTATTGTAGAAAACTTCTCTCTCATGGTGGCCAAGTAGAGGAGTTCTCAATCAAGAAGGAAGATCCTTTTGTCCATCTACATGTATTTCACTTATTCATTCTTCAAAGCAAGAGTTTATCAAGCATACAACATTGAAGATCTTGGAGTGGAATTCATATATCCACAATAAATATGTGATCTTAATATTGTTTACTAAGGTATATGTTTACAAGGTATATCTAATATTTACCTTTACATTTTACATACTTTTATTTCATGCAATTTCATTTACATTTCAAGGTCAATTCCTAAATAGGTGTTTGACCAAGGCAAACCCCTTTCAACCCAACAATTTTCCATTTTTTTGTTGTAAGAATAGGTGGTGAACCTACCATTACATATCTAGAAGCTATAAAATCTAATGGGTGATCTCTAATTTTTTTTGGGGAAAAGTGTACTATTGTCACAAGGTATTGCACCCAAGTATGGCTAAGTGTAGAACCTAGCAATCCCATGAAACATGGGACTACTCTCAAGCTGTGGGTAACCTATCTGAGAGTAGACCTCCAGATTAGGGTCTGGCTTCCCCTTGAATCACCTGAAACTTGACTAAACTTTGAAGGAAAAGGGAGAGAGAGTGTAAAGCAAATAACTGAAATTGATTTGAAAAAAAGGCGATCCACTGAATTTGAAAGAAGATCCACAACTGAAATAAGCTTACTGCAACAACAAAACTAAACTAAACTTCACAACTTGATTCTACTGCCTTAAACTCCGTAGGAAAATAGGGTACTTGAAACACAAAGAAGGGAAGATGATTCCACAATTCTAATCTTTCAGTTTGCACATGAATTAACACTATAGAGCTAAGATGAATTCCTGAACATTCACTTGGATCATCATGCAGATTAAGGATACAAGAACATCACAGTAATCCTGCATTAGATTCAAAAAGAAGAATTCTGATATTGTAGGGAAACAGGAAGGATCAATTTTATTGTTGAAAAGAAACTAAGTACAAGATGTGTCTCTCAGAGCTACAACACTCATATCAGAGAGAAAGAATGAAGAGCTAACCTCTAGATCACCAAAAGTGAGAGGTATATAACTAAAACCTAGGAATCTGCATTCAAATCCCATAACCTCCTAAAAATGGAAAAAAACTCCAAAATAGACCCATGAGGTTGCCTCATAAACTCGGATGCTAGATTCTCAAGTTTATAGGGGTTGCGAAAAAGTAAGATGCCTAAAAAAGATGGTCAAACAAAACTATCATGTCCACTCTAAGTCATGCACTAACAATAGCATTCTGACGATGGTTTATACAATACCATTGTCAAAATTTACAATAACATGTGCAATGATTGTTACAATTGAAATTTTACCCCCTTATCCATATTGCAAGTACCTGTGGATTCTAATAATATCTTATGAATAGTCCTCAACCCAATTAAATTAATTAAAAGAGGAGGACATATTCAAAAATATTTACATGTTTGAATCAAATCCACCTATGCTTATAAAATAAACATGGACCTAAACCCCTTTTACTTCCTAAGTCAAAAAATGACTCTCGACCCAACTAAGGGGAGAGTACATTTAATAACCCATAATATAAATAAAACCCATGCTTTTGAAAATACTTAGCAAAAGGAAAAATTAATAAATTCTCGACCCTAGAAAAGGGGAGAATACATTAATTAATGTCTAGACGTAAAACCCCTCATCGAGGATGAGGAAAGTTTACTAGCAGCAGACACTTCATCTTCTGGAACTTGGAAAGTTGCCATCTTCAACTGGTAGTCTCTGCACATGGTTTTAGAAACATCCAATCATTTGCTTCTTTCTGTGCGTTGATCAAGGTAGGCATCGTATTTGGCATTCAACTCTGCATTTGATTTTAACTTTAAAGGCACTATGTTATGTATTTTCAAGGCATATGATCTTATTGTGAGGGTAGATTTTTGTCATGCATTGCTCTTAGTTCTATTGATTCATCCCTCTGCATTTTTGAGGGCATAACTGATGGCACTGTGTTTGGCATCTTATTTTGTATTTGATTATTGTAATGGTATATGTTTTGCACTTGTATTTTTGTTGTTATCTGATGCCTGTTGTGGAATCCATGTCACTGCAACCCATGTATCTTTGTCTATTTAATTCCATGGTATTTGATTGTTGGCATTATTTTGTATCTCCTCTGTACATTCAACTTCATTGATGCTATGTCCCTTCATACATAGCCTTAGGGCACTGTTGTTTCATACATACTGGCATTTGATTAGGGTCGAGGGTACTATGCTCTACATTTTCACAGGCATATGATCCTTCTCCTCTGCATTTCTGAGGGCATTGCATATGTATTCATTGTTGTAAATTTTGAGGCACCATTTGTATTTTGGATTCATTTCTCATTGCATTTGATTTCAAAATAGTGGCATCTCGTTACCAAATTTCAAGGGTATGATCATTTGCGTATTTGTCATTG
Organism: Chamaecyparis obtusa; assembly: GCA_027943335.1. Lineage (NCBI taxonomy): Eukaryota > Viridiplantae > Streptophyta > Pinopsida > Cupressales > Cupressaceae > Chamaecyparis > Chamaecyparis obtusa. Next base: position 501,175 of record BSBK01012531.1, on the reverse strand, counting down.
TTCATGGCACCCAAGCCCTTATGCCATATCTTCTTCAATTCTTTTGTTGATGCCCGCTGGCATATGTTTTAATTTGTGACTATTTGTTGGCACATTTTGATGAAATCATATTGACTATGTCAGCCTGCGGCTTTTCTTGCTCACTGGTTATTGCATTCATGAAGATTCAATGCCCCTATGAAATACTGGGGCATCGTGCATTTGCTATTTGGTATTACTTCCTCGCTGTGCGTTTTGACCACCTACAAATCATGAGCCATCTACGCCATGTTTGGTGTGAGTATGATAGCTTATGGCCTGCAGGTTTAGGACATCACATCCTAGTTTTTTCTTTGATATGTTTGTTGATATGCTGATGCTAATGGGCCCGTGAACTTCGGGCACCAATGTTGTTTTCCATTGATCATTGTTGCAACATTAATAACACACTTATGCTGATGGATTTATGGCTAGTGAACCTCTCACTTTGATGTCTCCATTCTCTAGCTGTGAGGATTTGCATAGAATGCTTGTTGTAGATACTCACAGTAGGCTTGACTGCTCGGTCATGCATTTGAAGACCCAAGCCTTCTACGTTCCCCTAATGTTCATGGTATTGTTGACACTCGATAACCGAGAGCTATGTGGATTGTTTGACTTTCATTTCTTTATCACTGGTTTTTCATTTGCTTGGTGCCTTCATACTGCCTAACGGGGCCAGTGAGCCATTGAGTTAGGGCACAGCTATGCTTGATTTTTTATTGTTGTTATTACTCCTTCCTGTAGTCATCTCCATTATACACAACACATTTTGACCACCTGTGATCATCTCCTCCATGTCGTTATGCATATGTATTTGCTATAGGTCTAAAAAGACTATTTGATTCTACCCCTGCATTTGTGGGCATCATCCTTATTTTATATTCATTGTTGGTGTTAATGGGCCCGTGAGCCATCGACATTGGGCCTCCTTTATGTTGCTATTATTGGCTTCTGTGAATGTTGCGGGTGTTCAACATTGATGTGGAATAGCTTGTATATTCCTGGTTGTGTACTATGTTGTTATGTTGGACTGTAGATGCTTAAGATGTGCTCTTTTATGCTCAAGCTCGTACCCTATTGAGTACTTTGATACCTACATCCACCGCTATGCTGCTCATTGTCATTTATGTTCACAACTATGATATTTTGTGACCTGTGAGCCTATTAATTTATTCATTTGCTGACTGCATGGCATCACTGCTAAATGTTTTCTTGTCCTCTACTCTTATTGTTCCTTGCTATTAAAAGATTAATATTGTGCTAGCTTATTTAGTGCTAATGCTTGCACCTGTACTAGATCTTATTGTCATCTAGAAGGCCTATGAGTGATCCTTAGAACTCATATCACTGATTTTTCATTTAGTTAAGAACTCTTTGATACTGCTGGATCTATATTTGATCTTTTCTCTTTTGGTTGGCATTATGATTATCCATTGAATAGATGCTGGCATTATTTATGTGAACATCAATTACGTTCACTGTCATTTATGTTGATCAATTAAACATAGCTCCTTACCAGTGCATTGTCCCCTCATTACAATGATTGGAATCTTGTTGGCTCAAAGTTCATGAAATGAGGAAGCTCAATACTTCATTAGACTTGTACCGTTCTACATCATGCAGTCATTTCTTTTATCTATGGCTCCTTCCCTTATTATGACATGTTGATGATGATTCAATGTACCTTGCAAGCCCTCCCTTTTCTAGTGTCTGACTATGCTTTATTTTATGGCATCAAAACATTGAATGCATATTTGAAGCACACTTATGTTGTAATGTATCCTTTCTTTAATATGCGGATCTCTATGCTCTTATTTCTCTATGTTGATATTGACTTGATGAACCCTTCTTGAATTTGTTAGTGCCATGTTGACCATGTTCTATTTGATTGGTCTGAGTGTCCCACTGATACTGCATCATTTGGTTGCTCTTTTGTTGATCATGGGTGTTCTTGTCCTGTGATGCAGCCACTGCCAAGGAAATTTGAGGTTTTCCTGGCATTGACTGCATCACAAGTCAAGGTCATTCATCTGGATCCCAACATCTAGTCATTGTTGTTGAATCAACCTCTCCTGTATCTGCACATGGAACAAACACGTCAGTGAAAACATGGTGTCTCTTTTATTTCTGGAGCCTTTTTATGCACATGCCCTGAGCATAGCCCCTCCCAGAGGTGTATGACTAAGTGCATATATGCATCTTGTGAATACTATGATACCAGGCATTGTTTAGATCCATTGGATCTAACCCATATCTCCTCCTCTCTTCTTGTAGGTTCTGGACCGCAAGAGCTCTTTGGACAGGACAGGATCCAGACACCATTACCAGGCAATGTATGGTACCCCTATATTTGTATTTGATTACTTCATGTATATCTGCACTTATTTATGCAATTCTGGCAATGGCTATGCTCACGGCCTGTGTGAGCTTGGATAAATGTTCTGCTCAGTTCTTTTCCCTTTGTACAACACACTTAACATTGATACATACATGTAATGCTTAGATGTAGATCATTTCCTTTTCTCTTTCATGCACTTTACAATGAAATGAACACAAACTTAAGAAAGACCACTAATAATTCAAACTAGGGTGCAGTAGTCTCACTTAGTAACTAGGCCTCCAAAGATGAGTAAAATACTAATAACATGTATGATATATGATGGGAAGGCATCCTATGCCCAAGTACATGATGCCTAGGCATATTATACTCTCCAAAATAAATTTAAATTTAAATCCCAATTCATTATTGCAATGTATTTTCCATTTATGTTCGTTGTAGGTTTCTATATGATTTTTGTATGTATGTTTCTACTAGAAGTTATCATTTAGCTTATTTAGCCCCTATCTTGTATTGGTCAATCATATCCCCTCAAATCTAGCTCTTCCCAATTGATTATCAGTGAATGATCACTAACCCATTTAGCGCTTAAGTCATATTTGAGCCTATTGGGCCATCTTCCTTCTAATTGTGCAATTACAAAAAAGGTGGATCTCACACATATTCCTTCGTCATCTAAGCCCCCTTTTTTTTACTATACAATATCCATCCTCTCTCTCTCTCTCTCTCTCTCTCTCTCTCTCTCTCTCTCTCTCTCTCTCTCTCTCTCTCTCTCTCTCACTCATTGGTCGTATACTAACCCTATCTACTTTTATTCTCACACATTTGACTTATTATCAACCCTCATTTTCATACATTTGATCATAGTTAGATATCTTCATTTTTTTCATCCTAGGTCAATCTCATGACATGTAAGTTCACTCCCACAAAATACTAATTTGACCTAAACATAAATAAATAAATTTTAAATTGTCAACTCGTGTTCTTTTTCACTAGCCACTAAGAGCCAAATTGGTACATTTTTATATGACACTTTGTTATGACAGCATTTAAAAAAATTATTTAAGCATCAAAACACAAATTTAAACATCTTATATCATTTTAACACCTTAATCATACTAGGAACGTCTCAAATTGGAGTACCAAAAAGAATAATGCGTGCATTATAATTTGCATCTAGATCACTTGAAATCTCACTTGTTACATGTTAACCAACCCTTAAACTTGAGAAAATGATATTGCACTCCATCATACAACATATAAATTTAAGACACAAAGCTTCAAATTTTCCCTATGCATTCAACCACCTCAAATGGTTGCCTAAACACACACATTAAATTATAAAGTAGAAACCTAAAAAAATGAACATAAAATTGCAATACAACCAAAACATGCACAACACCTTTTGAACTTGCAAGAAACCCTCAAATGGATTGAAAATTTATTAGTAAAGGATTAAGTGTTCAAACCTTTCATAATGAGGATTACAAAATCTTTATATCTCATAGATTCAACCTACAATAATGAGGTCCACTTTTTGGCCAAATTGGGACAATGAAATCAACATCTCCACCAAATCCTCACTTTCTGACACTTGTAGAAGCTAAATAGTTAAGAATTTGAAGATGATGCGAAGTAGTGATTTGTGAGATTTTGTTTGTAGATTCTAGATATATATTCTTAAAAGATCATAAATAAATTGTGAATCTTTTTGCATTGTTTTTCATAACTTGTTTTTAATGGTAAACAACATTTTTTAAAAGTAGAATTTATGTCGTAATGCATAACTTTTTATAGAAAGGATAAAATTCTAATTTTTAAATTATAGATTGTTTAAACCAATATCTAGTACGTTGATATTTTTATAGTTTTTAATTCACTTTAAAAGTTAGAGTAATTGTAAGTGATGCATGATGAATTTTAAACCTATTGTAAACCCTAATTAACCCAACCACAAGCCTGTGTCTACAAACTAATATGACAAATAATCAATAGAGATCTAAACCATGAAATGTAAAACATAAGAAACAAAGCTATACCATCACACTCATGATTTTCTTAACTCCATTGTTCTCCTATCCTTCGAGATCTTGTAGAATTTTTTTCTCTCCATTATGTCCCATGTGCACAAGATGGCATAATTTAGGAATGGAATGTGGTTGATTGACCTTTATGCAAGCTAGATCGCAAGTAAGAAAGACCATGATTATAATAATTTTTTATGTAATTAAATATTTACTAATTACACTTTACTTAAGCTTACTTAGGATAATACATTACATTGTAATTTGTGATGAGACATTTGGGAGTTTACATCTTTAGTTGCACGTGGTGTAGGAAAAATTCCACTTTAGGTGGTGACAGTTGTTATCACATCCCACCTTTAGTGCACTTATCACTTATCATCCTCACATTGTTGCACATGTTTGCACATACTTTATTGCACAATGGAGGATGATCCAACTTTGGTGGAAATGTGCATCCACCTAGTGGGGGTGATAATTTATCCCTTGCTTATCTCCTAGTTATCACACCTTTCCTATATAAGCAAACACATCTGCATTGTACTCATTCATTGTCAATTGATCATCTAATACAGTTCAATTATTGCATATCAAGGAGAATATAATTTATTCTTGTTCATATTGTCTCTCTTTTTATTGAGCTATTCATTGGCCTCTAGATCTTAGGTTGTTATTGCTATTGGAAAATTCTTACATGGTATCAAAGTCATTGGAGTGTCCATTGCATAGCCTTTTGGAGAGATCTTGCTTTGTTCTTGGAGGGCTTGTATTCAAATTTGGGGATTGACATTTTGTGGGAGCATCTAGAGCTAGATATGACCTTTCCATTATGTCTGGAAGGCTATTCTGATGAATATTAACTATAAATTTATCTATTTTTGGGTGAAATTAAAATCTAAGGAAAAAAATTTGCAAACCCAGTTGTACAACCTGATCTGCACCTACTATACGATTTTTTCTAATTTATTTTTTTGGATCTGTAATTTTATTATTTATTCAAAAAAATATTTGTGTTTACGCTTTGTCAATGTCATATATTTATCAAACTTATCTATTGGTAGTTGGAGGGCTTTAGAATTTGAGACATCCATAGACAGAGTCAAGCCTAGTCGCATTTACTAGGATCTTTTAGTGGATCATCATCAAGTTATGCAACAACTCCCACAAGCTTTTGTGATGTTTGCAATGTATATGGGCATTCTTGTATAGAAAGATGAAATATAATCCTACATGGTGTGTGTGGGATAAATCCCATAGTAGACCACCCATGCTCTTCCCACTCACAACACCTGCACTATAAGTCCCACCCTCAACCTCAGTACCCATTGTATTCATTTGGTCATCAAGTTCAGCCACATGATATTCCACTCAACATTATGTTTTGTTCCTTACAAACATAGATCTAGTATGTGGGACCCTACACCACATAAAATAAGGTCAACCCAATCATCTTTTGCCACATGACACGATCAGCTATATGGAAAGCCAAATTAACTGTTATCTCTATTTGAGCATTAATAGATTTTCATTAGTATCAACAAGTTATTCAGTCGGTAAAGTTTGGAATAAGGAGACAAACAAGTCAGTCAGTCAAGTAGACAAAGCTTTCACACTGAGCAAAGATAAGGCATAACTTTAAGATCATCGAATATAGGTTTGACCAAGCACACTTACCAAGCATCAAGAAATTATTGAGTACTGAGCTAGTGATCACCGAGCATTCATACACACCAAGCATCAATTATTTACCAAACAAGAAATGCAGTGATTACCGAGCAAAATAAGAAATGATATAGTAATAAAGAATGACACATATATCTATGCAAACCGTTTACACCGATCATATAAATGGTTTACCAAGATTGAGACATATTTAATATGGATGTAATCATTAACCTTTGTGATGATTCCTATGTAATGGTAGATCTAGGTTATTTTTGTATACCGTTGTTCTTAGGTTTTCTAAGATGATGTAAACCCTAATTAGGTCAAGTCAGTTTGATATATAAATGTAAAGATGTAATTATGATCACGTATCATGAAGCAGTAGCCGCACTAAGGACATCGGGAGATCAAACACATGGTTTTATCACAAAAGGTTTATGAGAGGCATAATCATTTTTTCAGAACAACATACAAGGCTACCGAGCAGAACAAAAGAGCACATACATCACATTGAGGTGATATCTATTTGTTATTTCATAGATCTAAATCAGACAAGTATAAGTTGTCATTTTATAGATATTTTAATATTATCAATTTAACCATTGTAGCAGATCAAAATATCTTAACATAGTGAACTTAACAGTTCTTGTTTAAATCTCTTAACCAAGTACACACATACTTTGTGATGTTTAAATCCTTTAACCAGGTAGATCTAGTCAATTTGTTCTTACTCCTAATAGGGTAATATCATCAGAAGTGATCAACAATTGTATCCTTAACCGACATACTTTATTTACTACAGTAGTGAAGAATTTATGGGTGTCATCCCCACAACAATTTTTACCTTCTAACAAGGGTTTCTACGTAACCAAAATATATGTGTCATGAGTACTTATTTTCATGGATGATTTATTATTTTGTTTACATGCACTTTATATTTTTAGTTATATGAATGTATGTTACAAACAAGGAATTAGTCAGTTAATAGACATCTACTATTACAAAGTGTTAAGTGTTAAAAGTTTTTGAGGGCATTGATTCACCCCTCCCCTCTCAATACTTTATCTTTCCAATCCCAATAATTGGTATTAGAGCTAGATCTCTTGTTAAGAAAGTTTAACCATTAAAGAGGTAAAGATCTAAGGATGGAAAGATATAGTTTGGACAATACTATTGAGAATCAAAGGATACAAATGCAAATCTTCATTAAACAATTCAAGCATGCCAAAGATGAATTGAAAAAGTTACTAATTCAAAGGAAGGATATGGCAATTTGGTACAGTGAAACTAATTATCATGAAGAAGAGATAGATGACCCATTTGAGACATCCAGATCTGGATCTGAAGTATATCTGATGCATCTAAAGGAGCAATATTTGATTTATCTAGAAAGAACCTACATCTTACTAAACAAGTCAAAGCTTTGTAGATAGGTCAAGAGACACAAATGGTTAGGATGATTGATGTCATGAACAATGTCAAGCAAACATAACAAGAGAGAAACATGGCTATTGAAGATAGGAGACAAATGACTGAGAAGCTACAAGAGAAGGAATCTGAGATACTAAGACTACTGAGCATCACTTTGAAATCTCCAATCAGATGGTTGTCATAAGTCAGGAAGTCAACCGAGTAAACGTTGAGCTTACAAGGAAACTAGAAGACATCGGTGAACTAAGAGAAGAAAATGAAAGATTGAAGAATGAAGTCAAAATGCAACAACAACATAATGAGATGATCAAGAAAGCTGAAGACAACTCTAAGAAAATAGATGAATTTATAATTAGTCAAAAAGGATTTGGCAACACTACTGGTTTAGGATACACCGAGTAGGGAGAGTCATCAAGACAAGCTGAATAAAAGAATAATGCCTACACTAACCAAAGGCCAAAGAAGCTATCATGTTATCATTGTGGAAAACCTGGCCACACATCTAATGTTTGTAGGAGAAAAGAAAAAGGTATTCCTAAATCCACTCCTAAGTTTAATGGTTATTGTTATAACTATAACAAGTATGGACATCAAGCACATGAGTGCAGATCTAAGTTGAATAGGAATCCTAAGAAACCCTACATGGAGAAATATTTTTGCACTTGCAACATGCATGGACACATATCACAAGAATGTAGGACAAAGATGAAGCAAGTCTGGACACCAAAAGAACAAAACAAAACCTATCAACTGAGAAGGCAAGGTAATGCATATACTTGGGATTACAACACATGGGTTAATTGCATAGCATGTGGAAGGTATGAACATATTGAAACAAATTGCATGAGAAATAAATGGAGAGGTAGATCTCACAATTGGACAAGCACTGGAATGACATGTTTACATTGTCACAATGTTGGTTACTTAAGTAAGGACTACAAAGACCGAGCACTAGAAACACAAACATATGAAAATACAAATACAATTGAGGAAATCGTGAGGATAAGAAACACAATGTGGAGAAAAGCATCAAGTGATAATGTCGAATCAAGAAATGCAGTTGGTGACACCTCATCCATTGGATTAGGTGACATCACCACTTCCACCTAAGTCATAAAAGGTATGTATGGAACTGAATTTCAAATCAGTTATATCTAACAAATAGTTCCTTATATCTAGTGTTTGTATACCAAATCAGCATGAAATAAGATGCACTATGGTTTTATATGTTTTAAGTTTTAAATGTATATAATCGATATAAGCAAGATCGAATATGTATTTGTTAGTCAGTAATTATTGGCAAGGTTAACCGAGTTTTGGTACTAACCGAGTGATATCTTAGTGTTAACCGAGCATATGATCTTTTGAAGTATACACCGAGTGCAACTACTCTTACCGAGTTGTGTTAGGTCAAGCATTTAATGCAAAAATTTTGAGCGGGAATTTGAAATTTTGATATAAATAAATGGTGAAATTAGTCATTTTTCACATTTGTGAACACAAAGAACAAGTGATTTTGAGTGAGAACTAAGCATAAAGATTCAAGAGTGATTTGAGCACAAATTTGAAGGATTTTCAAGCTGAGAAATCACAGTCACAAGTTTCATCCTCACCAAGCTATTTCATTGTTATCTCGAAGCCCTAATTTGAAGAACAATGGCATCCTCATCAAAAGTTAAGAAATTTAAGACTAGAATTGAGAAGAATGTTAATTTGATTAAGTCTGCAACCTATAATGAGCCTAAGTATAAACTACATCCCGAGGTTGCATTGAAAATTGATAAAACTGGAGCATTTTCAAGCATACCACCTAGGATTTTGCTGGTTGAAGATATTTGTGCATACATACACTGTAAGTGAAATAGGTGGTTTTGAGCTCCAATCCACCTTCTAGGAGCTAAGTGTCGATGGAAATCTCAAAGATGAGCACACACATTTGGAGGTGAAAGGTTTGATTAACGCCCTGTATTTTCTGAGGGTTTACAAGAACGAATGGATCAAGATTGTATTGATCCATGTGCATGAGGTTAAATTATAGTTGGATGAACCTGTGAAAATCACCAGGGATATAATACATGCAGTCACCAGTTACCCCATAACTAACAAGGATAAAGAACTAAGGAGTGCACCAAGAACCAAGATTGAAAAATCTACAGGAGCTGAATGGGACGGTAGAGGCATGTGAATCAACACCATTGTTGATCCTGAGACTAGGTTTAGTGCATACACTATTGGCTACAAGACATTTCAATCTAGCAGACCTAGTCACGTGCCATGTGGAGCTGTAGACATCACTTATAAGATGGTGAAGAAATATTTTCAATTGGACCTCATCGAGCTCTTATTGAAACAGTTAGAAGAAAACATGAGAACCATCAGGTCGACAAAGTCTAACACATGTAAGTTTGGTCACTGCTACTTTGCATATTTTTATATGTGCAAAACTTTTTCCCCTCAATCAGTAATGTTGATTGGAATATTGATTGACCAGTCACTTTACAAATAAATGATTTTATTCAAAGTTTGGGACAAAATTTTGTTAGCATTATGGATGTATATTTTGAGAAATTCAAGGACCGAATGAACCAAAGAAGCAAAATACCTAGCCAACTGGTTGAGCAGTACAAAGATGTTATATGTTTCTTAGTGGACACCGACACCACTCTAATCAAGGTGATTGAATCGAGAAGAGTTTGGCTGGCACCGATGGGCTATGAAATTGACATTGACCAAGCTTCTAGGTCAATAAAGGCTTTACTAGCCAAGCCTAAATATCCATAAACAACTAGGTTTGGAACCTATGAAGAGGCCAAACAAATAATTAAAATGGATCTAATCGGAGTCAAGGTGACTAAGAAGTCTAATAAAATGATGGACACATTACTAAAACAATTCAGAGATGATGCAAAAGAAGACAAGGCATCTAAAGATATTATGGTTGAAGTGGCAATTGAGGAACAGTTACTGCTAGGTAATAGTGACCATGATGAAGAGGTAACCAAATCAAATAAAGACATTTAGTCTACACCGGTCAAGGCCACGGGAAAGAGGAAGCAAGTAGAACTACAAACAAGAGCAAGGACAAGGTCTACAACAGTTGCTTCTCTACCTCTGAAGAAAGGAGTTATGAAAATCTCTAGGTGCACTCCTACAAAGACATACCAAAAGAAAAAGAGAGGTTGCCAAGCCACCTTCAAGCTACCCAAGAAGAGGAGAAAGTTAATAAGGGCAAAGGATGACATTGATGAAGAAGATAAAGAGGAAGACCAAGATAAATTTAAAGTATTTGTAAATAAAAATCAATCTGTTGATGAATTAGCTGAGGTAATAAAGGAAAATGGTGGTCTTAGCAACCCCAAAATGAGTCGGTATGTACATATGTCTACCAAGGATCAGCAAAAGATAGAAGAAGCAATCATACAAATGATGATCAAGTTTAAAAAGGTACCAGTTGAATTTGCAAAATATGTACCTAAGAGTTTGTATGAGAAAGTGTCAGCAAGATGGACTTATACCTTGCACACTGAGAAAAAGATGAGGGAATATTCACGGATATTGGCTATGCCTACATTATCAGTTTTCAAGATTGAAGAATTGATGACATAATATTCAAAGATATTTTTAGTGAAAAGTAGAGCACTGAACATTTTGGCAAGAAAACTTAAGGATGTTGATGAAAATAGTCAACTCTTATGGACTATAATTCTTACTACCTGAGCAGAAGTTGACAAGCTGGCATTGGTAGTCATCCTGAGAAGAAAAACAAGAAGAAAGGAAAAGGCATACACTCGAATGATGTAGATCTAGCTACTAAGAAATCGATTTCTCTATCTAACACCGAGGTACTAGATACTACCATTGCTATTGATTTTTATCCAAGAGGCTATAGAGAAGAGTATGAGGATCCTCCAAAATAATTGGTAATAACAGGGACATATGATGTACTTATTGAAGACATCACAAATGGAGATCCTGATGATATCAAGGCTAATGAAGATGTGTATATTGCTATAGATACAACTAAAGAAAATGCACCCACTGAGGCAACAACAAGTGAGATACTGGGTGACTTACCAATTTTGCTACAAGCTCTTGAGATCATATCACAGAAGGAACCTGAAGGCTTGACTCCCGAGAAAAAAAAGGATAGAACAGAGGAACAAGGGACAACAAAATAGGGAACAACAGAGCAGGATACTTCCCATCAACCTGAGAAAACAAAGGCAATATCACAAGCACTAGAAGAAAGTAAACTAGTAGAATCTACAATAGACACCACCAACGCCCAAGGACAAACCACTGAGACACCGGTTATAGGGAAACTTAAGGAAGAAAGTGTGTCTATCAAGACCGAGAAGACAAATATAGAGAATAAAGCTCTAGTTATATTTATCAAATCAACAACACTGGAGAAGAAGAAGAAAAAGAAACACGATAAAGGATTAGTTACACTGGATGAAATAATTGAGATACCAGAATGTTACCCTAGAACTTTAGACCTCGAGGAACTTAGAAAATATGGGGAATTGTGCACAAGGAAGGCTGCACAAGAAAATATAAAGAAGGAGAGAAAAATTAAGCAAATTCTAGAGGAAGTTAGAGACATCCCACAACAAGTAGCTCCCGAGATCAACATCAATGAGGATATTCCCATACTTGATCAATTTTCTTCTCTAACTAGTCACATAAATGCCCTAGATGCAGAAAATAGAATAGAAGTAAGGGCAGAGGCAAAGATACAATTGAAGCTAGCAAAGAAGATCAACCAAGAAGTGGCAATTAACAAGGTTAAGTTATTTGAGGTAATAACCGAGTTAGAATCTATTACTCAAAAAATTATTCAAATTTTATTTAAATTATACACTATTGACCAATTCATTGCCAAGGTCAGTGAAAAGATAAAGAAGTTGGATGAAGAAATCAAGGTAAGTGCTAATTGTTCTCTAATCGAGCCAAATGCTTTTCACAAGCATATATTAAAAGTTCAAGAACTTAGGCGGTTGAGATCAGAATTGAGGAAGCGGGAAGATAACATAAGTGACCAGGTCACCGAGCTTCAAGCTAAGCTACTTCCACACCTAAAAATAATGGAGAGACATGTAGAGAAGGAAAAAGCATTAGTTGCCACCCCCAAGATTTTAGTTTTGGAAAACATTTTTGATATGCATGCACAAGTCGGTCTTGAGCACATTGCTCTTGACAACTTGAAAGAGGAATGGGAATACCTCTTGGCATCACTGCAGAAAACCCACAAGCACATTTTTGATAAGTTGTAAGTACATTTTGTTGTTGTGGCATTAATTTCAAAAAGGGGGGAAATCATGTATATGCCACTATGTAGTTCACACCACCAAGAGCATGCATAAAGGGGGAGTTTGTAAAGAAAAGAGTCAATGTATATGTATAGTTTGTACATATATGGAGTTAGTATATTTTTTAGTTAATCGGTACATATAAATAAGGTTTTGATACTAATTCCAAAGGGGGAGATTCTTATCTCTATTTGAGTATTAATGGATTGTCATTAGTATCAACAAGTTATTCAGTTGATAAAGGTTGGAATAAGGAGATACACAAGTGAGTTGGTCAAGTAGACAAAGCCTTCACACTGAGAAAAGACAAAGCATAACTTCAAGATCACCGAATAAAAGTTTGACCAAGCACACTTACCAAGCATCAAGAAATTATCGAGTATCGAGCTAGTGATCACTAAGCATTCATACACATCGAGCATCAGTGATTTACCGAACATCGAATGCAGTGATTATCGAGTAAAACAAGAAGAGACATAGTAATTAGGAATGGCACATATATCTACATAAATAGTTTACACCGATCATATAAATAGTTCACCAAGATCGAGACATATTTAATATGGATGTAATCATTAACCTTTGTGATGATTCCTATGTAATGGTAGATCTAGGTTATTTTTGTATACCCTAATTAGGTCAAGTTAGTTTGATATATAATTGTAAAGATGTCATTATGATCATGTATCATGAAGTAGTAGTCACACTAATGACATCAGGAGATCATACACAGGGTTTTATAACAGAAGGTTTATGAGAGGCAGAATTAGTTTTTCAAAACAACATACAAGGCTACCGAGCAAAACATAAGAGCACATACATCACATTGAGGTGATATCTATTTGTTATTTCACATATATGAATCAGATAAGTATAAGTTTTCATTTTATAGATACTTTACTGTTATCAATTTAACTATTATGTAGCAAATCAAAATCTCTTAACAAAGTGAACTCAATAGTTCTTGTTTAAATCTCTTAACCGAGTACGCACATACTTTGTGTTTTTAAAATCCTTTAACTAGGTAGATCTAGTCGATCTTTTGTTACTCCTAAAAGGGTAAGATTATTAGAAGTGATGAACAATTGTAGCCTTAACCGACATACTTTATTTACTACATTAGTGAAGAATTTGTGGGTGTCATCCCCACCGCAGTTTTTACCTTCTAACAAGGGTTCCTGCATAACCAAAATATCTATGTCATGAGTACTTATTTTCATGGATGATTTATTTTTTTTGTTTACATACACTTTACATTTTTAGCTATATGAATGTATGTTACAAACAAGGAATCAGTCGGTTAATAGACATCTACTATTGCAATGTGTTAAGTGTTACAAGTTTTTGAGGGTACTGATTAATGCCTCCCCTCTCAGTACTTTTTCTTTCCAATCCCAAAACTTAACATCCTAGTGAATGAACACATGTATAGAAACACATTAGCCAATAGGTCCACATCAGCTCATACACAATATAAGAGAAACTAGTCATTGTGATACATGTGCCATCTCTCAAATCCAGTCATGTACCAGTCAACCTATGACATCATTAGTGACTCAACCACCATGTTATCCAACCAAGGTTTGACATGTCTCATATTCAATGACTAAATTTCATGTATGTTTGCAAGTCATTCTCTTGAGCTCCATGTCTTTTATGCAATGACCTTCTAGGTGTCAAATTTAACCTCATAAGTTGTTGATATCATCATATTTAAATATTTTGGACCCCTCACCATTTATATTTTCAAATTTTTAGTCCAACTTTGGAGGCTCATAACTTGGTCATACACACTCCATTTTTAGTGTGATTTTTCTTTTTTACATTGGGTAAAATTTCATAAACTTTCCAGTGGTGTTGTTATTTCCTGGTTTTAGTGGATAGAATTTTTAGAAATCTTATTTTTTGGTGACTGCACCTATCCAATCCTCAATTATGCAAATTTTGTGGCTCCATTCAAGCTCACATGGACACATTTTTAGGTATCTTTTTTATGCAACACCAAGGTGGAGAACCCCAATATGAGATGTCCAACCTTGCATTTAAACACACACATAAGCAATAACACAAAATTGCAAGAGAGAGACAATGAAGGATCATTCATTTATTCAAATAGGTACATCATACACGTTGGGATGTAAGGCCTTCCCAGTTTAGGGCATATACAAAATGAATTCAAATATGAAAGCTTAGTGCTTCATGATTAGCCAAACTACTACTCTATGAGTTCTACCTATAGAATTACATCAAATTGAGTACATATAACCAATCACACAACTGGAGTCAGCCAAGAACTACATTTCAAAATGAAACGTGTAAGAAGAAATAAGACTCATCCCCAAAAAATATCACAAGACTACCAGAAGAGAAGAGAGAAGGAGGGAACAAAGATTTAGGTCCACATGTGACCCAAAAATCACACTCCACGATCACACATGTTAACAATCAATGAGAAATGATCGCATGCACAATCTCCAAAGTCAGCCCAGGTAGGAAAGGAACATGCTACCTGAAGCAACCAAAAGAATCCAAACATGAAGGTCTTTGATCCAAACATGACACGATCAAAGGGAAAGGATCCCAGATAGATCCACATTAGGAAATGATGATTATAACTAAAGAAACACAAGAACACATGATCATGAACAAGATCACCTTGAATAGATAACCAAAGGAATAGAGTATGAGCCACAAAGGAAGGAAAAATTGAATAACATGAACAATACTGAACCAAATGAGGTGCAATCTGGAAGATAAGAACTACAAAGAGTCTTGAACAACATGTTAAGACCACAACCAAAATATCTCAAATATGAATGACCGGTGCATCACTCTCTCAAACTAGAAAAAAAGAACATAGTGAAACTAAATATTTTTTGGTTGATGCAAGATTTCCAAGAATGCAAGATGCTCCTGCATCAATTTTTTTTAAAGTACATACTTTTTTATCTATT
The DNA here is from genome assembly GCA_027943335.1 of Chamaecyparis obtusa. Classification (NCBI taxonomy): domain Eukaryota; kingdom Viridiplantae; phylum Streptophyta; class Pinopsida; order Cupressales; family Cupressaceae; genus Chamaecyparis; species Chamaecyparis obtusa. Next base: position 485,430 of record BSBK01012531.1, on the reverse strand, counting down.
TTTCAGAACTGTAGCCATTGTGGGTAGAAATATCACTTTTAGATCTAAGTATTTTTTGGCCATTTATGATCATTATAATGCTAGTATTTCAGTTTGATCCTTAGCAATATTATTTTGAGTTTGATTCAACCACAACAAGGCAGTTGTAAATATCAAAATTAGAATTCAACTTAGCTCTCATTTGGCAAGTGGAATTTGTACATGCACTATATATAAAGTGCCAAAAACATCTTTTTTCTTTTTTATTATTATTTGTTTTGGGTGGGGGGGGGGGGGGGGAGGGTGTCTTGTGTGATTGTGCCTCTTTTTCTCTTGTGCTCTATATTGCATAATGGGTTCTTCTAAATTTCTACTTTTAACTCCACGTAACTGTGCATCATGGAAAATTAAAGCATGGAGTAAGATGATGGAAAAAGGTTTAATTCAATATGTTGATGCAACAATAGTTGGACCAACTAATCCTAAAGATGATCTGAATGCTCAATTGGAATGTGTTATTAAAACTTCTATGGCTCTTCGAACTTTGATAAAGTATCTATCAGATGACCTTATCTTCCATATTGAGCAATGTAAAATAGTCAACGAGGCATGGGATAAATTTGCTAGTTTGTATAGAAAAATTGATGAGGCTAGGGGCTACATGTTTGACAATGATCTCATGAATTTGGATCCCAATAATTTTGACATAATCCAGGATTACATCACTAAGGAACATGAGATAATAACAAATATTAAGGAATGTGGAATTAATAAAAAGGATGTAGATTTGATCTACTATTTGTTAGAAAAACTTACATCCAAATATGAAGCATTTGTTTCTGTTGGAGTAAAGTATTAATTATGTTAAGTAATCTTTACTCCCTTCTTAAGATGTCAAATCTTCTTCTTTAGTTGTCTATATTTAAACACACATGCACTAGTTGTTTTAAACTCATGCACTAGTTGTTTTAAATATAAACTTGCATGCATTAGTCTTGTAATAATTTAACCAATTATTACATGCACTAAGGATTTCCTTTCAAGGCTTTTGATCTCCTTTATAGGGATGATCCATTGTATATTTTATTCATTCATTCATTTGAGGATATTTACTTCTTCATATTTTTGAGTCAAACCCTTGCCCTCTTCTTGTCTCTACTTCCTTGTAACAGGTTTTTGTATGTAGGTGATCTTTAGGTTTTGTGGATTTCTATTGCTCAAATCCTACATGGTATCAGAGCCTAATCTACTATAGCTTGTTCGCATTTGAAGGATTAAGAGATTATAAATTCATCTATTTCAGATCAGGGCTTTTTGGTTATTTTTTATTGAAATTAGGGGGTCCCTAAATTTTGGTGCACTTTGAGCTCAAACAAACCTCACCGTTGAGCTTGCAATGCCCAAAAACCCCTATTTCAATATAAAACACATCCAATTTGGACAACATTGCAGGGAGAGGCAAAAAAATTTGCCTTAGGGTTGTATGGCTATGCACGCACCCCGAGGCAACCTTTGTACAATTTTTTGGCAAAAAATTCAAAATATATATCAAAAAATGGGCGCAGATAGTGCACAGCTAGCGCGCTGCCCATGCACCACCTCTGCACCACCCGCACTCAACCTGCCACCAGAGAGCCATCCAAACCACCGCCGGGGAGGACTTAACCACTAGCATTAAGTGCTAATTGCCAGCGGTTAGACTTAATCACTAGCTACAAGTGGTTGACTACCAATGGCAGAGCCCCATGTGACCAAGGGTTAGCACCTTCACCCAATTTTTTTGGGGGTTTTTTTTCTCTTCTGAAGGGCCTTTCACTAAAATTGGCGTTTCATCAGAAAGCTAGTTTCAAGCCTGACTCTCTCATGCATGTTAATCTAGTTTTTCCTATCATCTAGCTTTCTTTTTCTACTATTAAATCCAGATTATCTTTTTTGCATTCTGGAGGGGCTAATTTGCTCAAATTAGCTCCATTTTTTGATCTGGAAGAAGCGTTGAAAAGCTCTTCTTGAGCACCATTCATATTTCTGTCTATTTTCATCAGAATTTTTTCTAGGTACACAAGATTCAGATCATAACCTTTTTTTCCCTTTTCTTGATAAAGCATATTATTCTAGGCTTAGGGGTTCAGTATTTGGATTGTGGGGGGTGTTATTTTCTTGTTTCTATCAGTTAAACTAGATATTTATAAAAAAAAAACCCCTTCTAAAACATATGGCTGAGACCTCTTCTTGTCTAAAACTTCTGACCCCACATAATTATCACACATGGAAAACCCTGATGACATGACTTCTCCATTCAAAAGGGCTCAGATCTTGTTTAGATGCAATGCATCCAATATTAAAGAGGCCCTTTGAGATCATGCAACATCGCAACAAGATGGATGAGGCTATGGGGTTGATTGCTTTATAGGTATTAGATAGCTTGCAGTTTCATCTTGATGGGTGTAATACCTCTCTAGAGATGTGGGCTAAATTTGAGATATTATTCGGTACCATCAATGAGTTCAGAGCACTTCAGATTGAGGCATAGCTTACCTCTCTTGTACCTAATTCTTTTCCCTCTATTGAGGACTTTTTGATGAAGTTCAAATAGCAAAGATATTTGTTGCACAGATGTGGAAAGCAAAAGACTAATAAAGAGTGCATTTATCTGATTCTATCTAAGCTTCAGGGAAACTTTCAGATCTTCTCTTCTACCTTTCATTCTACCATGGATGCTTTGGGACCTAGATTCACCATGCCCACTTTTGAGGTGTTTTGCGATCATTTTACTAGAGAGAAGGCCAAGCTAACTTAGTTGGACTCTCTAATAGGATCAAAGAACCAAGCATTGGTTGCCCAGCCATCCAAGGGAAAGTAGAAGCAAAAGCCCAAGCCCAAAATAGATTCAGCTGGTAGTGAGAATCCCTCCAAGCCACCTCCAAAATCAGATCCAAAAAAATCTACTACGAAAGGAAAAACTTCTAAGTCTGGTGAGTCTTCCTCCAAGACTACGAAGTACACAGGTGATCCTTGCAATTTTTGTGGCAAGGAAGGGCATCCAGTTTCCAGGTGTTGGAAACAACTTGAGGTACTAGAAGAAGCCATGTAGAAGCATAGTCTTTCTCCTCCAAAGCCTCCACCTCCTCCCACAGGGAAAGGTCATGCTCTTTCTGCTCGAGCTTTGTCTTCCACTTCTCTATGGATCATTGATTCAGGTGCTTCGTACCATATGTCACACTCACCTAAATTGGTTACCTCACTTGCTCAGAGTGTTACTACACAGATTGTAGTTGGTGACTCAACACTACTTTTAGTTACAGGTTCTAGCACTATTTCATTAGATGGTGGTTCTCTCCAAGATCTTCTTTTGGTTTCGGCCATTTCTACGAACCTCCTATATGTTTATCAGATTTGTCATTCTGGCTTTGGTAAAACAATTGAGTTCTCACCACATGATGTGGTTATTCGAGACCTCCATGATCTTGACTTGGTTATTGCTACTGGGAGTGTTGATTCAAAGACTCACTTATATCGGTTTGATGGATTTGAGAGATCCAATTCTATTGGTGTTTCTCTTGTTTCTCATACAGACACAGTGAGCAAACTTTGGCATGATCATTTTGGCCTTGTCAATTACAAATATTTACAACAGATGAGTACATAGGAGTTAGTGCTTGGGCTACCTCAAATCTCTTGTATTGATGGTGTTTGTCGAGGTTGTGTTCTTGGCAAACATCATAGAGATCCTTTTCCATCCGGTAGATCCTCACGTGCTCTCACACCTTTGGAGTTGATACACAGTGATCTTATGTCATTTCCCACTCCTTATTTTTCTAGTGCTAGATATGTACTCACCTTCATTGATGATTTCTCTAGACACACATGGGTGTACTTCTTGAAGTACAAGTCTGATGTCTTTTATTCATTTTGAATCTTTAAGACATTTGTAGAAAAAAAATATGGTCTTTTCGTCAAGCGTATACACACTAATAATGGGAGGGAATATGTGAATTAGTCTTTCAAATATTTTTGCACTGAGCATGGTTTACAATATCAGTTCACAGTTCCTCATACCCCTCAGCAAAATGGCATTGCAGAGAGAAAGAATAGAACATTATAGGAGATGGCTAATTGTATGCTACAATCACGAGCTATGAGTGCTTCCTTTTGGGTTGAGGCTATCAATTGCACCAACTATATTCAGAATCAGATGCTTGATAAAGTGTTGTGACATTTGACTCCTGAGGAGGCTTGGACTCATGTCAAGTCTGATGTTTCTACATTTTGAGTTTTTGGTAGTGAGGCTTGGGCATTTATTCCAGATACTCAGAGGAAAGCCATGGAAAGGAAAAGCCAACCACTCATATTTGTTGGCTATTGTGAGGATGTGAAGGTGTACATGTTTGATCCTAATTCCAAAGAAGTCTTGTTTCGATGAGATGTTCAGTTTGATGAGTGCTATCCTCAAATGGATCCTCCATCATCAACTTCTTCTTCACTACCTATTTCTTCATCTACTACTCTACATGATTCTTTCTCCTCTGAGGAAGAATCAGATGATGCTCCACCTTCCCCACCTCCACTGGATGTTCTACATGTGCCCAAATGGGCTCATGATACTGTTGATGCAGTTGGATCTTTGGCAGGTGATCCTTCAGACACTCATCGCACTCATGCTCAGACATCTGGTACTAGTTTACTAAGTCATGCTATTTTAGATGATCCACAATGATTTTTAGAGGTGACAGGTCATCCTGAATGGGATAGGGCTATGGATGAGGAGTATTCTTCTTTGATGAAGAATCACACTTGGGTTCTTTGTCCTCTTCCGAAAGGAAGGAAGTTGGTTCAATGCAAGTGGGTGTATTGTACCAAGTATGTTGTTGATGGTTCTATTGATAGGTATAAGGCATGTCTTGTGGCAAAGGGATTTTAATAGGTGGAGGGTATTGATTACTTTGAGACCTTTGCTCCTATCACCAAGATGAATTCTATTCACCTTGTACTTTCACTTGCAGCTTCTCAGGGTTGGACAGTCTATCAGATGGATGTAAAGAGTGCCTTTTTACATGGAGACCTACAGGAGGAGATCTACATGGAGCAGCCTCAAGGTTTTGTGTAGGACTCTTCTATGGTGTGCGGACTTTGGAGGTCTCTATATGGTCTCAAACAAGCCCCTAGGGCTTGGTATGAGAAGATGGATTCTTTTTTTCTTTCCTCACACTTCACATGTCGTCATTCCGATCCTACTGTGTACATTCGACGTCATGGGGCTGATCTATTGATACTTGTGCTATATGTTGATGATCACATCATTACATGTAGCTCATCCTCTATGATTTAGAGTGTTCAATGCACATTGAGAGAGCAGTTTGAGATGACTGATCTTGGACTTCTTCACTATTTTTTGGGCCTACGGGTTATTCAATCTTCACATGGTATTTCCATACTTTAGGAGAAGTATGATCTTGATATGCTTCAGTAGTTCAACATGCTTGATTGTAAGCCTTCTCCCACACCTTTTCAGTCAGGCGTTGTTTTATCTACCACTTGCTCAACTCCTACTATGGATCCCACATTATACAGAGTGCTAGAGGGTAGTTTTTTGTACCTGACACACACTCATCCTGATATTTCCTTTGTGGTTGGCCTTGTCTCTCAATTCTCACATGATTCTCATGAGAGTCATTGGCAAGTGGCCAAATGTATCTTGAGGTACATTTGCGGTACTACTTCTTATGCCATTCACTATACATCAGGGGATCCTCACATTGTTGGTTTCACAAACTCAGATTGGGCTGGTGATACTATTGATCAATGGTCTACTTATGGCTTTGTCTTCTATCTTGGTTCCGATCCTATCACATGGTCTTGCAAGAAGCAGATAGCTCATGCATTATCATCTATAGAGGCAGAGTATCGAGTAGCTGTACAAGTTATTCAAGAGGTTTTATGGCTTTTCTAGTTGATGACAGAGTTTGGTTTTCCTCTTGATAGTCCCACTATTCTTTGGTGTGACAATAAAAGTGTTATACATATTTCCTGCAATCCAGTTGAGCATTAGAGGACCAAGCACATTGAGCTTCATATGCATTTCATCTGACATTTGATTTAGAATGGCTCTCTAAGTTTGGAGTATATTCCCACTGCTGAGTAGGTTGTTGACATCTTCACCAAACCTTTTGCATCCCCGTGATATCTTCAACTGTGTTCTATGCTTGGGGCGAAGGAAGTTGTCCTTGGGGGGTCTTAGTGATGAGGCCTTCCTTCCTTCTATTTCTATCTCTTTTTGGAGTAGGGTTTTTTCCCATTGGGTTTTCTCTATTTCTCTATTTTACAGAGATTTGGTTGTGCTAGGTACCTTATTAGGCCATGTTGCTAGGACCCATTTTTTGCTTTCAGCATTGTAGTTTCCTTTGCTTTCTTCTTGCATTGTTTGTAGCTGCATTGTTTCTCATCTTAAGGGGGGGTGTTAGAGTAAAGTATTAATTATGTTAATTAATCTTTACTCCCTTCTTAAGATGTCAACTCTTTTTATTTAGTTGTTTATATTTAAACACACATGCACAACTTGTTTTAAACTCATGCACTAGTTGTTTTAAATATAAACTTGCATGTATTAGTCTTGTAATAATTTAACTAATTATTACATGCACTATGGTTTGCCTTTTAAGGCTTTAGATCTCCTTTATAAGGATGATCCACTGTATATTTTATTCATTCATTTATTTGAGGATATTTTCTTCTTCATATTTTTGAGTCAAACCCTTTCCCTCTTCTTGTCTCTACTTCCTTGTAACAGGTTTTTGTATGCAAGTGATCTTTGGGTTTTGTGGATTTGTATTGCTCAAATCCTATAGTTTCTATCTTCCATACCCATAAATTGACTATGGTTGATTCATACTCCATGCCTTTATTTAATGCCTTCATAGATATGTTGATGGTAGAGAAATCAAAGTTGATAAGCATAGGGATTTTCAAGTCTTCAAAGTCTGAGGCTTTTGTTGAAAATCAAGAGAATCAAGGAAAGGTTTCCTATAAGAAGAAAAAATAGTGGAAGCCAAAGATACAACAAGAGAAAGTGCAATCAAACTCATCAAAACAAGGAAAATATTCATATTCCAATAAGAAGGGAAATAATTCTAAGAAGGATAGACCACCATATGCATATTGCAAGAAACATGGTCATGATGAGCACCATTGTATTGATAAGCCAATTGATGAGTTGAAGAATATTATAAAGAGGAATGACTTTGATTTTCCAAATGCCTATAAAGAGAAAGATGCATCACCTTCTACTTCAAAATGAAAAGGGATAGCATTTGTAGCAACTACAAGATATTAAAAGGAATGGATACTGGACTCGGGTTCCACTCATCATAGGGGGTCTTAAAATGAGTAGTTTTCTACATTGGAGCCATCTAATGTACCTAATATATTTGCAAGAGATGATACTCAAGTGGAAATTGAAAGGAAAGGTTTAGTTGAGATGGATAATGGAACATTTAAGGTGTCCTCTATGTTCCTAACTTAAGCACCGATATCCTTTCAATTTACTAGATCAGTCACTATGGAGGTGGAAGGAAAGTTGAGTTACTTCCTTATTTAGTTGTGGTGAAAAATCTTATGGATGATGCTTTGGTTGTAGTGGGAAAATAAAATCATAACACAAGGCTTTACTTATGCTCCCACTTTGTGCCTAAGTCTCCTTCTATAGCCTTATTGATACATTCAAATTCACAAAGTATGTTATGGCACATGAACAATTTGGACACCTCAACTACCGTTATCTTTTGTAGCTTAGCACCAAGAACATTGTCAAAGGTCTACCTAAAATCAAGTTTTTTGAAGGTGTGTTCAAGTTGTTCAATCGAAAAGCATCCAAGAGAGAAGTTTGAAAATGGGAAGTCTTGGAGAGCATCAATTATTCTTGAGTTGGTTCATAATGATGTAGCAAACCTCTTTCCAATGCCATAATTTACCAAGGATCACTATGTCCTCAACTTCATTGATGACTATTACCACTTTACATGGGTCTACTTCCTTGGTCACAAGAGTGATGTATTTGACAAGTTTCTCACCTTTAACGCTCATGTTGAGAAGTAATATGGGAAAGTCATCGAGGTTCTATGAACAGATAATGGAAGAGAGTATGTGAACTCAAGACTTATGGACTTTTGTACACTTGAGGTGGTTGATCTTTATCATTTAGTTGCATACACTTGACAATAGAATGGTGTTGAAGAAAGGAAGAATAGAACTACTAAGGAAATGACTAGTTGCATGATTTATGCTAGGTCTCTTGATCCCTCTTTTTGGGAAGAAGCTATACGTTCTACCAATCACATCCAAAATTTATTTCCTCATAAAGCCTCAAGGGATGGAATCACTCATTTTGAGGCTTGGTGTGATAGAAAATTGGCTATGAAAAACTTTAGAGTCTTTGGTTTTCTAGATTCAGAACATCAAAGTAGGCCTTGCATATTTGTTGGATATCCTAAAGGTGATATGGGATTTAGACTTATGGATCCTAAGACATATGATATTTTTATAGAGAGGAGTGTTCAGTTTGAGGAAAGTTTCCATAGCTTGGCCTCCACTCCTCTTCCTTCATACATTATGGATAGTGATGATAGTGACTCAGATGATGCTTCTACCTCAATCCCAACTTATAGGATTACAAATTTGTTGGGTTCATTTATAGTTGAGGATAATTCTACTTCATCTTCTCCACTAGACCTTGTCGGGCTTGACAAAATCTTGATTCAATAGGTTCACTTGTTAGGGATCCTTTAGACACTTGAAGGAAAAGGTCACAACATCATCAACTTCCACATGCATAGATTTCTACAATGTTAGCTCTATGAAATTCAATACAATTGGGTACACCTTGTCTTCCAGATATAGCTTTAGGGGATGACTACTTGAAAAACATTGCAATTTTATTTGTGGAATCCTACATTGTAGATATAGGATACATCATTGATGATATAAATCTTCTCTTTGATGAGGATGATACTTCTTCAATTGTTGTGAGGTAACACCCTAACCCTCTTGTCTAAACTCCACATTATCAATCTTTTGAGGTTGAAATGATTGCAGATCCTTATGTACAACACTTTGAGGAGGTCATTTTATCTTTAGAGGAACCACTTGGGTATTTGCAACATGTTCTACATCCCTCCTCATTAGATCCTAACTTATATTTTTAGCAAAGTGGACTAGTACACCTGACTTGGGTTTACGAACCTTCAGTATTGATACAAGGACACTTGAGAAGCTTTCAGAGACACCATACATCATGAGGTTTTTTCCTATAGATTACGGAGGAATCTCTCATACACCTATGGTATTTTTTATTCCTAAGGGGAGGAACATTTTTTAGTGTTCATGTACAAACTTCTACATTCATCTTGGAGCATCTATCATTTATGTACATTATACATTGAGGGGGGGATACATTGTCTCTCTTATGGAATGGAATTTTTCCCTCATATAGGGCTTTGTCCTTCTCATCCTTATTTGATATTTATCTTACGTATTCATCTCTCTTTTGGGGGGAGTTTTGTACCATAAGGTTTTCTCCCTTCCTCTATTTTATGAGAGATTTCATTGCATTGCATTGTACTTTCATATTGTACATGGGTACCTAACATGGCCACATAGTCAAGACCCATCTTATATTGTCATATAACAATGTCAACTTAAGTGCATTCCCCTAATTTACACTCAAGGGGGGGTTTTGGTGTAATTAAATATTTACCATTTACACTTTACTTTAGCTTACTTAGGATAATACATTGCATAGTAGTTTGTGCATGAGACACTTAGGAGTTTGCACCTTTAGTTTCACATGGTAAATGAGAAATTCCACTTTAGGTGGTGATAGTTGTTATCGCATTCCACTTTATGTGTTTTCTCCACCTTTAGTGCACTTATCACTTATCATCCTCGCATTGTTGCACGTGTTTTCACATACTTTATTATATTGTTGAGTGGATATTTTTTAATTGACAATTGCAAGGATCAGTTGAAAAACAATGGCTCCAACCACAACATGTGAGAAACAATCTCTCTTAATTAAGGGAAGGCTCCTCCTATCTATTGTTATTGAAAATAACCTAGATTAAACTTGACACCTAGGATTATGTACACTAAGCTAATTAGTAGGGTGTTATATTTACCATACTCTCTTCTTTCAAAGTACATGTTCTTATTGCATTGTATTCTCTTATTTCAGAATACACATTTCTATCTTTACAACAATCTTTTGAGTATAATTTAGCAAAGTTAAAACAAGAAGCTCATGAAATCTTAAAGTCTTTCCATGAATCCCTATGAGAATTTGGGAACAAGGATGAAGCATACATGCATATCAAAGTCTTCAACATATGTTTCACCTTAAATGAAAAAACTAAAAAATTAAAAGCAACACAAAGTCTACAAGTTACTTCCTTGTTTTCATGTTCTACAAAAACTTCATATTTGATAAGCATCTCAAAGTTTTCAAGACCAAATTTGGAAACAAACTATAATTCTAAATGCGATATGCAGCTCAAAGTTTGCAAGATTGAGTTCAAATCCCTCTTGAACAAAATCACAAAAATCACAATCAATATCCAAAAAATTCCATCAACACAAAGTTTGAAATCAAGTTGCATCTTTTATTGAATTTTTTTAATTTTTTTTTAGCTCAAAGTCTTAGAGTGCATATATAAACTAGTAGAGTTTTCTTGCATTGCCAAAAGATAAAATTACAAAGAGAACACTTGTTTATTTATAGGTGAGGGGATGAGAGAGAAAAGTGGGAGAAACCCAACTAATTGAGACTTATTCAATAACTAACTACCTACGGTTGACTTATTCAACATTACAGGTCCTGATGTCTTGCAATATAATTACATTTTATAACTTTGCAAGAGATACTATCACATGCAATTACATCTTGTTTTTACATTACTTGTAATATGTCAAAATGAAATCACAAATACATAACAAAAATTATTCTAAGTGTCTAACGAGACATGACACCTATTTATATCATTCTTTGTCACATTCCTTATGCTACTACAAGATGCTTCATGATTGAAGTACTTAGATTTGGTGGAAGTGTCTTGAATTAGAACATGAACTTGTATCCTTGACTATTCTTCATCATAATGACCATTATTGGGAAATCATCTTTTCATGTTTCATGACCATATTTGTCTTGAAAGCATTCTATGCTCTTTATCATTCCATCATTTTCCACCTCCTTGTAAGGCCCCATCATGTGATTGTTCTTGCTTTGTATCCTTCTGAAATCTTGGAATCTATAATCAGGATTTAGAAACTCGATTACATGTACTTTGGGGAAGAGCTTTCACTTGCATTTGGGTTATAAAATCCTGACTACAAGTAGGGGAAAAAATTTACTTTTTCTTGAGGAATGAACTTGTAATCAGGTTTTACAATCCCAATTGCAAGTTGGGAAGAACATGTTTGTGAGAAAAACCTTTAGCTCCTTATGACCATATGGGAAATACTTTAGCTTGCACTTGTAATCAAGTAAAAAATCCTTGATTGCACTTGTGTTTGGAATTTTCAAAAGGGTAAGCTTGGGTATTTTCAAAGTTTTTAGATGCAATTGCGCACTTGATTGCATGTAACAAAACATGCATGCAATTGGTTTCAAAAATCTTGATTTTAGGAAATATGGAAGATTTGAAACAAACTTTTGTCGGGGATTTTTGAGGTGATTGTGTGTAAATTTGCATGTAGTAACACTTGAAATTTGGATTAGAAATCTCGATTATAAAAAAGTTCATGGTGGATATCAAAATATGCCAATTTTCACAAGGTATATGTATACATGCAAAATGTAAGCTATAGCTAAAAATGGATGAGAAGTTCTGATTTAACATGGGAAGAATGCTAAATTGTGAAAACAACAAGGACCAACTAACCATTCAAATAAAAATATCACATATGAATTTTAAATTGTAAAAACTCAAACCAAACATATGGTAAATGATTTGTATGACCGGTTTTTTTATGAAAACATCAACATTCAAACCCTAAAACATAGAAGAATGGAATAAATTTACAAAAAGGCCCATGATTAAGATAACAATAATCAAGTTTTTTTTAGGAAAATAGATTTTATAAACCCTCACATAGGTAAATACGGAGTTAAAACTTAAAAACATTAATGAAACTTTGTAGATATAGTCATGTTTTAGCAAAAAATTGACCAAATATTGATAAAAATGACCCTGGATTATAAAAATAATTCATGGGAAGAGCAGAAATAATCATATTTTTACAAAAATGACTAGACATGTATATAATAAAAACCATTAAAATGCAAAAAAAAAATCTATTTAAAAGCCAAAAATAACTTTTTAAAAGGGCAAATACAACTATGTTTTTAAAAAATGACTAGTAAAATAAGTACAAAACACCTTAAAATTTGTGATATTGCAATCAGGATTCAGCTATGTAGTTTTTGAGTCAAACTCATTGACCCATGTTTCATGAGTAGCGGTTCACACAAACCCATCTCTCATGAGAATGAATGGAACACTTAGCACTCATTGGATCTAGGTGATGCTCACAAAGGTGAAGCACCGAGACTTCCTGGGAGGTCACCCATCCCAGTACTACTCCAGCTTGAGCGGGCTTAACTACGGAGTTTCCTCCATGGTTAAACTCACTCTACTTGCAACCCCATTTGCAAAACCTTCACCAAGTGTTGTTCCTTATGAACCACTCATTAGAAAGCCTCTTAAGCTCATTAATTGATAAGTAGGAGATATTTTCCACAACAAGTCAAATTGTGATATTGCTATTAGGATTCAACTGTGTAGTTTTTATGTCAAAATTATTGACCCATGTTTCATGAGTAGTGGTTCACACGAACCCATCTCTCATGAGAATGAATGGAACACTTAGCACTCATTGGATCTAGGTGATGCTCATAGAGGTGAAGCACCAGGACTTCCCGGGAGGTCACCCATCCCAGTACTACTTCAGCTTGAGCATGCTTAACTATAGAGTTTCCTCCATGGTTAAACTCACTCTACTTGCAACCCCATTTGCAAAACCTTCACCAAGTGTTAAATTCTATTTTGAGTTAAATATAACTGTGAATGCACGATTAAGATCCTAAAATGCAACTCAATGATGTTCATATTAAAATAGGACCTCTAGAAAAGGGCTCACGTGACTTACATGCCTCTAAAAACACAAGTTTCAAGTGGCAAAAATGGATATAAACTCTGCTTAGGATGCTAAAGGAGAGTTACAAACTTTGGCGTCTTAAAAAATGCATCTAATCTCCACTTTCGGGATTGGTTTCACTAAAAGAAAAATGTGATTTGTATTACTTAAAATGCGAATAGTATTACATATTAAAATGTAATGTTAGGTAAAAAGCCCAATCAACAAGATTTTTTAATAATATTTTACACAATAAAATATATAGAAATAATCTTGCTTTAAAAAGTGGTTTGAAATTCCAAACTTTATTGCGCAATTATTTTACATATAATATACTATGTAACATTTTATTAAAAATCTAACAAAAATAAAAGAAAATAAAAGGAAACAAAAAATAAAATAAAATATGATTTAATGACTAAAGATCATAACACAATAATAATAATAAAAATAAGTTTCTTATATTTACAAACATATTAACAAATACTTAGAGTGTTTAAACTATGAAAAATTTAATCAAAATTACGATTAAATTTATTATTATTATTTTCATGGGGTAGTGTTAATTTCACTAACATAAAATTAATGACAATATTTGGCTCTAACTGGGGAATGTCTCTTGTTCATCCTTGGAAATGGCAAGAGATGTAGAATCCAGTTCTCTAATTGCCTTCTTCCATTCCATTGGGCTATAAAGCTAGACAACCAAAAAAATGACAAAATAAAAAAAGGACGACACAACAGACACAAAGAAAAACTACTTAAAACAAAACACAAACTTGTGCAAACACACTTATTAAAATAAAACCTACCTAAGAAAAACTATCCAGCAATGAAACCTTTCAAATGATACCATTCACCGACTCAACAAAAAAACTACCTTTTTTCAATAGTTTGCAGTACCTTGCATGTTCACATACAACTTTGTAAACATGAAACACAAAAAATGGAGAAATGATACCAAGAATTGATATAGGATTCCTTAGAAAAGATGAACAAATTCATCTTCTTCTTCATATGAATAAAATGTATTGTTGCTCCAAGATGAATCTATTGATTCAAACTGCTCCTGTTGAATTGCAAATGCATGTTTGGCCTCGTCTTTAATAATATCTTCATGCTCAGGCTCAAGTAGAATATCTAACTTTTTTTGGTCCTCCAACCAAGAAATATGTCTAATGGGACATCCCCTTAATCATACAAAGACTGAACTCTTCTTGCATGTTGTAACTTGAACAACTGGTTCATCAACCATGGAAACCTTAGACTAATTTTAAGGACTTTTCTCGTGTGGTTGAGATGAAGATACAACTATATTGCATACCTTAATATGCTTCCCACAAACTTCAAACTTGGGATAAATTTAATTGTTCATGAAAATACCTTTGCCAAGCTTGTGGGTAGTTCTTTCATGTATAGCATGTTCAAGTTCATGACCTTGAGATACAAATGCATCATTTTCAACTTGACTAGGACTTTCATGCATGTCTATCTTCTCATGTCTAAAAACATGATTATCTTCACTCACTTGAACATTGTAAGGGTGATTTTCATCAATGGCTTTGTAAGAAAGCAAAAACTAGAATTGAGAGTTGCCAACTATGACTACTTCCTTTTGATGTAAGAGAATAGCAAGATCACTAGCTTCTGATTCAAGATGCTTCACTACCGCCTTCACTGATGGTGCCTCAATATCAAGATTATTTGGTGATGAAGCTAACTTATGTTGATGCCCACCAGTAGGACGATGAGAAACATTGGGGAGATACCTCCTTTGTACATCCTTACTAGAATCAAAGAACATACCTTGAGATATTTTCCTTTTGAGGGAAAATAACTTATTTTCCAACCTTTGCACTGTAGCATCAACCCTTGTGATGGAGGAAAATGAATCCCCCAAAAAATAACTTTCTTCAAACCCACTTGCTTCTATTCTTATCTATCCAACAAGAATGAGGTCATCATTGATTTCAATTGCTAAAGTCTGTATGACTGCAAGAGTAGGTGGGGTTGCTCTTCTTAATAGAAAATTGACTTTGGGAATTTGAGCATTGATAAAGAAGAACATAAAATTTATAGTTGTAGGTTGACAATTGACTAGAATTATTTATGTCAACTTGTCTAAATGAGAAACAAATTCACACATAGGCACATGAGATTCCTTCTTCAGTTGTGTGAGTTGAGCCAACAAAGCATGAGCATCTTCAGGAGGTTTGAACCTTTCGTCAAACTTTGTTATGAGATTAGCCCAATTTGTGATGGTTCATGTTGCAAGATGGTAAAACCTATTAGAAACCATATCTTGGAGAGTTTCCATGAACAACCTCATAGACGCATCCTCATGTTCAAGACTATGAACACCACATGCAATGTTAAAAGCAATAATATGTTGGTAGGATGTTGTTGTTCATCACCGAAGAACTTGGGAATTTTTTTCTGTGAAACCATTAGGAAGAGCATGTAGACATCACGTCAAATTCAATTGACCAAAATAATTTCCACAAGGAGCTTAGGCAGCCATTTACATGTCCTTGGTGAAAGCTTGAAATACTACAAGAATTAAAAATACAATGAATATGACGCACATATACTTCAAATGAAAGCATGAGGCTTTTGAATGCATATCATGTCCCTAGTAGAGTCACTTAAAATGTTGGGTGGATATTTTGCAACTGATAATTTTAAGGATCAATTGAAAAATAATGGTTTTGACCACAACATTGTTGGAAACTGTAATTGAAACAATTGTTGTATTGTCATTGATGTCAAAAATTAATTGGTAAGACTATTGCTACTTAGGAAAGTACTATATCTATTTGAGTGTTGCTAAGGGGATAAGCAAGGTTGGTAACAATAGCACCTAGGGAAAGGTTGAGTTATCTTGATACTACAAAGTGTACTTGACTATATTGCACTATGATGAGATAATGTATTGTTTATCTTAGTAAGACTGAAGACTAAACTGGTAGGCTTAATCGAGCAAAGAATGGAAAAATCATGTTTAAGCTGAGTGATGTTAGTGTCGACCGAGTTAGTATATGCCGAGCAAAATTACAGTATTGACCGAGCATCAGTAAATTGCTGAGGAAGACAGTGTAAGCTGAGGAAACAGTTTTAGTAATGACCGAGCTTTCTACATGAAGACCGAGTGAACAATCACAGTATTGACCGAGCATCAACAATTTTATATTTGAAGAGAATTTAATTTTGGAGCCAACATTGTTGAATTCTTGGATTATGTAAAACATTTTGACTTTATTTATTGATTTTTTGGAAGCATCAAATGCATTGTAAAACATTTTATTGTAAATCTTTAAGAGATTTGAGACGATTCTAAAAAAGAAGCTGAAGAAAATGAAGCAGGTAGATTCAATAAATCTGACCTAACCCTAAGACCTACGATTGAGATTGAGTGGCAAAAGATGAGTTAACCTAATTGAGGAAAATATAAGAGAACCTGAACATTTTGATATGCATGTACATGGAGAACAGAGAATGCTGGAAGAGGAAAGTTTTATTGACTGAATAAGCAGAAAAGGCTGAAGGAGAATTGTGGTGATTGCTTGAAGGAAAGTTTCAAGAAGATCAGAGATGGAAATGGAAAAGTTTCAAAGTCAGTAAACCAGCATTAGTGTACAGAATCAGATCTGATATTTGCAAAGTGAGTTGTATAATTTTCAGATAATACTGTTGCTACTTTCTAACCATTGTAACAGTCAAAATCCTTTTAACAGAGGTTGACCTAATAGTCATATGTTAAATCCTTTGAACAAGGTTGCATTCTAATGGAGTGTATGTAAGTCCTATGACTAGGCTCACTTTTAACAGCGTGATTGAAATCCTTTAACCGGGTCACACCTAACAGTGTGTATTGTAATCTTTGACAGGGTTGTCTTTTCACTGAGCTCACTTCAGAAGAGTGAAAATAATAGTAGCATGTTACAAAGTGGTTTTTCCCAAATTGGTTTTCCACTATAAATCCTGGTGTTAATACTTGTGTGAATGTTTAGATCTGAACATTACTATGTTTTGCAAGTTAAGTTATAGCTAGGTAGTGGACTACATTGTTGGATGTTTCTATTATTGAATTAGTGATGACCGAGTTTGTTTTGGTTTTGGATCTGATTTAAGGATAAGTTTTTGAGATTGTTTTATACATCAGGACTTGAGAACAATTGATTCACCCCCCCTCTCTGTTGTTCTAAATCATATTAACAAACATGTGAGACACAATCTCTCCTAATTAAGGGAAGGCTCCCCTATCTATTATTACTGAAAACAACCTTTATTAAAATTGACACCTAGGATTATGTACACTAAGCTAATTAGTGGGGTGTTACATTTACCATACTCTCTTCTTTCAAAGTAGATGTTCTTCTTGTGTCGTATTCTCTTATTTCAGAATACACATTTTTATCTTTACAACAATATTTTGAGTATAGTTTAGAAAATTTAAAACAAGAAGCTCATGAAAGCTCAAAGTCTTTCCATGACTCCCTATGAGAATTCAGGAACAAGGATGAAACATACGTGTAGCTCAAAATCTCTAGCATATATTTCAACTTACATGAACAAACTAAAAAAGGAAAAGAAACACAAAGTCTAAAAGTTAACTCCTTGTCTGTGCGTTCTACAATAATTTCAAATTTGATAAGTAGCTCAAAGTTTTCAAGAACAAATTTGGGAAAAAAAAAACTTTGAATGCAATATGCAGCTCAAGGTCTACAAGATTGAGTTCAAATCCCTCTTAAACAAAAGCACAAAACTCACAATCAATATCTAGAAAATGTTATCACATAACACCTTGAGTTGACACAAAGTTAGAAAGCAAGTTGTCTCTTTTATTGAAAGAAATTTAATTTACATCCAAGATCAAGGTCTTAGAGTGCATATACAAACTAGTAGAGTTTTCTTGCATTGCCAAAAAATAACATTACAAAGAGCACCCTCCTTTATTTATAGGTGAGGGGCTGAAAGTGAAAAGTGGGAGGAACGCAACTAATCGAGACTTATTCAACAAATAACTACCTATAGTTAACTTATTCATCATTGCAAGTCCTAATGTCCTACAATGTGATTGCATTCAATAACTTTAAATGAGATACTATCACATGCAATTACATCTTATTTTTACATTACATGTAATCTATAAAAATGAAATTACAAATACATAATGAAGATTATTCTAAGTGCTCGATGAGACATGACACCTATTTACATGATCCTTTCTCACATTTCTTATGTTGATACAATATGCTTTGTGATTAAAGTACTTAGATTTGGTGGAATCATCTTGAATTAGAATAAGAACCTACCTCCTTGATTGTTCTCCATAATAATTTTCGTTACTGGGAAAGCTCATCTTTTCATGTTTCATGATTATCTCTATCTTGAAAGCATTATATGCTCTCAATCATTCCATCATTTTTCTACCTCCTTGTATGGTCCCATCATGTGATTGTTCTTTCTTTGTATCCTTCTACAATCTTGGAATTTGTAATCAGGATTTAGAAATGTAATTACATGTACTTTTGGGAAGAGCTTTCACTTTCATTTAGGTTTTAAAATCCCAACAAGTAGGGGAAAAAATTTACTTTTTTCTTCAGGAATAAACTTTTAATAGAGTTTTAGAATCTCGATTGCAATTCAAGAAGAACACATGTGTGATAAAAACCTTTAGCTCCTTGCGACCATTTGTGAAATAATTTCACTTGCACTTGTGATGCAGGGGAATTCTAGGGTACTTAGTGAATCTACATGGTGGTGTGTTGTTTTGGTTTTGTGCTACTCTGTTTCAACTTTAACCGATGGTCTCAGTTATTGAAGGAAGCTTAGTCACCGAAGGAACTTGGTGAAACCTCTTGTGCTCAGTGGAACGTGTTCTCAGTGATGTCTATGGTGCTCAGTCCATGTGCTTGCTCATTGATTCTTGTGTTGCTCGGTGATGCTTGGCATGGTTAGTTGTTTCACTAGTGCTCGGTTGTTTCTTTGGCATTCGGTAGTTCTGGTTTACCAATTGGAGTTCTTGGAGATTTGGTTGGCCGACTTGGTGCATTTATTGTTGGTAGATTTTTTTGTATTTTCCTATGTAGATCTTGAGATCAACATGGAGATTTAAATGTTTGTAAGTCTATTTGAGAGCCAACTGTTGTTGCATTTAATATTTGTTTGTAATAGAAGCTGACTTGGCTTAGGAGTTAATTGTTTCTTCCAACCAAATTGTGGCTGAAGATTAGTATTTAAGGAGTGTTTGGGTAGTTGTTTAGGTAGAATATTTGGAGTCATTCAGTGAAGGAGATAGAAGATTAGATCTAGATCCTATGAGATCTTGAAGATCAGATTGTTATCTGATAGTTTGTAATAGCAGAGCTAGTGGTTTGCAAGCTTGGAGACAAGGAGATTTCTTAGAGGCTTGCAAGCTCAAGTTTAGATCTGCCTTAGTGTTTTCCATCAGTTGCTGATTTGTTTCAGAGCTAGACTAGTTGAGAGATTGTATAAATACTTTGATTGTATTTGGCCCTAACCCGTAAGGTCTTACAGTCGGGCATGTTAATGAAAATTCAGTTGAAAACATTTTCTTGTTGTGTAATTCCGCATTGTGGTGTTTGGCTACTTGTTTGGACTGTCCTTAATTGGATCGGTTGGAAAGTTGAATATACTAATGTATATGACTAAGATTTAGTGTTGTCATTATGGAAACAAAGTCATATAGAGTTTTGGTGTCAGCATAATAACTTAGAAGATAAGAAATTGGCTAAGTATGAAGAACAAAGTAGTCAGTTAAGTACTTGATGAACAAAGCATTAGCGCACGTGCGTATGATCAATTTTTGGCATGCACCCTTGAAGATAAGATTTTGGATATGTTAGTAAGCTATGGTTAAGAACGCATGATCAGATGAGTTAGTATGAAGAAGTTACAACGAGTTGAAGTGACACAGTCAGTGAGTGACAAAACATAATAGAGCATGGAGCCAACTGTTAGTATTTTGGTTAGCGTGTATAATATTGTTTTGTAAAGGCTATGCACCTATTGTATTTATGTTATAGACTTGTTAATATCAATGTATGTAAACATGCTTGAGCTAATTCATTTGGAAGTGTTGTATGTAATAGGTTATAGGCTGACTTAGTAAATAGTTTTGTATGTGCCTATAAATAAGACATGAACCTTTGTATTTGAGTATGGCATGAGATATAGAGTTGATAGAAGATGAAAAGAAGTGTGTGAAGAGAAGTCAATATGACATAGAGATTTACAAGAGGTTAAAGCATCAGTGCACAAAAGGAACTGATCAGACAAGTAGTGTCATAGCAGCAGTTCACCTAGCAAATATAGTGTGTATTTGGTATTCAGAAGATTGCAGCCTTCACCATTTGAGCAGTGAGCTCTAGGACAATGTGTCCTCACCCCTAATAGGGTTAATTGTAAAAGACTCCTAATAGGGTTTGACCCTTGACAAGGTCATTGTACTTAAGCATTGTAATGACAGCTCCTAACAAGGCTAAGGAACATTAACAGGTTCGTAATGCACAAGTACAATTATTAGTGGGTATTAATTCCTACCGAGGTTTTTCCTTTAACCAAGGTTTCCCTGTAATCATATTTGGTGTTATGTGTTATGATCGTTTACTTTACTTGCTTTAATATTTAGCTCAGCATTTAAGTAATAGAGTTAAGTTTCAAGAGATCATATATTAATATTGTAGAACACCGATTCACCCCCCCCCCCTCTCAGTGTTCCCATTTCTAACAATTGGTATCAGATCTTTGGTCCTTTGAAGAGAATTTTAACCACTTGAGGAGATCATGGGTTTAGAAGAAGTGAAATTAAAGTTTAGTGGTACTCAAGTATTCATCAAGAAACTGAGAAAAGATTTGAAAGATTGATCTACAAGTGATTTAGGAAAAATTGTCAAAAATATGAATGAGGAAAACACATCTCTGAAGGATCATATTGAAGATTTAGATGAAAATCTATTTAACAACTAGGAAGCCTACAAAGAACAGGTCAAAGAAAATAAGCAGTTGGATGAAGAACTGGGGCAAGCAAACATGAAAATCTTGGAGTTAGAAAACATCAAGAAGAAGGTGGAATCTGAATTGACTGAAGCAAAGAATCATATTGAAAAATTACACACAAGTAAGGATCTAATAGAGTCACATTTGTATGCACAAAAGATTAAAGGAGATACCATTGGTATAGGATTCAATGAAGCAAAAAACTAAATCAATGACATATGAGAAAGAATGAAAGCACCAAAAGAATCTGCAGAAGCTAAGAAGACTGGAAACAATACTGAAGCTAAAGCTGAACCATCTAAGGATGAACGCAAGCCAGTAAACTGAACTTGTTATGCCTGTAACAAGCATGGACATATAGCAAGAGATTGTAAAGAGGTAAGACCTTTTAATGGTTATTTTTATTCATGCAATAAGTTTGGTCGTAGAGCTATGAATTGTAGATCAAATCAAAGAAGTTAGACTCAACAAAATTAGAGAAATCATTCATAGCAGAATGTTAGAAGTCCTTAGAACATTACATGTCAAATATGTAATTACAATGGTCATACAACTAGATAATGCAGTATGGTAACTCACATCAATGTGTCAAGGAATATAAGGCCTCCAGTTATTTGTCACTCTTGTAACAAGGCTAGACACATCTCAAAGTTTTGCAGATCAAAAGCGCAAAGACAAGAAAGCCCTAATAAGTCTCAAAGATTAATATTGGAAGAATCAGGAGAAGTTAAGTTTGTACAATCTACAGAAGATGTGAGAAAGATTTGGATGGAAGTAAAACAAGATAATGTTGATGACTATATAGTGGATGCATCTGTAATGGACGCACCCTCTACTTCTGGATGAATGAACCTCGTGGTCATAGGGGGAGCTAAATTAGGTCTAGACCCTAGCACGGCTGGTATACTCACCCTCAGAGTATGCGCCTTTGGTTATAGTTTTTTAGAGACTATTTGATGCTGCATGCAAGAGTGCACAACTTGATTGATAGAAGAGACAGATTAAAATTCACTGTTACACTCTGTGTTATGGTGGCAAGCATTAATGGCAAAAATTTGTTTTTATAGTTACTAGAGATCCATTATCCACACATTTTCATTCAAGTTCAAGCCTTTGGAGAGCAAAGGAGATCAATCAGTTAGTCTTGAAGGATTGCATTTGACTTATCTGCAAATAATTGTGTAAGATTGTAGCAAAACCCTAGTTCAGTCGTGACAATTCATAAACCTTTTGGAACCCTACTTGAGCGATTGATCAAGTAATGGCCACTCTAGTTGTATTTGATGTTGTAGAGAGGAAAATATACATATTTAAGAAGCACCCTTTCAAGTCAGTCCTAGATGACCTAGAAGGAGCATTCTCTAGAACTCTGATGGGAGTTATGCATGTCGAAGACATACACGCATACATATACTACAAGAAGGAACCTGTAGGATTGGATAGAATTAGGTCACACATGGAAACAATGATGAAACCAGACATGACATTCATGGATGAGTTCACGCACCTAGAAAACAACCCTATCATAGAGTATGTGAATGCATATGAATTATATGAATCCAAATGGATTAAGATTATACTGAGCAGAATACATGATGAACTACTTTGGATAGGAGAAGTCCTTGTTAGAATAACTACTGATCTCATTTATGAGATGACCAGACTTCCTAAGACCGGCACCATTCTTCCCACTGGTAAGGATGTCAGGAAACAAGTGGAGGAAGCTTGTAAGTCCTGGAGTGATAAGCACATGATGACAATTGAACCTATTAAGGAAAATGATATCAAATTAATGGCTATGATTCTAGGTTACAAGTATCAGCACACCAACGGAGTGAATAGTATGTTTGCAACCACTATTTTAGTAGTTATCAGAATTGTAAAGGAAAATAGAGAGTTCAACTTATGTGAGATCTTGCACGCATAGTTGATGGACAATATAAGGGCTATTAAACATGATAAGAACAAAACATTCAGGTTTGGATCACTTATCATTTATATGTACTTCCATATTGTTGGAAAAGTATCAGATCTCTATCTAGATAGGAGCATGCCTACAATGCCACAAATTTCATTCAAGGCATCATCCGAGAGCACTTTGAAAGATTTCATGGACCTAGATATAAAAACATTCAGAATCAGAATGCAGAGAAGGTATAGGATACCTGAGAATATAGTTGAAAAGTATAAAGAAAACATTTTCTTTATGGTGGAGACAGATATCACATGCATGGAAGCAGTGGAACCTAGAACTAAGTGGATTCATCCACTTGGTTATGAAGTGGAGGAACATGTGTTAGAAGCATATGCAAAAGTCCTTCTATTAGCGCCTAAGGATCCCAATGAACCAAGATGAGGTATTTATGAGGAGAAGACAAGACAGGTAGATTCAGTCTTGTATAGTGCTGTGACCAAGAGAAAAGCATCAAAAATCACATCTAACATACTGAAGATCCATGGTGTTACACAAGAAGACCTAGATAAAGCTAGGGAAGCCAAGATTGCAATGCAACTTGAGAGCGCACCCTCTTCTAATATCAAAATAGAGAAGAATGATGATCCCAAGGAGAAGAAGAAAAAGATAGAAGAAAGCACTCATGCACCCATAGATACTATTGATCTAGCATCCACACCACCTCCTGAACCTAGCAAGATGCCTAAGAGGAAGAAGCAGGCTGACACAAGCCACCCATCCTCTAGAACAACAAGAAGTAGAGGCAGAAACACCCAAGTACCTCCAGAGGTAGGATTCAAATTGAACCTTGAAGTATTGAGAGCCAAGATTGTTGATGAAGGAAGAATTGATCAGATAGCAAACTTCTATGATAAATATAGTGAGATAGATAAATCAGAGATCCATGGTATGATAATCAAGTTCAAGAAAATAATTTTGGAACTTAAAGACAATTATACTAGATAATGTATGGAATATCCTAGACTTTTTGAAGAGACAAGCTATAGAAGAAGATCTTAGGATAAGAGAGAAGATATTGGATGAAAGCCTTCTAGTCTATTCATTTTAAGAGAAGTCATTGTTATTAGATTTGGTGAAGCCGCATCGAAGAACTAAGTTGAGAACTCTACAAATCATGAACAAGGATTATGAGTTGGTAGAAAAGGAGATTGAAAAAGCATTTGAGAAGGTGTTTTTGGATAGACACATGTATCCTCCTACTGTGCCTACAACTCAAGTTCCCTTAGAACAAGTCAAGGACTCGGAGACACCTAATGCACCTGTGACAGGTCCATAGGATTCTATGCCCTTGGTAACAATGCCTACTAAAGAAATGGAGTCTACACCCATGCCTGAAACAAAATATGACACTATCATAATTAATAATGTTGAAATATCAATGGAGGCCATAGATAAAGACCTAGATAAGTTTGAGGAAGCTTTTGTGAGCACAGAAGAGGCTGAGATACTATGTAGTGATGACATACATATGCAGCAAGAAGAAGTTCAAATTGAAGACTTGACTGGATAGAATGAAGGAAAAGAAGATGAACCTACAGATGAGCCCTTTGTTGAAATACCAATGAAGGTAATGAGTGAAGTTATGGAAAATACACTCCTTACCCCTAAGCCCTCAATGTCATTATTGTCAAGTTTGACCCCTGACACAACAAGTCTAGATTCATGGGGAGAAGAAGATTTAATAAAAATCAGTGTGTTAGAAATGGAGAAAGTGAAGGAGAAACAAGTAATGAGGAATCCATTATTTGTTGAATCAGTAAGAATATTGAACAACCTACTCCCCAAGGAAAAGAAAATAGTAATTTTTCATTAAGTGGATGATGTAAGCAACATCCTTCTAAACTTCAAAGCAAACTTCTCAAGCCTAGAAGAGTCAGCATCTAAAGTTGTAGAAGAGAAATATCTTAAGAAGAGGCCAAGTGAATTGATAGGTAACTTCACACTTGACCTTAGTTCTCTTAAGGTTGGTCAAGTAATCTTGAAGGAGATTGCAGCTAAAGGAAGGAAACTAATAACTGATTGTATGAAAAAGGACAAACTCACATCAGATCTTTCCAAGAAGATTCAGGAAGCTGAATCCATGATGGCAGCTATGAGAAAGTTAGTGCTAGACCCTCACAAGATGTGAACATGTGTAATAATGTCTATCAAGGTTAGATAGATAAGATTGAGAAGACATAGAAAGAGATAGAAAAAATAAGGGCTAGACAAACTCAATTGAGACATGCACTTGTGCCCTCGTTGGATGTGTTGAACTAGAATATCAAGGAGATTGATGCCACGATTGTGACATATGATCAAGGTCCCTATATATAATTGGAGAATATGGGGAAGCTAAATTATGCACTATGCACCCATATCCAGATAGTAAATGTGCTCAAGGCATTTTGGTAGCAAGAGATCCAAAACCTTCAGATTGCATACCCGGATGTACTTAGTGTGTAAGTACTTCAAGTTCCATTTTTTGAGCACCTTTGTCATTAATGTCAAAGGGGGAGTAGAGTACATATGGAGCAAGGATAGAGTAATATGGAGTAGTAGAAGGGAGATATAAGATAGAATATATGATGTACAAAAAAAGATAAAAGTATATGTTAGAAATTTTTTGTGTAAGATACAGTTTAGTAACTTTTCCATATTCCTTTGTTGCCATTAATGACAAAGGGGGAGATTATTGGAAAGTTGACTATATTGATGTATATGACTAAGATTTAGTGTTTTCATTATGGCAACAAAGTCATATAGAGTTTTGGTGTTAGCACAATAACTTAGAAGATAAGAAATCAGCTAAGTATGAAGAACAGAGCAGTCAGTTAAGTACCTGATGAACAGAGCATCAACACACGTGTGTATGATCAAGTTTTGGCATGCGCCCTTGAAGATAAGCTTTTGCATATATTAGTAAGCTATGGTTAATAACGCATGATCAGATGGGTTAGTATGAAGAAGTTACAGCGAGTTGAAGTGACACAGTCAGTGAACAACATAATAGAACAGAGCATGGAGCTGACTGTTAGTATTTTGGTTAGCATGTATAATATTGTTTTGTAAAGGCTATGTGCCTATTATATTTATTTTATAGACTTGTTAATATCAATGTATGTAAACACGCTTGATCCAATTCATTTGGAAGCGTTGTATGTAATAGGTTATAGGTTGACTTAGTAAATAGTTTTGTATGCACCTATAAATAAGACATGCACCTTTGTATTTGAGTATGGCATGAGATATAGAGTTGATAGAAGATGAGAAGAAGTATGAAAAGAGAAACCAGTATAACATAGAGCTTTACAAGAGGTTAAAGAATCAGTGCACAAAAGGAGCTGATCAGACAAGCAGTGTCATAGCAACAGTTCACTTGGCAGATATAGTGCATATCTGATATTCAGAAGGTTGCAGCCTTCACCATTTGAGCAATGAGCTCTAGGACAGTGTGTCCTCACCCCTAACATGGTTAATTGTAAAAGACTCATAACAGGGTCTGACCCTTGACAAGGTCATTGTATTTAAGCATTGTAATGACAGCTCCTAATAGGGCTAAGGAACATTAACAGGTTCATAATACATAAGTACAATTATTAGTGGGTATTAATTCTCACCGGGGTTTTCCCTTTAACCAAGGTTTCCCCATAATCATATTTGGTGTTATGTGTTATGATTGTTTACTTTACTTGCTTTAATATTCAGCTCAACATTTAAGTAATAGAGTTAAGTTTCAAGATATCATAAATTAATATTGTAGAACACTGATTCACCACCCTCTTAGTGTTCCCATTCCTAACAGGATCCTCCTTACTTGTCCCATGTCGGGTGGTATCAGAGCTTGAAGATCTTGAGTGTGTAAACCGATCTCTGGTTGAGGTTATTTTACACCAGGACCTTGTTGGTGATTTATTGCTTTGGGTTTTCAAAAATCTTGAAGATCCTCTTAGACTAAGATTGGCACATACTAAGTTGAAAGGGCATGCTACTCTTTGGTGGAAAGAATTACAAAGAGATAGAGAATATGAAGGTGAAATGAAGATCAATCGGTGGAGGTTGATGGTGACTAAATTGAAAGCTAAGTTCATACCTATCGACTATGAGCTTGAATTGTTTAAGAAGATGTAGAATCTGAAGCAAAAAGATTTGACTATGGAGGACTATACCAAGGAGTTCTATAAGTTGACTATTCGGTCTGGACATAAAGAACTTGGTAAAGAAAAAGTAGCTCGGTATGTGAATGGTTTGAGATTTAATATTCAGGATGAGCTTGGTATGCTGAAGATTGATTTGGTTGAGGATGCTTATCAGTATGCTCTGAAGGCAGAAGATAAGTTGAAAAGGTGACAACATAGTAATCCCCAAAGGAAGCAAAAGATTGATCACTCGGTGAAGGACAAATTGACTATTGAAGATGAACTGAAACTTGTGGAATTGAAAAAGAAGACATGTTATCTTAAAGGGTACTTGTTATAACTGTGGTGAAGAAGGATACCGATATTTTGGGTGTACATAGAAGAAATTTGGTGACTGAAGGACTGCTATAGTAAATGATTTTATTCAAAATGAACCTAAATCGGAGAACTTAATGGTTCGGAGAACATTTCTCGGTGCAAAGGAGGAACCTTGTCAAAGGAGTAACTTGTTCAGAACTCGGTGCAAGTCTAGAGGTAAGCTTTGTGATATAATTGTTGATAGTGGTAGTACTGATAACCTTTTTGTTGAGGACATGGTTCAAAAACTTGGTTTGAAGAGAATGAAGCATCCTTATAATTATAGGATTGGCTGGTTACAAGATGTTCATGCTCTAGAAATAAGGGAGCATTGCTTTGTTGATTTTTAGATTGGCCAGTATAAGGATCTAGTGTTGTGTGATATTATGGAGATGATAGTTGTCATATATTTCTCAGTAGACCTTGGCAATATGATTGCAAAGCTATGTATGATTATGTCAAGAATGTGTTTACTATTGAGAAGAATGACATGAAGCTTTCCCTGAAGCCTTAGCTGGATACAACACTCGGTAGGAGAAACCTGAGCTTTGGTAGCTGAGATGAGTTGAAGAATTATGAAAGGATTGATCAGTATGGAGAACAAGTTTGTGTGTTATCTAGGAAAGACTTGAAGAGATAGAGGAAATATAAAAGGAAGAGTGTGCAAGATGAAGAATTGAAGGGCTTGTATGTGAAGAACTAGTTCGGGTTTTATGTGATGAATCCCAGAAGATGTTCTTCCAGCCTATGAGAACATCTTTTTGAACCTGGGGTGTCTGATGCAGGGGCATTCTAGGGTACTCGGTGAATTTGCATGGTGGTGTGTTGTTTTGGTTTTGTGTTACTCGATTGCAGCTTTAACTAACGGTCTCAGTTATTGAAAGAAGCTTAGTCGCTGAAGGAACTCGGTGAAACCTCTTACACTCAGTGGAACTTGTACTCGGCAATGCTTGTGGTGCTCGGTCGACGTGCTTTCTTGGTGATGCCTGTGTTGCTCGGTGATGCTTGGCGTGGTCAGTTGTTTCACTTGTGCTTGATTGTTTCTTTGGCGCTTGGTAGTTCTGGTTTACCGATTGGAGTTCTTGGAGATTTGGTTGGCTGACTTGGTACATTTATTGTTGGTAGCTTTTGTTGTATTCTCCTATGTAGATCTTGAGGTTGACATGGAGAATTAAATGTTTGTAAGGCTATTTGAGAGCCGATTGTTGTTGCATTTAATATTTGTTTGTAATAGAAGCCGACTTGGCTTAGGAGTTAATTGTTTCTTCCAGCTGACTTGTGGCTGGAGATTAGTATTTAAGGAGTGTTTGGGTAGTTGTTTAGGCAGGAGATTTGGAGTCATTCAGTGAAGGAGATAGAAGATTAGATCTGGATCCTACGAGATTTTGAAGATTAGATTGTTATCTGATAGTTTGTAATAGAAGAGCTAGTGGTTTGCATTCTTGGAGACAAGGAGATTTCTTGGAGGCTTGCAAGCTCAAGTTCAGATCTACCTTAGTGTTTTCCATCAGTTGCTGATTTGTTTTAGAGCTGGACTAGCTGAGAGATTGCATAAATACTTTGATTATATTTGGCCCTAACTCGGAAGGCCTTACAGTCATGCATGTTAATGAAAATTCAGCTGAAAACATTGTCTTGTTGTGTAATTCCGCATTGTGGTGTTTGGCTACTTGTTTGGACTGTCCTTAATTGGATCCTCCTTAGCTGTCTTGCGTCAACTTTTAATTGGGTAAAAAATCCTTGATTGTACTTGTGTTTGGAATTTTCAAAAGGGTAAGCTTGGGTATTTTCAAAGTTTTTAGATGCGATTATGCATTTGACTGCATGTAATAAAACATGCAATTTGTTTCAAAAATCCCAATTTTTGGAAATATGGCATATTTGAGATAAACTTTTGTTGGGGATTTTTGAGGTGATTGCGTGTAAAGTTGCATGTAATAACACTTTCAACTAGGATTATAAATCTTGATTATAACAAATTTCATGGTGGATATCAAAACATGTCAATTTTTACCAGGTATATGCATACATGTAAAATGTAAGCTATGGTTGCAGATGGATGAGAAGTTCTGATTTAACATGGGAATAATGTTGAATTGTGAATATAATTAGGACTAGCTAACCATTCATATAAAAATCTCACATATGAATTTTTAATTGTAAAAACTCAAACCAAACATATGGTAAATGATTTGTATGACCCTCTTTTTATATGAAAACATCAACATTCAAACCCTAAAATAGAGAAGAATGGAATAAATCTACAAAAACATCCACGATTTAGATAGAAATAATCACATTTTTAGAAAAATGGCCATTATAAACCCTCACCTAGATAAATGTGGAGTTAAAACTTAAAAACATTAATGAAACTTTGCAGATTTAGTCACATTTTAGCAATAATTGGCCACATATTGATAAAAATGACCCTAGATTGCAAAAATGATTCATGGGAAGAGTGGAAATAATCATATTTTTACAAAAACAACCAGACATATATATTAAAAAAAGCCATTAAAATGCAAAAAAAACTATTTAAAAACCAAAAACAACTTCTTAAAAGGGCAAATACAGCCACGTTTTAAAAAAATGACCAATAGAATGTATACAAAATACCTTAAAATTCCAATTTGAGTTAAATAGAACTATGAATGCAAGCTTAAGATCCCAAAACATGACTCAATGATGTTCAGATTACAACACGACCTCTAGAAAAGGGCTCAGATGGCTTACATGCCTCCAAAAATGCAAGTTTCAAGTTACAAAAATGGATACGAACTCTGCTCAAGTTGCTAAAGGAGAGTTACAAACTTTGGAGTCTTCAAAAATGCATCTATTATCCACTTTTAGGTTTGATTTCACTATAAAAGAAAACACCACTATGTGCACTTTGAGAAGCAAAACTCGATGCCTCAACTTATTTTGAGCTTTTTGAATGATATTACATAATGAAATATACATTTTGAAAAATGTAATTCTCCTCCAAAGGTTCGCCTAATGGAAATGTCAGGACATCTAAAGACTAAAGCACATACATTATATGTAATATAATGTGTAAGAAAATGTCTGACCTCTTAAGTATCAGATATTTTTAGGCGATTCACATTATTTAATGCAAATAATATTACATATTAAAATGTAACGTTAGGCAAAAAGTCCGAGCAACAAAATTTTTTAATAATATTTTTCACAATAAAATATATGTAAATAATCTTGCTTTAAAAAGTGGTTCAAAATTCTAAACTTCATTGCACAATTATTTTACATATGTAACATTTTATTAAAAAATCTAACAACAATGAAAGAAAAATAAAAGATTTTTTTTTAAAAAAATGAGTTAATGACTAGATATCATAACACAAAAACAATAATAAAAATAAATGGCTTATATTTACAAACATATTAACAAATACTTAGAGCGTTTAAACCATGTCAAATTTAATCAAAATTATGATTAAATTTATTATTATTATTTTTGTGGGGTTGTGTTAATTTCACTAAAATGAAATTAACAACATGTACAATGGAGGATGATCCACCTTTTGTGGACATGTGCTTCCACCTAATGTGGGTGATAAGTTGTCTCTTACTTGTCTCCTAGTTATCATGCCTTACCTATATAAGCAGACACATCTACATTGTACTAATTCATTATTTGCTATAGTTCAGTTATTGCATATTGAGGAGAATGCAATTTATTCTTGTTCATCTTGTCTCTCTTGTTATTGTGCTATCCATTGGTCTCTAGATCTTGGATTATTATTTCTATTAGCAAATTATTACAATCATGATTAGCCCAAATGAGGAGGACAAATGTTCTTTTAAGAAGTCCTCATGATAATCAAGGGTGGTGATAGAAAGGTTAAAAGATGAATGGGTAAGATAAAAGTATAGGTGGAAGTTAATAAGATTGAGAGGTTAATTTGAAATGGTGAGATAAGATTAAGTAGTAGGTGAAATTAGCTAGATATGTTGACTTTGGTAACACATTATTTGGATTCAATGAACCTAGACATGTTGAGAAAAGGGTGAATTAAGAGATGAATGACATTTGTCACATGCCTACGAATTTAGATTATGATCCATGTGAATGAGATGGGGGGTTAAGATTAGATAGAATATGATAATAGAATAAATAGATAAAATTATTTGCTTAATAGTAGAAAAGAGGCAAAAATTAGATAGTTAATTAAATATTTATTTATGGGGAAGGAAAGGCTAATGAATTAAATAAGTACTATATTTATTTAAATAATAAAGGAATAGACCAATAAATAAATCAAATAAATAATAAATAATTATGTAATTGATAGAAACATTATGGTAGAATAATAAAATAAATAAAAATATTTATTTACTTAAGGAGATTTTTGTGTTTATATTTTTCCCTTCTTTGAGAAAATGTAGTTTATCGTGTTGTTTCAAAGAAGAATAAAACATAGTGGGTAGAAAAAGGGATTAGGACTAAAAGAATGAAAACTTAGACATGGGAAGGATGATGAATTAGTAGGATGATGCACTCTTAAATGACAAGTGGGTAAGAAGAACACACATGTGCTTTTGAAGGAAAGGTAGTGATACACCTAAAAGAAAATGGATAAGGAGACAATAAATTGATAGCCATAGAAGTAGTTATGAAGGGGAGTGAAGAATGAGGAAAATATGAATAGATAGAAGGAAATGATAAAGAGTTGTGCTTTTATAGCGCTATAGCATAGTTGAGCTTATTATGGCAAGTAGATGCAAGCATCAAGATAAAATAAAACTAAGATAACTTGCATACCATTTGCAAGAATAGAAGACACATTAGGAAACAAGGAATGCCCTTGTTCACTCTAGACTCATAAGTCCTCAATAATATTAGACAATCATGTCCTCAGATGAGTCATCATGTTTCTAGAGAACAACCAAAAAATAGCAATCAAGTGACTATGTCCCATCATTGCTTCTCTAGTTAAAGACATCATCAAGTAGTGTTGGTGTAATTAAGGTATTTACCTTGGTTAATTCACACCTAGGTCCTAATTACACTCTACGTAATCTTATTTATGGAATTGTATAGGAGTATTTAGAATAATTCTAGTTTATGTGGACTTATAATATTGTCACTTTATCACTCTCCACCTTTGTTGCACATGTTGCACAAACTTTATTACACATAGAAGGATGATCCACCTTTAGTGGATATGTGATTCCACCTTATGTAGGTGATAAGTTGTATCTTTATTATCATGTAATAAGATAATGAAACTTGTTATTGTATCATTCACTCCTTTGTACTCACCTTGGCTATATAACCAAGGGCTCTCCTATGTAATTTTCATTCCAGTTGAATCCATTCAATTATCATTTTGCATTATTGGTGAGAAACTTTATTCTTGTCATATCATTTCTCTCTTTTTATTGTGCTTTTCATTTGATCTCTAGATCTTGGGTGGATAACTTCATAGCCAAATCTTGCAAATAGCATAGAAACCATGTCACAAAAGAAAATATAAGAATAACTAGACTAAAGGAGTCAACAGTCATTTAGATCTCTTGCCAAAGTTTAAGTGTTCTTGATAGTTTTATAATGATCATGTCTAGTTTCATGAAGGATTGATCTTGTATAAGATAAGTGATAGTTCAAACAGATAGTGACTGATATAAGACACACAATAGTTTGATAAAGATTGTTGATGTTGATTAAACAATTGATCAATTAGGTTGTAGACTAGCTTGGTAGTTTTGTCTTTTGTTTCATGATTTTTTAAACTCAACATTTTATAAAATGTTTTGTTGATTGTGTTTGTTCAAAGTGTTGGTGTCTTTGAGAATTTATTTGATGTTTTTGGATTTTGTAATTTTTTGATTTTATGTAATTTTTAGGACATTCTTTAATTTTTATGTAATTTTCAAGATATTTTTTAATTTTTATGGATTTTTTCAAGACATTTTTCAAATAAGCTTAGGATATTGAACATGAAACAATGATCAACCATGCTAGGGATGTAAAGGTTTTTATGACATGAATGAGGGTGGATGTGAGATGGGATGATCAAGTAGAATCTTGAAGGGGGGGGGGGGGGGGGGGTAAAAGTACTCCACATGGAATTAGTTGCTTCAATTTCACCATGGTACTTTCCCAAAGCATGACTGAAGTGGTTTTCACCAAAGGAAAACATATTTCTCTTTAGTTTTTACTATTTTTTTTAAATTTTTTTAATATCTTTGATATTTTTTATTTTTATATTTAAAGGGGTACTCTAAAAGGCTTAGGTGTAGAGGTTCTGAAGGTGCATAATGTTGATAGGATCTTCCAATGGTCCACCTTTAGGAGTAGCTAATTGATATGTCCCCGATCAATATGATGTAGTGATTATGTAGGGACCAAGCCAATTAGGTCCAAACCTACCCTTCTTTTCTCTATCTACATGATTCTATGGATTCTCTTAAGGACAAGGTCAACAATATAAAATGTGTTGGCCTGACTTTATGATTGTAGCTTTGGTACATACATTGATAGTAATCTCAAAGGCTATTAAACACATTCTAGCATCGTTCATCTAGAAACTCTAGCTCTTGAATATAGGAGACTATAATCCTCATCATTTATAATAGTGTGTAAAGAAACCTTCAAGGAAGGTAACTTGACCTCAGGGTAAGCTGGATTTATATATGTGCACTAAAGAGTATGGTGTGGAACCTATAGGAGTCCAAACACTTGTGCAATATACTCACAAAGAGGGGTTGACTTGAATATGCCAAGTGTGGTCAACCTCATTGACTGCCTTTTTGAGAATTTTTGGTATGTCTTTATTAGAGGCTTTGAGTTGACTATTTCCTGGGGTAGTAAGGTGTGGGAAAGTGATGTTGGATATGAAACTTATCACAAAGATCACAATAATCTTTCTTTTTGAAGGGATGCCCATTTTTTGTGACAATGGAGATGAGAACACCATATCAAAAAATGATGTAATTAAGGATACATATATCTATTTTATTTTTAGTAATATGTGATTAGGGGAACAACATTGATCCACTTCTTGAAGTATTCAAGGATAATGATGGTGAATTTATGGCCATTAGAAGAAGGTGGGTAAATCTTACACATAAGGTCGAGTCCTCATTAACAAAAGGGCTAAGGTGTGGCAATTTATTGTAGCTCTTACACTGGTGCATGTATCAGGTCTCCCTAAATCTAATATTACTTGCATTTATTCACATATTGGTATGTGTACTTTTCATATTTAGCCAATAGTATCCAATTCTCATAAGTTTATTTCCTAGGGTAGGACCGCTAGAATGTTCCCCACATATACCTTTTTTAATATCTTGTAAGGCAATTTGGAACCCATTGCGCTTAAGCCATCTAAGGAGAGTTCCTTTGATACCTCTTTAGTATATGGTATTATAAATGGTTATGTAGTAGGAGACTTGACAAATTGAGGTTCTATGAGTGTTATCATAAATGTTTGGAGGCAAGTTTTTATTGCATACATACATGTAGATGTCACCCTAGGGGAATCAAAACCATCAATTTGGCATGTTAACTTGGATTGAAGAATCTCATAAGCGAGAACCAAGAGATGTTATACCAAGAATTCATAGTGTGTAATTTTTTTTCATATCAACAAGGGATGCTATAGTAACCATGGCATCAACATGTATGTTTTTGTCTCTTGGAACTTGCTTAGAATTGATCTCTATAAAGTATACTTTGATATCATTGACCATCCTTTTATAAGGCATAATATTTTCATATTTTGTTTTGTAATTGTAGACACCTAAATTTGATTACATAATTAAGTAATCTTATTTAGATCTCTTCTAAGGCATTGATTGATTAAACATTTAATATTTATCTAATTTATGTCGCCCCCCTAGTTAATTAAATTAATTAATTAACTATAGTCTAATTAATTAACTAAATGGCAACCCATAGCCTGATAATTAATTAAATCCCTATTCATCTATTAATTTGAATAAATACATAACCTTATTTAAATTAATTTCTCAAATACCCCTTTTGATTAAATAAGCCTCATTTAATCAATTAGAGCACATGACTCCTAACTTTAATCCCTAATCTAACCTATCTCAACCACCTAACTCCTAGTTCTAACCCATCCCAACCCATTCACACATACTAATCCTTCTTAATTAGCTAATGACCCATGATTAGCTAATCTAACCCTCCACTCATTCTCTCTCCTCCCATCACATCCTCCTAATTCTCCCACTTTCCCTTTAATCCAAGCTTAATCACCCACTAAACATTTGCACAATCATAATCCACAGATTAAGAAACCCTAACCCAACCCAAGTCAACTCTCATGTCACATCCTCCACTACCCAACCAAAATGCATTAAATGTCAACCTTAAATGCTCTTACATTCTTCTTACACACTCCATCCATCTCTTACATTCTTGTCCCCTCTCACATCTCCTAAAATTGTCACATTCCCCCATTCTTCCAAACCTCTCTCCTTGTGACACTTGTCACAATGAGAGGCATTTGAGAAAGAAAAATCTATGTGCTCTCTCTAAAATGCATCTCCACCCTTCCCTAGGTTTGCATCTTGACCGTCCATTTCATCCTTCATTTACCTATAAATTGAACCCTCTTTCCCCCATAAATCATCCACCTTTTAAGTATTGTTATTATGCCAAATTGCCTCCAAATCCACCATCAATACATTGTTAATGCCATTTTGTCTCTAAATCCATAATCTAAGTAACATCTTGATGATAAAATCCCTCATATCCATTGAAGCTTGAGCAAGTTTATTGAGCACACATTCCTCTACTTGGACAGATCTATGCTACATTGGAGCTACTTGGAGTTTGAGGTTTGCATTCTCTTGTGGGTTTTTAGTTCTATTCTTTAGGTCTTATCATATATGTTGTGTGGATTAGTGTAGTGAATGCTTTAAATCTTTTATTGTGTTCCCATTGCTACTGTTATTTCATTGCATACAATACTCATTATTAAATTTTTTGATAGTTGGTTGGGAATCACCAAAGATTCATAGCTCTAGTGTATTCCATTGAATTACTATGTGGATACCAACCATAAGTTCCTCATACTCTACTATGGTGTTTGTACAAAAAAAGCTTATATTGTATGTCTTGGGAATGCGATATTCTTATGGTATGGAAAAGGAAATACAAAAACCTAATCCACTTTGTGGGAAGGAACCCTTGAAGTATAAAGTCAATGGTTTTGTAGGTTCCATAGTAAAAAAATTTTTGTCATGAAAATTTGAATTTAGAGGATGGTCATTAGTTAGGGGTGCATTCACAAGTTGATCTATTATAGCTTTACCTTTTATTTTCTTTCATTCCAAATATTCGATGTTAACTCACTAAGTATCATGACCCACTTAGCTAGTCATCATGCAATATTTATTTTCCTTAACAATTACTTCAAGGTATCAATCTTAACAACAAACTTTGTGTGATGAGAAAGCATTTAGTGTCGTAATTTTTGCAAAGAAAAGACTAAAAAAATACATGCTTGTTCAATAGGAGTATAGTTTAGTTCATATCCCACTAAATTATGTTTGATGTAATAAATAGCTCTTTCTTTTCCATTTGAATCATGTTGTGCTAACAATGGCTCTAGTACTAACATAGTTGCTAATGTGTAGAGGAGAAAAGGTTTTTCATTGATAGATGGAATTAAAATAGGAGTTTATATAATATAATCTTTAATTTGTTGAAAATATTGTTGGCACTTATCATCCCATAGAAAAGGAACACTCTTGAGTAGGGGACATGTAAATGGATAACATTTGTTAGCTAGTTGTGATACAAACCTATAAATAGATTATAAATTCGCTTGCAAGGATCATATCTGACTATTATTCTTCATTATAGGCATTTCAAGTATTCCTTTCACTTTTTTTGGAATTACTTGAATACCATTTCAAGATATTATGCATCCTTAGAGATTCCCTAAGGTCACATTGAAGATACATTTATTTGGATTTAGCTTTACTTTGTACTTCTCAAGTCTATTGATTATCTTATCTAAAACATGTAGAAATTCTTTATGTGTGACTACTTTTCCTAAAACATCACAAATATAATCTTCCATTAAGATGTGCATCATGTCAAGGAAGAATGTGGTCATAGCTCTTTGATATGGCCTTCTTAAGATCAAAAGGTGTGACATTCCAACAAAAAGTACCCAGATGAAAAGAAAAAAATATTTTGTGTTAGTCTTTGTTGTTGAATAGATTTACCCTTTTTGAAATTAATAACTAATATAACTATTTTTTCCCTACAATAAATACAAATCATGACCAATAGTTGAAGAAAACATTATTGGATTAATGATTTTCCTCTTAATTTTAGAGGTACAACTTCCTTGTATGGTCAATATTTTTTATTTTTCAAAAGAATGTTTGGGGTATACTTTTAACCAAAAAGTAGTTAAGACTTCTAAAATTTTTACAACACCATGTAGTGAATGCATGATATAAAGCTTAAAAATGAAGTAATAGCTCCAAAAATCTAACTTATAGGTTCACAAACCATTCACTAACTTACATGAATAATTTACCATTAGTATCAATACAAATATTGATATACTAATGCATGAACAAAATATGAATACAAGTTGGAATATTTTCTATATTTCCAAAATGACAAAAACTACTTATGTGAACACTAACATCTCAAATGGTGTGATATCTAGATTGCTTGATTTTGCAGACTTTAAATAGAACATAAGTAAATTTCAAATTCAATGCACGAATACAAAGAAATCCTAGAAACAAAGACAAAATTTAATTAATCTTCAAATTTGATTGTGTCATACTTTTACACCAAAGTATAACAAGAATTAGAAAATCAAACCCTTCCAAAGTCTAGAGAACATACATTTATAGTGTCTAGAATTATAATTGTTACAATTTATTGAACCAATTCTTTTAAATAGAATTTATGAGGTATTTTAAAATTTCAAATGAAGTCCACAATATTCACATTTTAGACAAAACAAAACTAAGACTGAGTTGGGGTTTTTGTCTCTTATGTATTGGCATATCCTTGTTGGGTTGGCAGTTGATGTGCTTTCCTAGCCTTATAATTCCAAAGAGTTTTCAAAGTCGATGGGATCTACTACTCACACAATAATATCAAATCTTCTCATCCTTAATCCACACAAGGCTCTACTAGATCTGATGGCTTCACTATTATTTGTTAAATTCCTCCCATGATTGGCATACTAAGTTAAAGAGGAGTCAATACTAACCAACTTGTTTTACTTTTATTCATCAAAATGTCTTTAGATCATATGGTGCAACAATATTTCTTTCGAATTCATCTTTCCATTCCTCTATTGTAGCATCCTCGGGGTTTTCTTCTCTCTTCATTTGGTAGTCAATATCTATAAACTCATATATAAGATCTTTTATAGCCCTAATGTCATTTCTTAACAACTTAGACATTCAGCTATAGGATTATGCATTTTCATTTGAGGTTTTCTATTCATACCACACACTGGTTATCTTGAGCATTAGGAACTATTTTCTTAATAGTGCAACATTTGGGCCTAGTTCTACAATCCCGTGGAGCTCTTTCATCATTTGCACATGGAAAACCTCTTCTTGTTTGATAGTTTCATTCAAAAAATTGACACCATTCCTTTCTAGAATAATGTCATTATATTATTTATGCATAATATCAATAAAAGGGGCTCCTTTAACTTTGATAATCTTAATCCAATTTTGAGTCACTCATCCAGAGTGACTATTAGTTTTCATTTTTGCCACCAATTCGTTGATAACATCAAAACTATGATCTAGAATGGATCTTGAGGAGCTAGATGGATGAGATCATGGACCTAAAAGTGACCTTAGATAATATGTTAGTAAATTTATGATCATCTTCAGGTTCTCTTCTTTATCATATTTATCTTTTTTTGTTCTTTCCCATCAACTTTGTGGTTGTAACCTTGAAATTATGCAAGTCAATGTACCAACTAGGGGGGACCCTCGTAAATTCATGTCATATTCAAATTTAATGTTGTAGCTTGGCCTGGGTATTTTCGCAGGATGGGAAAATTCCAGAAAAATTAGTTTGAATTCTCATCCTCCATAATCCTAGAGGTAGTTTTAAGCTTTTAGGTTTTGGGAACAAGGGAAAAATGCAACAATTATTTCACAACATCATTTGAAGGTATCTTAGCATATTTGAATTTCCTTTT
This sequence comes from Chamaecyparis obtusa, assembly GCA_027943335.1. NCBI lineage: Eukaryota > Viridiplantae > Streptophyta > Pinopsida > Cupressales > Cupressaceae > Chamaecyparis > Chamaecyparis obtusa. The sequence continues at coordinate 445,600 of BSBK01012531.1, read as the reverse complement.
CTAGCATGGAGATGCTTCTAACCAAGAGAGGGATGAGATAATTTTCATTATTATTCTTGAGAGAACTAGGAGGAAAGAACATGGATGTTTTAGTGGAGCATTCCCCCCAACATTTTGAAAATCAAGGGGAAAAGGGGAAATAAACTTACCATTTTTGGCATTTCATACAGGGTTAGAATCAGTTGTTGTTTTGTATTACTCCTATTCACTCACTACATCTTTTCCTTTATATTTATCTCCCTTTTTCTACTTAGATTCATTATCTCCTCTATTAAATTTCTCTCCTACTACAATATTAGGTTTCGAGCCTTCCCTACAAGTCTTTTCATGAAGCTTATCTTTCTTTGTAGGTTCTTCATGTCCTCCATCTCCACCTAGGGTTGTTGTTGATTTGGTAGGAGAAATGGGGCTGATGATAGTAGAATAGCACCTAAAGAACCATGATTTCTATGTTTCATATCATTTATTAACTTTTGGCCATCTTCTTGGTGATCCAAACCTAGGTTCTTTTTAAAACCTTAGCAGTTATCACCATCAAATTATCAATCTTAGGAAAACTCTAGTTGATGGGATCTAATGACTATATTTGGATAGTGGAAAAATATATAGGATAAGCCAAATCAACCTTATTGTCTTGTATTCCTCCTAATTCCCATCCTAGTTGATATTCTTTAATCTACTTCAGGTTCAATTTCATCTAATCTTTCCTTCACACTTTGTAATAATATGCACAATTCACCTAACAATCCTCCAATCATGACACATGTTGGTATGGAGGACCTAATTATAGATTGTCTTGAATGAAGTTTATGCTATCAAAATGTAGCCCAACTCATCATAACTAGAATAAGTATACTTAGCCGTATCTTTTCCAAGATTTAGTATGTCAAATTGGATTTTGCATTTGTAGTATACCAATCCAATTGGGAGCTAAACACTAAATTTCCTTTTCTCTGAGCACAACTCATTCAGTTTGAAAATTTGTGTACAAACTTCAATTAGGACAATTTTTTGCTCCGTGTACTTGGGTAGCTTCTTTGGGAAGCCATCATAACCACCTACCCTAATGTAGACAAAATGAGGAAACTGTATGAAATAGCTACCATAAAGGGTTAATAATTTGACTGCTTCTAGACAGATTCTATGTTGTAGGTCACCCAATAGCTCCCTCACAAGTTGTATTGTGAATTCATCATTTTCCCTTTTAGAATTAGTATAAATATTATATAATTGAAAATCATGGTAGAAATTGTAGATCTATATATCATCATCAAACTCATCCACATGGTTAAGACCAATCTGATACCTTGTGTAGGCTATGAAAGAAACAAAAAAATATGACATATAAAATAACTTAGTGAAAGCAAGGTGAGTGATCACCTCATGCATCATATCATTAATTAATGTCACGTAATTCAAATATTACTCTATAGCACATATTACTTGCACTAAAGAACATCCACTCTCCAAGTTAAAGGAATCAACATCCTTGTGAAGTTTATACAACAAAACAATGATTTTTGCTAGCTCACCCTTTGAATAAGACTTATGACTTTTCTTCAGGAGTTGGAATTGCACTTTCTTGAAAACTGTTCCTTCACTATAATGCCTCTATAGTATTCCTTCTTCAAACTGGAATCATATTATGAAATGGTAGGATCCTAATTTAAGTAGACCTCTTGATTTTGTAGGTGGAAGTAGGTATGAATTGTGGCTCTATCTAGGGTCAATAGAGCCCTATTATCCCTCAATTTGATTTGCCAAGTGTTTGGGTCATATTTGTTTATAAATTCCATGATCAAATCTATACATTGAATTACTACTAGGAGTTCTACTACTTCTAATAACTAGCTCTCTACCAATCTCTATGTAATTATGTATTTGTTAGGGCTCTTTACTCTTCCCTAAAATTCATTCAAATCAATGTGTAGACACTAAAAATCGGTCACCACCTATGATGATGCTTTTTTACTAGCATTTCCTATATTGTGCAATTAATCTTTATTATCCATATGTCGTGTCTTTCTCCCCTTAATTAAATAATTTTAATTATTTAATTAATAACTAATTATGTACTCTATTTGATCATTCTCTGTCAATTTCACCTAATTCAATCATTTTGCCTCTTCAATTAAATAATTATTTCAATTATTTAATCCCTCTTTCCTTGGCATTAAATTACCCTAATTTATCCTTGGGGTTAAATAATTATTTTAACTATTTAATTCCTTAATCTAACTTTTCCTCTAGGAATAAATAAATAAATATTATTTATTTATCTCTTTCCATTCTAATTCCTAAATTAAATAAATTTAAATTTATTTAATTACCAATTACTAACATGTGGAGGAATTAATAAATTTTATTTATTAATTCTCTCTACTTAGCTCTCTTTTATTCTTATTTCCTCCTCCACTTAACTCCATTTTCTTTCCACGTCCTCTTTACTTAACACTTCTACTAACTAATTTTCTTTTCTTGTTCACTCTATTACCTTTCCTTTTCCACTTCTCTCCTCTCCACTTAGCTTTATAGCTTTTCCATTTTTTCTCACTTAACTCCTCCTCTCATGCAATCTTGGTCATCAATTTTCTCAAGTTCCAAATTGGTCGTAGTCATTCAATCAACCTAAAATGCTTCTAAATTGCTATCAAATTGGTCAATTCCTTTATCCATAAATCTTTGAATCTTCTTGTATTGTTATCATATCATCCCAACTCAGTATCTCCAACCTTTGGTGGTGCACTCTCTAACCCATTTAAATGCTTGTAACCCAAGTATTTGAATTTCATTTTTATGAACTACCTCCTTCAATTATACAAAAACTTTGGCAAAATTTCCCCTCTTGGCTAACTTTTAGAGAAATGGGAACCCTAGCCCTTTAAATAACCAAATTTTATAAGTTCTTGAGGTACTTACTTATCTGTGCAACAATGGAAGTGGCTAATGATCTAACTAATTTTGCACCTATCTTACTTTAATCTCTACTTCAATACTTAGCTTAATCTCTTAAAAAACTCCCTCAGTTATTGATAATTTGGAGCTAGATAACTCTTTATTAGTTGCATTAATTTCCCACTCACTTTATCTCTTTGTAATTAATGCACAATACTTGGGTGTTGCATCAATAAATTTCCTTTTGATAGTTTTGGATTACTTGTTGGCATTCAAAAAATGTTCTATAACCAAGATCTATCTATGTTTCCACTGTGAACAACAATATCTTCTTTCTTACATTCTCAAGTTTGCCTTTTGCTTTAGTTTGAGATGAAGCACTAGAGCCTGACAAGGATTAATAACATTTTCATGACCCAATCATTCTATTGAAACTTACATTATCATTTCAATCCTTTGAAAATCATGATTGATAAAGGGTTGCCACATTTTGAATTGGTTAGGAAACTACATCAAGATTTGATACTTATTTTAGAGCTTAGAAAGGGAGCTGAAAAGGACTTAAGTTTAAACGAAATTGGACTTTCTAGAAATAGGAAGGTGAGTTTTAAATCAAGTGTTAGACTATGATAAAGGAATTTATAATAAGAAATAATTAAAGAATCAAAGATAAAACCAGTGGTGAGAGACTATAAACTAAGTACAAGATAGGATGTCAGAGTTTGACGAGGCCTTTTAAATAAGTGACCAAGACTGATAACATTCACTAGTGTTTAAAATGAAGGCCATGGGAGTTTAAACTAGAAGGGAAAATATTGTTAGGATCCACCAAAGGTTTCTAACACCCCAAAAAATACAAAAATAACAAAGTATGGGGATTTGCTAATATAGAAAAGAGCTTTCCTCACAATGAAAGGTAATCTAAACCTTGAAATAAAATGTAACACTTTGAATTTTCAATTGTGGGAAAAATTAAAGGAAATAGTCCTCAAGTGCATTCTTGATTTGAGTATATCCATAAAATCCATCCATAAGAGATAGAATTTCATATCCAGTGGTAAGATGAACTATCATGTTAATGTTTGGCAAGGGAAAGTCATCCTTGGGACAAGATTTGGTCAAGTCTCTCAAATATGTACATAAATGGATGACCCAAAAGGTTCAGTAACTAAGACTAGGTTGGAAATCCATTTGGCATAATCAAATTTTGTATGAAGACAACATCTGATAGTTTTTGAAGTTTTTGTTTGACTAGAGGATTAATTTGTAAACGTGCCTTTCTCAATTTATGCTTGACTAGTTTAGCTCCTAGTGGAATAAATAAATGATGTATAACAAGATTAGGATCTAGCTTGCATATCGAGATATGACCAAATTGATTTTTTTCTCTTTGAAACATTGGATGAATGTAGATTTTTATTCTATTATTAGAGATTTGGCCAAGTGGATATCTTATGATTGTCTTCAGTGCCAAGTTAACTTCAATTATGTTTTCAACAAGCATGGGTGATCTCTCATGATATGCATTTTGAGAAAGAATTTCAAGATTTCCATCGTCAAGCACCTCAAGGAGGTTTTCACCTTCAAATACATCATTTATTTTTATTTTTTATGATCTAAAAGAGCCATAGTGCAATTTTCACTAAAAGATCTATTTCTTGTTTTTATGTTTTTGTGAGTCAAAGGCTTGAAACCTTGTCCAATGTATGCATCACTATTAAGTTGAATATAAAACCAAAACTATGGTCCCCAAGAGCAATGTCATCTCTCACTCAGAGGAAATTGATCATAGTTTTATCATTTTGAAAAGTATCCAAGCTTAGGTGGCCCTTGTTGGTCCTAATCGATGATTTTTGGAGGAACGAGGAGAAAGTGATTATTGCTAGGATCAATGTCAAATAAATTTTTGATAGTACATATGTTATCAAATTTAAAAATGTCAATAAAATCATCAAATTTATTAGTGGTACTCTCCTCAGTAACCTTTGTTGCACAAAAAGACTCAGTTACCATATTCGAGTCACACTTAGTACTAGGGGTCTTATCCTTCTACGACTCATACCTTAAGCCTCAAATCATACAACCTCCATTTTTTTGTATAAATTTGGCGATGCCCTTTTTATATAAACCAAGAGGACTATGACCATCATATCCCATTTGTTCCATGATTGTAAAACCTTTTCCATATTTCTCGACATGTATCTTGCCTTTAGGTTTCTAAATTTCCTCTTCTTCAGTCCCATCATTATATAATCACTTCATAAGGTCCTCTTACTCTATCTCATTATATAGGCCACCCCATTTGGTAAAAGTGGTAGGCTTGCATGTTATAGACACTATAGACACACTCTAAGATTGTTGTGTTCTACCATAAGTTTTGGGAGAAGTATGTAAATATCTGACACATAGGGCTTGGCCAGGACTATATTCACTTGTTCCTTATTCTTCAATTCCCTCTTTTATTTTAGTTTTGTTGGATTTAGAATGCAAAGTGATTCAAGATAAATATGGAGTTAGAATGCAAAGTTGATGTTATTCATGTTGTCATTGATGTCAACATATCCGATGCATAGTTGTGGTTCATTTATGATGTGGCTGTTTTGTTGTGTTAGTTTATGTGTGTACTGATATCTTTGGTGTATTAGTAGAAGTGTTCACCGAAGGATGCACTTTAATTATTTATCCATATCTATGATGGTGATGGTCCCTTTTAGTGTGCAACATATGGTGGAATGAGTATCTGGGTTTGGTTCTTTCTTGGACATGTTTGTTGTGTTTTGGTCCCAAAAATTATCATGTGATACATTGTTCATATGAAGTTTGTACCAAAAATCTCAAAGAATGTGTAGCATTCTATTATGCACAAGGCACATTGTATTGAGAGAGGTGGTCCATGTTTCATTCCTTACCATTGCGGGAATGCTTTGGTGTGACCTATTTCAAATTGGTTTAGGCCAACTTGGTTGTTGGCATCAAGCTGTATAAGAAGAGCAATAATCTCAGTGGTGTGTGTGTGTGTGTGTGTTTGTATGTGCTTGTATGTGAGTATATGTGAAGTGAATGCAAATCTGACAAGGAAAGATCTTTATGTTGATGTTCATGTGAGCTAGTGCAATAGATAATAGGTTGTTATATCATTTTTATATTGCAGTGTGACAATGACTTTAGTGGTGAATTCAATTCTCATTTCTTATATTTTAGAGGTGAGCCTAATTGTATTAGCAGTGAGCCTTATTATATTGGTGATTATTCATATTCATATTTCAAGGTAGTTAGCCTAATAGGTAGTGAGCCAACCCACAATGAGAAAACCGATAGTGAGCCCTTGTAAAAATTGCCTTAACTAGTGTTTATTTCATGAGAATTAGTTTCTTCATGGTTTTTATTAGTTTGGATATCCATGTAAATTCCGGTGTTCATTGTGTTGTTGGTTTTGTGATTTCATGTTTACATCTATTATAAGTTTTTGATTGTTTAAGTACTTACTAGTTTAGTAAAAGTTTTGAAAAGTGTTCATGAATAATTGATTCACCCTCCCCTCTTAGTTATTCAACTTGTTCAACACATAGGATATTAAAAGAGCAGCTTCACGATTGCTAGGGATGATAATTTTAGCTTTAGGCTTGCTATGGTTGGAATACATGAAAGGATTAGGATCTCCCGGTATGGTGATATCGGTTCCATTCAAATAGCTTATGCATTGATGTTAAGTAGATGGAACAAATTGCATGGCATGAATCCATGACTGGCCTAAAATAATATTGTATGTGAGATCACAGTGAAGAATATAGAAAACCATATCTTTAACCACTGGTCCAAGTCTAATTGGAACTTGGTGGATGACCCCTTGGATAAACGTTCTTCTTCATCTCAAGCTTTGATTATAATTTTATTTTGGGATCCATGCCCTATTTTGAGAACCCTAAAGATATGACTAATTTCAAGGTACAAATGTTTATACTTTCTCCTCCATCTATCAAGACTCACTTGACATGAGTTTCTATGGATATAGGATTTCAATGTGGAGAGGTATGTTATGTCATTGTTGGATAATGAAATTATCAAATTTAATGGAAGTAAGGAAATTATGTGAGGTGATATAAGTCACCATAGATTGAAACTAATCTACATTGTCTATCAGTATTGCAACTTCCAAAAGAGCTTTATCAAGAATGGGCTTATGTGAAGGTGATAAGTGTAGAAGCTCACTATTAAAGATTTGTGTTGTGGCTTTCCTAATTGATCCAAGAGATTGTATTGGGTAGCTACAATGGAAGTATTGGATGTAGTTATTTAAAGTGTAACTTTTCCTCGGGTGTGAGATGACATTTAATTTGGGTTCCTTTTTTTATGATAAGGGTAGCCACATGATTATCTCATTTACTAATGTGATTAATGGTGTAGTCATAGGAGGCAGTGGTATAGTTTGCAATTTGGTCTGATTCAGAAGTTTTCCCTTTCTCATGTTTAGGAAAGGGATTTTTTAATACTTTATGATTAGAGTTACCATAAGTCTGTCTATCAACAATAATTTGTCCTTGGTTTATAAGGTCTTGGATGAGGTGCTTAAGTTTATTTCAATTTTTCATCTCGTGTCCTTTGTGTCTATGATACTCACAATAATGATTGTATTCCCACCATGGGGGTTTTAACTTTAGGATCATACTCCTAGCATTAGGTAATGTGATAAGATTATTCACAAGGAGTTCTTTCATGGATAATTCAAGAGATTGTCCCAGAGGTGTGAAAATTCTTTGGGGATATTACATTTGTGTAAATTTTTATTTGTTAGGATCACTAAGACCTTTGAGGATCAATATAGGTTGTTTTCTCTTAACAATTTTAGCATATACAACTCTATCATTAATTGTGTTTTTTTTGTTTTTAACCAAAAGCAAGGTTTCTCATTCTTTCTTGAGCTAGGGTAGTCTTTGTTGTCTTTATCTTTGTATATCTTGACAGTTCCTTGCTCAAGAAGGGTTTTCTCGATGATTAATCATTTTTCTATGTCTACCTCAAAAGAGTCTATGCATTAGACATGAAGTTGGAACCTAATCTCTTGATTCAAGTTTTGTACAAAAATCTCAACCAATTTTTTAGTAGGAATTGTATGTGGTGATTTCTTATCTAAGTGTCTCATTTGTTGTAAGAAAGAGATAAAGAATTGTCCTTGTTTTTATTTGGTGCTACATAGATATAACATAGTGACCTCATGTTCAATGTTATAATCATAATGTGTAACAAATTTTTCATCTTGTTCTTGAAAAGGCTTTATAGTTGGAGATAATTGTGAAAACCATTCCACAACTCCCCCTCGTAGGCTATGGGAAAGAGTCACACAATTATCAGTGTGAAAAAACTATGAACAAGCCATAGGAAACTCTCAAATATGATCTCTAGGGTCACTATTTCCTTTATACTTGTTAAAATTGGGTAACTAAAAATTAGCTGGAAAAGGTAGCATGTCTAATATTTGATCAAAAGGGTAGGGACATGTGTCTTCAATAGAAAATATCTTGGTAGGGCCCTTGTTTTGAATGTTCTCCATTCATTGTTGTAGGGATTGGATTTGTTGTGCCAAAAGGTCACTGCGTTGAGGTTTTGTTGATGTCAAATAACCCTTGTAATTTAGCTACATGTAACATTATCAATGGTCATAATGTTTATTTTTGGTATCACTTTGATGGGTATTATCATGATTTAGTTTGAAGATTTATTTATTGTGATCATTAAGACCAGCCTTATCATCTATTTCAAGTAAAGATACATCAAATACAATGGCTATTGTGACCCTTGCGGCGAATAATATCTTAAAATAATGTTTAGGATTATGTTTCATTATTGTTGTGAGGATTTTAAGAAACTTATAATCACTGTGTGTGCACATTGTTTTCTCAAGAGGTATCTCTTCACTAGAAAAATTTGTGCCTTTGTGAGAATATTCTATATTTTCTTCACTACAAGTATCATCATGATCATGTAAGTTTTTTATTTCTCTTCTTGTTTAGGCTTTAGTTTTGATGGGTATGCAAAACTTCTAACATTGGAAAGGATGAAGGGAGGTGATGACTCAAATGGTATGATGGTGGATAGACTCAAGATTGATAAAATATGTTAAGATTGGATAAAATAGGAAAATAAGATAACTCTAGATCTATTTATAACAAGATAGATAAGAAAACTTAGACTATGATGGATAGCCACAAGTCAAGGATCAAGAGAGAGCACACCAAAAGGGAGATGATGAGCTCCTAAATGAGACACTTTACTCAAGGATGCTAAGATGGTCCTAAACTTAATGATCCAAAAGATCAATTGTCCGATGATAAGGATCAAATAAGGATAGCCAAAAGATGATCAAGACCAAGAGTAACCTAGGATAAAGTTGTGCAAACGATATGAGAGAGAAATGAAATCCATGATGAATAAGAGGTATGATGTAGGAATGATCGAGGAAGGAAGGTAGGGGAAAGTTAAAAATAAAATGATAAATATGACTGTGTGAACCCTAAAGATCTTTGTTTTTTAACATAAATATGCAGACAAGTGTAGCCTTAAGCACTGATCTTCGTAGGTGGGAAAGGACGAGCTCAGTCACTAAAAGTTTTGTAGTGAAAATATCAAATGCAAAACTGACTGATGAAAGTTGATGTAAGGATGACTTATGAGGGATTATGTAAGACTAATTGATTAAAGGTAGAAGAACACATCATAACTAAAAATGATAAGCCTAGTTGTTTAAGACCTAAAATTTTCTAGTATTCTAGAACATATTGTAAACAAACAAAGGTGCTAAAGTGTAAGAATAGGTATTGATCAATGCAAGAAACAAGTGAAAGGTGTTGAAGTGCAATCCCAGGTACTGATCAATGTAGGAAACACACAATTTGTGTAGGGAATGAAGTAGAGGAATATGATAATTTACCCAAAACTTTTAAGTTTGTGATCTAAATCTTAATTATTTCGTGTGATAAATCTAACAAGAAAATACATCAAGAAGAAGAAAAATCATGTCTTTGGTTGTTTTGACTCTCTAAGACCCTAAAATAGTGATAGTGAAAGGGGGGCGGTTAGAAGGAGGCTCAAAGAAAACTAGATAATAAGTCCCACAACATATAAGGACACTCATAAGCATGTACAACCTAGAAGTAAATATGGTTAGTTATTGGATTAGGTACAATCGGTGGATAGAGGTCTAGTGACAAAGGCTTGATAGCATAAAGCTTAGATGATGATAGGTTCACCATTCCTCTTACCCCAAAGGTTTTTAAGAAATCCTATAATTTAGGGATTTCCACTTTATTGAGAGGGTGCATGTTGATTATCTTTAGGGTACGATCATGGCTATCTCGAATAATATTAATGTTCAGATGGACCTATCTCTGCCTCTATCTCTCTTTCAAAGAGATATTTGTTATCAGTGGAGGCTGAATATGAAGGATACTGGAGGAAAGATTTCTAATCCTAGGCAGGAAGCGGTTTGGGGTTTTCTGCCTAGAGGTTGGGTGAAGATTAATTTTGATGTTGCCTCGAAAGGTAACCCTGGAAAAATGGGTTGTGGCGGTGTTATTCATGATGATAAAGGGACCCTTAAAGTGACTAATATTCATCCCATTGGGGTTCAATCCAATCATGTTGTTGAAGCTTTGGCGGCCTACTACTCAATCAAACTTGCTAAAGATTACAATTTCTCTAAGGTCTGGATCGAGGGTGACTCTAGTAACATCATTAATTGCCTTAAAGGTGTCAGTACCCCCTCATGGATGATTAATAATGCTATCACTATGGCCAAAGTGATTATTACTAATTTCGAAGCATGTCATATTTCCTATGGGTACATGGAAATCAATACAGTGGCTGAAAGATTAGCTAATGAGGCAGTTAACACTAGTGATATTATGGAATGGAAAAGTGAGGTGGCCATCTTGTACAATATCAAGATGCTGCTAATCTTTGATCCTACCCACGGAGCTCAAATCACTAATTTTAATGATGAAATGTAGCCTGATGAACTTATTTTCACATCATGTTTATGACATCATCTCCTATTTAGGCATTTATTGGCATTTCCCTCGGCATGCTTTCTGGGTCTTTTTAGTCATTTTATGGGCTTTATATTGGATTAAGGGAAGCTTTTCATTGTTTTCTAGCTTGAAGGCTATTTTTGAGAATGACTGCTTCTACTCTAATATGGGTGGGAGTAGGAAGAGAACTGAACTAGCTTCTTGTGAGAGCTAGAAAACCAAGGAGAAAGTCTGGAGTCTTCTCAAGAAAGGTGAGCTTGACACATACCTGGAGAAGCTCCGGGGGAAAGACTCTACGATCACCAACTATTTTATCAAAAACTAGAGAAATGGAAAGATTTTTCTTGGGGGCTCGACCATTAAAATCATGGAGGATATCATTGCGGAGGTCACAGGCTTCTCCAAGGATGGGAGAAAGTTCTATAGAGATAGACGTCTCAATGAAGCTACAATAAAAAAATTCCCCAAGGAGGATGATGAGAAGGCTCACCTGGTTAAAAGCAAGAAAAAGACCTACTATTCTTTGATTGTTATCAAGAAGGTTTGGCATAGAGTCCTTTTTGCTATTATGTAATACATTACTCTTGATGGTAGATTCTCTAGGGTTTACGGGTATCATTTTATGATCTTGAACCACTTTCATTATGGGGAAAAAATTTCCTTTCCTTATTACCTGTTGAATTCCCTTAATGCTAGCATAAAAGATGCTCAGGAAAATCCCCTTGGCAACCCTGCCATGCACAAGGGCCTTATGTTGCTTATTTATGATCATTTTGTTCCTAATTCCTCTATGCTTCCTAAAGCTACTCCTTCAGATTCTAGTAATGATTTTGAAGAAGATGAAGATGATGGAGAGGATTCGCATATGGAGCCAGATTTTAATTCAGAGTCATCTCAAGATACTACTTCCAATCTCAACAAAAAAGGTAAAGGTCAAATTAAGGGCACAACTTCTTCCAAGAACCCTTCGGGCCGCAAAAGAAAGTCTTTTCTGGAGGATTCTTTGCTAGATAGTGATGAGGATACCATGGATGAAAATGATTTCTCTATGGAAAGGGACCATGGAAAGGGTAAGAAAGGAAAGAAAATTAGGACAACCTCTGTCCTCATAGACTCCTCCCTTGTTCCCTTTCTATTCTAAAGGACAACCCTCTTCTCACTCCCGATACTACTGCTAAGAAGGACAAGCCTAATCCCTTTCTAGTTGCTCTTTTGGCTGAGGTGACGATGGCTAAGGGGGCCTTTGATTGGATTATTACGAAGCTTTTTCATATGTAGAAAACTAATGATAGACTCATAGCCAAGATTAACATTCTTGAGGCTATGGGTCTTGGAGACAAACCCTTCCCTGATATCTTGAGTGAGTTGACTGAGGCCATCAACAAAGTTGAGGGAATTGCAAATTCGTACGATTCTAAGATGGAAGCCTTGAGTGCTCAAGTTTCTAATTGTGATGTGGATTTGATGACAATGTAGATGAAGGTCCTCAATTTTGAGGCTAAAATCTCCCAATTTGAGGCCGTGATCATAAAGTTTGGTAACCAGAGCTGCAGTACTCTTTAGATGGAAGTGAGACATATCAATACCCTTCTTAACACGTGGGAAGGGACTATGGAAAAAGATAAGGATCTGGTGCCCCGTGACTCTAGGAACTGTGCTAATCAAGATGCTACAACTCTCAAGGAAACAACTCATAATATGGAGCTTTTGGCTTCAGAAGCTGCAGATCTTTTGAAAATTGTTTAGTGACCTTCGATCCTTTAGTCTTATCGAGTCCCTCATGTAGGTTGCTGGCCCTTTTTGTGCCTTTTTGGGATTTTCTTTTGTGGTCCTTTCTAGTTGTCTTTCCTTTGGCTGTCCTTTTTGGTCTAACAGGCTTTTGCTGTCCCTGATGCTTAATGTATATCTCTTTTCTCTTTTTGTAAAACATTCAGGACCTTTCAAATCCTACTATCATCTTAATCAGAACTTTAGGGTATGATCCACATCACTTGCACCAATCCAAAAATGCTGATAGGTTAGTATTTTAATAACAAGAGGTGTCTATCAGGGGCTCCAAGAACACTAATAGGTTCCAAGCATGTGGGGTTCCACATCTTAATGATCAAGCCCTTAAGGGTCCATAACTTGAGTCTTGAATAACTGAGGACCTCAAGACCACACCTCACACTATTGTCTCAAATTGAGCTTTGACTTTCTCCAACACGCCCATTTACATAACCCACTAAAGTTGCATGTTTGAGGTTGAACCCTAAGAGAAAGAGCTCCTAGGCAAGCCTCTCTACAAAAAAGGAATGTTGCGATTTCTCTTGTAGCCAAATTCTTTAAAGGCAAGGGGTGAAGATAATTTACAACAAAAACCTTGGGTAACAAAAAGTGTGCAAGTGCACACATACGACAATCATTCATTTAGCTTATGAAATCAACTTAGTTCTAATAAATAGCGCAACATCATTAACCCTATTGTTGTGGTCCCACACCCATGCTCCCCTAATGGACCTTATGGCCTCAGGGGACCCCCTTCTAATTTTTGCTTTCCTCACTTCTTGTCATCTTTACAAGTTTTATCCTTAGTTTTTTTCTAGTTTTTGGCCCTTTCGGCCTTGTCGCCCTTTCACACTTTTGGATGTCCGAAAGTGAGAAAGGCCCGGTAGAGCAAGTAGCGCCTTATCTTTAGGTCTTTCAGCTATCTACATTTGTCAGACCTTTCAGAGGTCTGAAACACCGAAAGTCTGACTCTTGTGGGAGTTGGCCTTTTAGGTTTGTTAGACTTTCAGAGGTCCGCATCCCTAAAAAGGCCGAAAGGCCGACTTCCCGAGTTCTTATGTCAGCCACCCAAGAAGCCTATAAAAGGCACGAAGGGTTTTTTTTTTAACCTTCACTTTTTATGCTCTCACCATTCCAGAGCTCTCCATTGTGTGCTTTTTCTCCTTGCTCATGATGTTGCTTTGTTGGTCGTCCTCGAGTCTTCGATGTTCGTTCTAGGTTGGTCATCCTCTCTTCTCCTTTTTCCTTCGTTGTTTCTTCGCTTTTGGTCTTTAGGTTAGGTCTTTGGGTTTGTTGGCTTGTCAGCCCTATCTTTTAGTGTCTAGGGTTTGTGTATTTTCTTTGAGTTAGCCTTTCCGGCCATAGGGATCATCAAGGTAGTCACCTTGCATCCCTTAGCGAGTTTGTGGTCAAAATCACCGTCGAACTCGCTTTTCGAGTCAAACTGTAAACCCTAGTTTTGGACCTTCAGGGTCTGAAACTTTCAGAGCACTCGCGAATCGACAATCTCCAAGTGCTGGCACCTTTTCAACATTTTGGGGTTGTTGCACTCTGAAACATCCCACACCTCCAAAATGCCAAAGCGAACCTTGCCTTTTGCTCCTTGTTTTTGGCACTTTCAGCCATGTTGGCCTTTTCGCACACCAAAAATTTTTCACTCCCTGAATCACCGATTGTTTCAAGATAGGAACCTCCTTAGCTTTTTGGATGTGTAAGTCTTTTCGGTCGCTGGGGTTTCCTCACCTCCGATTCGCTGAAAGCTCTTTTGAACATGGCAATAAGGCCTCTTTCAGCGGTTTCAGCCTTTTTGGCCTTTCGGAGATGTGACAACCCCGATGGTTTGAAAGGCCAAAAATTCTTTTTCTGACCCATTTGAGCTTGAAAATTAGTAATGTACTTGGTTGTTGGGTTTATTCCTCTCATCATGTTACTCATTCATGTCTTGTCCTCTCCGCAGGTATGGCTGAGAAGGTAGTAGCATCACCGATAATGAAATATCAGTTCAAAGGATACCATCCACTGTCCAAGGTGACTGATTTGCATGCATGGATAACCGATAAAAATATCAGGAATATGAGTTGGAATGAGTACCTGAATAAGTGTTCTCAACTAGTGGGCTGTTCAGAGGACTGCACTTCATTAGTCCACTGCTCCTTGGTGAATGTGGAAGCACACCCAATCTCCATCCAGTTGACAGAATTGATCAACACACTGGCCAGTAACTATGTGCCAGATGAGCACATGGTTAAGAACAACATTGGAAAGGTGGTCTTGGATTTGAGGCCCGACAACATTGAAGATGTTTTCCATCTACCTAAAGGGGTAGATAAGTTCTTTAACTTCAATATAAACAAGGGGATGGAGTTTTACAATAAGGACACACAGAGGGCTCACAACATCGTTAACAATGATACCTGATGCAGCCATTGCCCAAGAATATATTGGATAGAATTGATATGAGGAGAGGCTACATGAAAGAGGATATCCAGGCAGCCATAACAATGATAAGTAGGGTGTACAGGCTGCCCAAGTCCCACCAATTGGAACCTTGGATGATCTTCCTAATTCATAAAATAAAAGAAAGGTAGGCAAGGTTTGATTGGGCGTCTACCATAAGTGACCAACTGGATGAACAACTGATATGGGTGAAGACAGACCCCCACTTCTACATGACATCCTATGTCATGTACTTACTAGCTACCAGGGTAGTATATTCAGGATTGACCAAAGTTGGAAACATCAGAGAATAAAACACATGGCCATTCACTTTGTACCCTCAATTGGTGAGGAAAGACTTTTTCACACACAATAGCCTAGAGTTCAGAATAGTTAATGATGGCTTCATCTTCGCAATCATCCGCTCCATTGAGGGTGACTATGCTAAAAGGTTATCAACAGAATCAATGACTAAAGTAAAGGCCATTGGGGATTTTTATATACAATTCCAGACATTCATGTATATTTGGGTGGTAGGAAGCACCTTAGTGCCCAAGAAGCTCCCAAGATACCCTTCTGATAGGGTAGTTCTGCTGGAGGTAGTAAGATAGTTATCTGATGCCCATGAGCACATCAAGCATAAGAAGAAACACTGCTGGGACTTTCCTATTTCCATCGGCCCCCACTGTGTACCAGACATGAAAGTCTGCAAGTCATTGACTGGAGAATGGGATGAGTTCCCATTGGCAACCTACAATCTGGTGAGGCTGCAGTTTGACCCCATTGGGACCTATAGCCACATAATGGGAAGACACTATGTTCATGAGTTGCATATTGAGGACCATTGGGCCAATTGTGTAGATGATTATGAGGTAAGAGTCTGTGGCTACTACCAGATGAGTCTAGAGCTGGCACAGGGTGCACTGTTGTTGAGGATTCTGCAGAAGGTGGTAGATGCTGATTCAGATAAAGTATTGAATTCCATATACAATACAGACAAGGTGTTCACAAGGGCCATCCTAAATGCAGAGGTAGATTGAGATGAGAATGACAGCATGGATTTCAAAGCCCGACATGTGATAAAGCTGACAAAGTCTCAGATTGGTCATCCTTTTCCAATGCAACCACTCCCCATGAAGCAACTCCCAGAGAAACCCTCTCGAGAAAAGAAGAAGGGATAAAAGATACTAGAACCACAGTTCAAAGAGGCTGCTTCTTTGAAGCCAAAAACTATATATCAACATGAGCACCCCAATGCATATGGTCCCGCCACACATTCCAAGAAGGTGAAAACCAGGATGATCGGAAGTATTGCACCACTAGAAGCACCTTCACCTAGCCACCACGATTCTCCAAGCTCGGCAAAGAAAATGAAATTCAAGGTCATAGGGCCCAATCCATTTGGAGTGGTCAAGGATCATGTATACAAGAGGAAGAGAGGCTCAATGCCTACACAAATGGATACCCTAGTGGAGGATGATGAAGATCAAATGGATGAAATTCCCCTCAGTAGTAGGACCCGGTCTACGGGATTCTTAAAGAAAAGAAGGATAACAGATGATGATCCTAAGGATGCTGAAGGGGCTACACAAGTAGACCCAATAAATTTGGATGCCCTCGGTGATGATGAATTTAACATCATAGATTTTGTAGGGTTGCATGGGTTCAAGGAGTCTAAGCAGCAAACCCCTATGCAGTTCACTAGTCTTTTTAGTGGCATGGGAGAGGATCTACAATAGGGACCTCAGGGACAAAATGATGTTGAGATGACCGAGGACCAAGGAGAAACTACATAACCAAAAAAGGAATCTTTTGTTGGGGTCACTTCAGAGGAAGGAGTAGGTACACAGGTACCATTGGTTTCATATGTTCCACCTCCACCTCCACCTCGTCCTTCCACACCTCCTACCATTCCACTTCAAGAGCCTCCCACTACTCCACTTTCCACTCCCATACAGAATACTCCATTGCCTCAGCAACCTTCTTCATCCCATGTTCCCCTCTTGATGTTGCCTCCACCAGCCCATTCAACCACTCCCCTTGTGTCTCCTATGTCTCCCCCACTCAATATCCCTCCCCAAGTTCACATTGAATCGGTGCCCTAGAGCTCGCAGGAGCCGGAGAAAGAAGTAGAAGTCACTAGTGGAGAGAAAATGGAAGAAATTCATATAGGATCAGAGGAGCCAAATGACAAGGGAAAGTCACAGGTGGAAGAGGAACCACATACTGAAGAAGATAAGCCACAAATAGATACTGAGGAGAAAATAGCTGATGAGTAGCAAACTGCTAATGAGGAGGAACACAAACAGGATGCTGGGAATGAGCAGGAAACAAGAGAAGAAGAAGAAGAAACTCAGGAGGAAATGAGGACATAACACTTAGCAACCTCTTTTGCATTGGCTACTCCCTATGAGCCATTGAATGCATTCTCAAAGCCCACATGGTTTACCAAACAAGTGCAGCTGAGGGTCAGAGTATACACTAATGATGAGGTTGACATTACCACGCTGGGGCATGCTTTCCACCAAATGACATCAGTTCCCCAAGCAAGGAGAATGTCTTATGTGACACAAGACCAAACGAGGAGGTGGAAAACACAGGTGGTTGTTCCTACAATGGATGTTGGTGTAAATGAGATCACTCCGGATGATTATGTGTTGGAGGAGGTAGACTTGGGGGAACCAACTAGGGAAGGTAGAAAAACCTTGGCTACTTTGGGCTTGAAGCATGCTCTAGGTTTCATGAATAAAGATAAAGAAAGGATAAAAGCTCTGGAAGAGCAAAATGAAGCTATGAAGAAATTCATTCTGAAGACAACGGGTCCAATTGACCCTAATAACCCCGAAGCCTCATTACAGGAAATTTTGGAGAAGGGGGATATAGATACAGATGTTCCACATTCTTTTGTACAGGCTTGTGCTGAGTGGAAGCTGGATTTTGAGCAGTTCGCTAGCTTATCTCGTAGGAGGATCTTAAGGCCCTTTCAGAACATTTTGGTGGGAATAATTTTTTTAGTGGAGATCATGAGTGAAGAAAATGGTGTAGAAGAGACCATCCACAACTGGAAAAAAGTGTTGGATGAGCTAACGATGATAAGAAAGCAACACTTCCAGGTGTTGATGAAGATTTATGACGGGGAAGAATTGGATAATTTTGAAGAATGGATCCAAGAGATAGCAGCGGCATTGGCTGTATTTGAAAAGGTCCTCAAGAGGTTGAATAAGAGAAGGGATGACAACATGTTTTTTCCAAAAGAGCTATAGGAGTTCTTTGAAGGCTTGGATCTAGATTTGTTCGATGAAGATGATGATAAGACTATGCATTCAGTAAATGACATCATTGATCAATATCTAGGCATATTCTGAGGCATAAAGTCTAAAGAAGACCTCCAATAGATGTTCTACAAGGAGGAAATTCAGAGAATGTTATCTCAAGAGGAAGAATAAAGGCTTTTGCAAAGGAATTGATTGATTTTAGAGATAGGTAGAAGGAGATTCTCCAAGGGATCAAGATGCCGAACTTCGATGAGGTGCTTGAGATAGTGGATAGGTTCAAGAAGGCACACCCAAAAGTGCCTCCCAGCTAGATAGCCTCCAGTTCAAAATCTGCCAAATTTTGTGTACAGGAAATTTAGTTTTGACACTTAGCCAATTTTGCAGTGCCTATTTTTCGACATTTCAGCCATAAGGAGTTTTTTGGAAACCTACAAGTCCGACAAGTCTAACAAGTCCAAAAATTGGGAGATAAAGGACGTAGCACTTAGTCAATTTTGGGTCTTGAGTTTTTTAGATCAACTGTTGGGATTTGGGCATTTTTTGGCACGTCCAAAAGTTAACTCCAGTTATCTCAGAGATCACTTTCTAGTCATCTGGCTTCCTTTTTGGGATCATTTGTGCATGATTTTGGGATCTCTTGCAGTTGGGTCCACGTGGAGAAGCTGGAACCAAGGGTCAAGGATGCAAACATGAAGATTATCCAGTGCATGCACAAGTTCCAGCTCCATTTTGAGTTGTTTAATGCTTGATTTATTCAAATCTTTGTAATGCATGAGGATTAATTCCATGCTAGGATAGCTTAGCTAAACTTTAGAAGTAGTTTCTTTAATGAAAGCTTTAGTTTAGATTTACTTTAAAGTTTTAGTTGTAGTGAAACCCTAATTGCGAAAATAAGAGAAGAGCTCTATAAATTGTAATAAAATGATTTAATGAGGGTTGAATTGATAATTAATACAACAAAATACAATTGGTGCTTCATTCATGGTGTGATTTATCTGCTATCTATGCAAAATTTGTGAATGTGTGATTTGCTCATTCTTTATTTCAAAGAGCCAATTGGTTGTTTAATGATTTTAAGTCTGTGATCTTTTAATTCGGTGTTTGTTGGTATTACATTGCTATGTCATGACAAATTTCTTGAGAAGATTATTCTTGGTGCCTGAAGATTAACTTTTCTCACGTGTGTGCACATCTGGAGTGGCTTTGTGATCTGATGATTTTTGACTTATCATACGTCTGCATTTGCTCGATTCCATTGATGATTGCATCCATTTAGCTGAAGATTGTGACATGATCTGATCTTTGTTGTGTGGGTTTCCTCATCTTCTTAGTTATTTAATTTTCATGGTGGTGTGATTGCTAGCATATGTCCATTAGGTTTCTTTTCAGCAATTTCTTTGAAATTTCTTGTTACCTTACATTTCCTAACCCTCTTTGCAAGTTACTTTTAGTAGATTATTTGAGATTAGCATTACTTTTGTTCTTAAATCTCAAAATCGTAGCAAAAAAGAGATATCTTGGTTTTCTAAAGTTTGTTTTGCAGTTTCCCTTGAGAGAAGAACCAGCAAAGGCCTCCTTGTTAACAAATTCACATTTGTCTTCTGTTGAGCTATCCAAGCGGTTGGGACCTATTGAGAAGGAATCTTGAGATTGATTCCATCAATCTTCGAAGAGGGGAAGTTGCTCGCGCAAATTCCTAGCCGTTGTTTTCGAGTAAAAATGATGCTCAACAGAAGTGGCGCTAGAAGGAGGGTCCTCAAAAGGGACACCCCGGAATATCGAATCGTTCTCTCCTGAGATATTTCAATGAGTCCTTATATCTTCACCCAACAAAGGGGAGTTCCTTGAACTTACAGAGTTTCACAGACCTCATAGCAGGAAAACAAAGCATGGAGAGGATACTTCGGATCATCTGAATCTCCCTCTAATTCCTACCATTGCTACCCTGTCTACTGCTCCTCCACCATCGGCCCCAATGGCATTTTTTGCAAATGCCCAAAGTTCACCACTGAACTTGCAAGGAAAACTTCATCAATTGCCCAAGAATCCTGAGAAATTTTGCCCATGTTTCATTTGTGGAGAATCCAGGATAGCAGAAGAACACGTTTGCGCATTTAAGGAATTGTGCAATCAGAAAGAGATTTCTCATTAAGATGTTGTGTTCCGCCTCTTCCCTTACACACTGGGGGAGTTTGCATATAATTGGTACTTGAATTTTCCATGAGGATCCATTGCTACCTGATAGGAATTTGAAACAAAGTTCCTAAATCAATTCAAAATGTATGTGGATCCGACAACTCTTCATCACCAGTTTATCTGGGTAAGAAAAGATCTCAATGAGTATATCGCTATGTTCAACCACCATTTTCACAAGATGTACCAAAAGCTTGAAGCTCCATACACAGTACCAGTTGGCACTACCATACAAGTGTACTTGCACACCTTAGACCCATTAACATCTATATTCTTGAAAAGGCTACCTCCAGGAGATATTGACACTTTAGAGAAAGTATGCAATGCAACTATCTTGTTCACTCAAAAAATGGACCTGCATGCAGGTGGGAATTATGGAATCCCACCAACATTAGGGAATGCTATTGTGACTAGTCCATTTGCAGCAAACAATCAACTTCCAATGCAACAAACCCCCAAGATCAATCCAGTACCAACTCCATACGTTGCTGCCCCGCCGTTGGCCATCACATACTCGGGGTATGATACACACAGGGCTGCCTTGTGTGAACAGAAGGTTGCTGTCCCAAACGAACCAGATCAAGCTCTAGTAAATAAATGAGATGCCATGAAGAAGACATTTTCCCAGTTGACCGGGGAGATCACTTGGATGAAACTCAACCCAACTTCGAATCAAGGAAACTATCCACGACCAACTGCTGCCCTGAACACCTACTCTCAAAATCAGAATCATAATTATGGTAATTACAACAACAACAATAATAACAATGGAGGAGGTTATGGGAACGACTCTCAAGACAAACAGTTTGGGCAACAAAGGAAAAATAGGACTTGGAATATGCATTTGAACAATGGTAGTATCCCCACGAACAATGCCAATTTCTTCAATTTGTCAGAAGCCAACTACACCCAAGGTCCCAACATGCATCAACCAGATTACAAATATAGGGGGGAGTCTGATAATCAAACTTAGGATCTTGAGGGTTCCCAGGCCCATTTCAAGTGCCATGGTATTTGAGTCATACAATCCAAGTTCAGATGGAACTCTAGTCAATAACGCTTCAGAGGAAGAGTTTTTTGTCCCATTCAATCAAGAAAACCAACCAGAGTATTCCGAAGTCCATGCTTT
This sequence comes from Chamaecyparis obtusa, assembly GCA_027943335.1. Classification (NCBI taxonomy): domain Eukaryota; kingdom Viridiplantae; phylum Streptophyta; class Pinopsida; order Cupressales; family Cupressaceae; genus Chamaecyparis; species Chamaecyparis obtusa. Next base: position 423,881 of record BSBK01012531.1, on the reverse strand, counting down.
CCAGAACAACAATAAAAATGCTCACAACTTGAGAAGCAAGAGGGAGCCTTTGACATATGGCATCCCTCCAAGTATGCAGCCCACTCCACTTGATCTGAGGGCCAACGATAATCCTACGCCCCCGAAGGGGCCTAGTACCACTATTTTTTAGGGAACACCATATCCACCAGCCACGTTGAAAAATCCAGTCTGGGCCAGTAAAAGATATAGTGCAGTAGAGGAACTAAAGAAAGTTAGGACAAATATGTTAATGTATGATATGCTGCAAAGTTGTCCCACTCAAAGAGAAGCTCTCCTAAAGTCCTTGGATCATTCCAAGTTAGCCTCGCCCAACAATAATGCCAAGAATGTATCTAACGTAAATGTTGCATAGGCAATGATGACCATGTTCAAAGATAGGGTAGAAGTGCCCCCGTTCCTACTTAGCCTCAAAATATTTGGAAAGAACTTGCATAATTGCTTAATTGACTCAGACGCTTCATGTAATGTGATGCCATTATCCATATGTCAGAAGTTAGGAATGAATCCTCAGCCGACCAATCGCGTGGTGATCCAGCTTGATAAAACGGAAGTCAAAGTCATCGGGGTCTTGAAGGACACACGTATTCAACTGATAGCCGACCCTAGGATCCAAGACTACATCGATGTTCATGTAGTCGACATCCCAGAGACTTATGGCATGCTGCTTAGCCGAGAATGGACCCGGTCTTTGAGAGGGTGGTTCTCTACGGACTTTACCCAGCTTTGGTTGCCATGGAAGGGGCTCAATATCCAGATTAAGATAGATGCGGAGCCCAAGCTCAAACAAATGATAACCAAGTACAATGACCTGAATGATGTTTTATTCTCACAAGATGACCTGGGAGTGTACCATTTTGACAAGGTGTTCACATTTCAGCTCAAGGAAGAAGAAGATTTAGACAATAGCCCCATTCAGGGTTTGATAGATGTCCAGATCCCTAAAGAGATTCTCATAGAATTCATAAATGGTATGACAAAGAATATGAGACATTTGGGCCTAGACGTCGATCCCAACATACTAATGCTCCTCGGGTACTATCATCTTCATCAGATGAACCATTCAGAGTTTACATGCCAAAGCTACCAAGAGGTGGTGGTCCGAGTTATTAACCAGATATCAGACATACCCAAACCTCCCAAGAATGCAACAACTCATTCAAATGAGGAGGGATCTCCGCTCAGTGAAGAACCTCAAGGTCCTACGGCTAAGTGCTTTATACAAGAGGAGTGGAGCTCTTCTGAAGATGGCTGCTTGCCCCCATGCCGTGAAGTTTGGCATGATGTCAAGAATAAACAAAAGATGAAGTGGGTCCCACTTTCAAAAAGAGAAATCTTAGACGAAGGAGAGACGTAAACTCCTAGTAAAGAAGACCTGTCATCATTTATGGCCCCTGTAGAGCCCCAAACCAAGACTCCTCAGCTTGAAGTAATCCCAGAACCCCAAGTCAGGACATCTTCCAAAAAAAATCATTCAGTATGGAAACTTCAGTTTGATGGCTCCAAGTGTGAGCTGGGAGCAGGAGCTGGGATCAAATTAGTTAACCCTCATGGGGGTTCATACTATGCTGTCTACCGGTTGCAATTTTACTGCACTAACAATGTTGCCAAGTACGAGGCTCTAACCTGTGGTCTCCTCCTAGCCCACGAAAAGAAAGTCAAAGCAATAATAGTGGAAGGTAACTCACAATCGATAGTCCAACAGATCAAGAGCCAATATTCCTGCACCGATAAATGATTGGTCTTGTACCACAACCGCATCTGGGACCTAATCGAAGACTTTGAAGCCTTTAACATTCAGAGCGTGCCAAGGAGAAAAACTACTGTCGCCGACGCTTTAGCAGTGTCTGCAAGCTCCCTACAACCACTAGAGAAATCCAAATTGAAGAAATTATCCATGGAACTCGTGGCTATACCAGCTGTCCCTAACAACATCAAAAAATTCTAGGTATTTCAAGATGATCAACAGATATTGGAATTCATCATGAACGCAGGGATCTTTGACAAACAAAGCAGTGATGAAGAAGAGGATGAAATAGAAGAGTCGGATGACCTAGGGATTTTTGAACTTGAAAACCAATTCCATTCCTAAAGGCATGATGGCTCTAGAGAGAATTTTTGACAAAGATGAACATGCTCGGGAGAGAGGGAAAACACCAGTAGTAGGTGGAAATGATTGTGAACTCTACAACTTGGGAATGGAGCTCGAACCCAGGGAAGTTTGTATAGGCAAGGTAGGCTCACCAAAAGAAAAGAAACAAATGGTTGAACTCCTCACCGAATACAAAGATGTCATAGCATGGTGCTATGAAGATTTGAAAACCTATGATCCCAATGTTATTGTCCACAACATCCACTGAACCCAGATGCTAAACCTTTCCGCTAGAGGCAAAGACTAGTAAACCTCGTGATCGAGCCGGTAATTCAAAAGGAAGTGCAAAAGTTGCTTGATGCCAAAATAATTTTTCCCATCCGGCATTCAACTTGGGTCGCCAATCTTGTCCCTGTAAGGAAGAAAAGCGAAGAGGTTCGACTCTGCGTGGACTTTATAAATTTGAACAGATTCTCTCAAAAGGACAACTATCCTTTGCCTTCTCTGGACAAAGTGTTGTAGGTGGTCAATGGTTCCCAAATGATGTCCTTTCTCGATAGCTACTCAGGGTACAACCAAGTCATGGTGAAGGAAGAAGACTGCCTAAAAATAGCCTTCACCACAAAATGGCGAATGTTTGCCTATTGCCGCATGTCGTTTGGTCTGATCAACGCGGGAGCTACTTTCCAACGGGCTATGGACGAGGCATTCAAGGGGCTGGTCAACAAGTGCATTGTTATATACATGGATGACCTCACATTTTTCTCTAGGAACCGGGCGGACCACATAGAAGATCTGCAAAATTTTTTGAAGAGGTGTCGACGTTATGGGATTTCCTTAAATCCTAAGAAGTGTGTCTTCGGGGTGACTCAAGGCAAACTTCTCAGGCACATTATATCTGAGACAAGCATCTCAATTGACCCCGAAAGGGTCGAAGCTATCCTCAAGTTGGTTCCACCAAACAACAGGAAGGAATTGAAGTCCTTTTTTGGGAAAATCAACTTTGTCAGGAGGTTCATTAGTGGTTTTGCAGAGATAGCATGTCCTTTAAACGATATGTTGAAGAAGGATGCTAAAATTGAATGGAATGCCCTAGCTAAAGAGGCCTTCAAAGAAATCAAGACATCCATCGCCTGTGCTCCAGTCTTGGTTAGTCCTGATTATCTTCTACCGTTTAAAGTCTACTCTTTTACTTCAGAACATTCATGTGTAGGAATCCTCACGCAGAAGAAAGAAGGTGAAGACGAAAGGCTAATTGCTTTCATGAGCTGCCCATTGAAGAATGCAGAACTCAAATATCCTAATCTAGATAAACAATCTTTTGCCTTGGTCAAGGCTGTCAAGAAATTTAGACATTACATACTTCGGAGTAAGGTCGTTGCTATTGTTCCAGATCAAACAGTCAAATCCTTACTAATGCAAAATGAACTCGGAGAACGAAGAGGCAAATGGATGGCAATATTGTAGGAATTTGACATTGAGATCCAACCGAAGAAATTGGTGAGGGGTCAAGGCCTCACCAAGATGATGGCTGAGACGGAACAAGGTTTGGTGTGCCAAGTATACACCAATGAAGGAATAGTCACTGACATATGGTATCAAGACATAGTCCACTACTTGCTGCAAAATTGTTGTCTAGATGGATTGAATGGTTCCTAGTGGAGAGCACTTAAGAATAAGAGCAGTTCATACATGTTGAAAAATGGGAAGCTCTACAAATGCAATTATGATGGATTGTATCTATGATGTTTAGATCGAACAGAAGCTGAACTAGTTCTTATAGAATTTCATGATAAGTATGGTACTGGACATGGATCAACATAAGCTACAGCTCATCAGATACTAAGATCCAGCTATTACTGGCTGACTCTGTTCAAGGATACTCTCAAGCATGTGCACTCTTGCCATGTTTGCCAAACCAATGCCATTGGAGAAAAACATCCGGCGATGCCCTTACAACCGATATACAAAGTGCATCTGTTCACCCAATGGGGGCTAGATTTTGTGGGAATGATCAATCCTTCGTCCTCGGCAGGCCACCGATACATCTTGATTGCAACCGATTACTGTACGCGTTGGACAGAGGCACAGGGTATGAAAAATTGTACCACTGAGGTGATTACCAAATTCCTAGAAGAGTTCATCATCATGAGGTTTGGCATGCCCTTTTTCCTAGTATGTGACAATGCCCCCTACTTTTCATCTGCAAGTCTCATCCAATGCGCCTTCGAGAACCAAGTAATTCTAAAATTCTCATCCAATTACTACCCGCAAGGGAATGGAGTCGCTGAGTCAACCAACAAGAACCTAACAACAGTAATCAAACATCTTTTGGATGACAATCCCAGAGACTGGCACACCTAGTTGAAATATGCTCTGTGGACAGATCGTGTCAGAGTCAAGAATGCTTTAGGGACCTCTCCCTACCAGTTAGTGTATGGTTTGCAGCCTGTCTTTTCGATGAACCTGGAAATACCAATCTTGAGATTCATGGATCAATACGTTGAGGGTGAGGATCGGGTGTAGATTCGCCTCATGAATTTGTTGAACCTTGAAGAGAAATGAACTATGGCCTTAGAACACGTAGCCAAACACCAGGCTATTGTCAAGCGATGGTCTGACAAAAGAGCAACCGTAAAAGCCTTTTGAATTTTTGATCTGGTCTTAATGTGGGACAAAGCAAAAGAAAAACCAGGCAGCCACACCAAGTTCCAATGTTTTTGGATAGGCCCATTCCAGATCGCTGAGATCTTGGGAGAGAATACCTTTCAGATTAGTTCTCTTGATGGAGAATTGGTCTCGTTACAAGTCAATGGCCAGTTTTTGAAGCATTATTTTGGGTCTTGATTGGCCCTTTGTACTTTACTATATATTCTTGTACTATATTGTCTTTTCTTAGTTCTTGGTCTTTTTTTTATCATCCTTGTCTTTTCTTTAGGTCTTTGTTGCAAGATGTCAGTGCTTTCAGTTTTAGCGGTCCATTCAGGTAGCCCAAGCAGTGAGTAAAGCTTCTCATGGTTTAAACCTTGGAAGTAGTTCCATCTTGTAATGAGCCGGAGACAGTGATCAGAGGAAAGCTTATTTCTTTTCAAACTCTTCGGGAAAGTGTACCAGAATCAACCATCCTCAACACTTAAATGCATTTAAAAGAAAATCCCGAGCCACGAGCTTCTCAAAATAGGATTCCAATTTGCGCCGGGAGATGCCTATGGTCATGAAGGAAGCCTGAAAGTTAGAACCCTTCCCTGATTAAAATACAGACTAAAAGAAAAGAGTAGGAAAATAAAAAGGAGGAATGCATAAAGATGAGATAAATGAAGAAATGCTCGAAACCAGGACAACATAGTCTAAGCGCTGCCCCGGTTTTCCAAAAAGAAGAAAAAAAGAAAGAGCAACGGACGATGTTTTTACAAAGCTACAAGGAGAATCGAAGCAGTCCACATTGAATAAAATTTACTAATGAACGGATGCTTTCAAAAGGATCGGCTTTAAAAAATTGAAGCAAATCGAGTCTAAGAGCCGTCCTATGAAGTCTAAGGACTTCTATCAAAGCTTGTCTGCAGTTGGGAAAGGGTGACTTTAGAAATCTCTATTGGGGCTATTAACACCTGGCTGGAAATAGAGCAAGGTTAAATTGATTGATGACTGATTTTGGATTGGTGGGAAGTGATCTGACAAGGATGGGATGATCATCATAAAGAGCTCACGATGAAAGGTTTTTAGGAAAATTTGAATGCACACTCTCACACACTGGATGCAAAGGTTATGGTTTTCTTAACCTTGGTGACGATAAGAAACATACTCAATTCGAAGATCTTTGTACTTGGCTCATTGCGAATCAGGATTATCTCCAGGTGGATTGGCTCTGGGAAGCTTCGGTTCTTTTCCTTTGTTTGTTTGTTTGGGATATTTGTTGTGGTCCCACAACCACGCTCCCCTAATGGCCCTTATGGCCTCAGGGCCCCCCCTTCTACTTTTTGCTTGCCTCGTTTCTTATCGTCTTTAGGGGTTTTGTCCTTAGTTTTTTTCTAGTTTTCAGCCCTTTCGGCCTTGTCGCCCTTTCGCACTTTTGGATGTCCGAAAGTGTGAAAGGCCTGGTAGAGCAAGTAGCACCTTATCTTCAGGTCTTTCGGCTATCTGCATTTGTCAGACCTTTCGGAGGTCTGAAACAATGGAAGTTCGACTCTTGCAAGAGTCGGCCTTTCGGGTTTGTCAGACTTTTGAAGGTCCCCACCCCCGAAAAGGCCAGCTTCCCGGGTGCTTACGTCAGCCGCTCGGGAAGCCTATAAAAGGCGCGGAGTTTTTTTTTTAACCTTCACTTTTTACGCTCTCTCTTGTCGTTCCAGAGCTCTTCGTTGCGCGCTTTCACTCCTTTCTCGTGCTGTCACTTTTCTGGTCATCCTCGAGTCTTCGGTGTTCGTTCTAGGTTGGTCATCCTCTCTTTTCATTTTTCCTTCGTTGTTTCTTTGCTTTCGGTCTTTAGGTTACGTCTTTGGGTTTGTTGGCTTGTCAACCCTATCCTTTAGTGTCTAGGGTTTGTGTCTTTTCTTTGAGTCAGCCTTTTCAGCCATAGGGATCGTCAAGGTAGTCACCTTGCATCCCTTGGCAAGTTTGTGGTCAAACTCGCTGTCGGACTCACTTTTCAAGTTCGATTGTAAACCCTAGTTTCAAACCTTCGGGGTCTGAAACTTTCGAAGCACTCTCAAATCGACAATCTCCAAGTGCTGGCACCTTTTCGGCGTTTCGATGTTGTCGCACACCGAAACATCCCGCACCTCCAAAATGCTGAAGTGAACCCTACCTTTTGCTCCTTATTTTTGAGACTTTCAGCCATGTCAGCCTTTTCGCACGCTGAAAATTTTTCACTCCCTGAATCGTCGATTGTTTCAAGATAGGAACCTCCTCGACTTTTCAGCCTTTTCAGATGTGTCGGCCTTTTCGGCCATCGGGGTTTCCTCACCTCCGATTTGTCGAAAGCTCTTTTGAACATGGGAATAAGGCCTCTTTTGGCAGTTTCGGCCTTTTCGGCCTTTCGGAGATGCGACAACCCCAATGGTCCGAAAGGTTGAAAATTCCTTTTCTGACCCATTTGAGCTTGAAAATTAGTAATGTACTTGGTTGTTGGGTTTTTACCTCTCATCATGTTACTCATTCATGTCTTGTCCACTCTACAGGTATGGCCGAGAAGGTAGTAGCATCACTGGCAATGAAATATCAGTTCAAAGGATACCATCCACCATCCAAGGTGACTGATTTGCAAACAGGGATAACCGATACAGATATCGGGAATGTGAGTTGGAATGAGTACCTAAATAAGTGTGCTCAACCAGTGGGCCGTTTAGAGGACTGCACTTCATTAGTCCACTGCTCCCTGGTGAATGCGGCGGCACACCCAGTCTCCATCCAGTCGGCAGAATTGATCAACATACTGGCCAGTAACTATGTGCCAGATGAGCGCATGGTTAAGAAAAACATTGGAGAGGTGGTCTTGGATTTGAGGCCTGACAACATTGAAGATGTTTTCCATCTGCCTAAAGGGGTAGATAAGTTCTTTAACTTCAATAGCAACAAGGGGATGAAGTTTTACAATAAGGACACACAGAGGGCTCACAACATTGTTAACAATGATACCTGATGTAGCCATTGCCCAAGAATACATTGGATAGAATTGATATGAGGAGAGGCTACATGAAAGAGGATATCCAGGTAGCCATAACAATGATAAGTAAGGTGTACGGGCTGCCCAAGTCCCACCAATTGGAACCTTGGATGATCTTCCTGATCCAGAAAATAAAAGAAAGGTAGCCAAGGTTTGATTGGGCGTCTATCCTAAGTGACCAATTGGACGAACAACTAATTCGGGTGAAGACAGACCCCCACTTCTACATGACATCCTATGTCATGTACTTACTAGCTGCCAGGGCAGTATATTCGAGATTGACCAAAGTTGGAAACATCGGAGAACAAAACACATGGCCATTCACTTTGTACCCCCAATTGGTGAGAAAAGACTTTTTCACACACAATAGCCTAGAGTTCAGAATAGTTAATGATGCCTTCATCTTCGCAATCATCCGCTCCATTGAGAGTGACTATGCTAAAAGGTTATCAATAGAATCAACAGCTAAAGTAAAGGCCATTTGGGCTTTTTATATGCAATTCCAGACATTCACGTAGATTCGGGTGGCAGGAAGCACCTTAGCGCCCAAGAAGCTCCCAAGATACCCTTCTGATAGGGTAGTTCTGCTGGAGGTAGCAAGGCAGTTATCTGATGCCCATGAGCACATCAAGCATAAGAAGAAACACTGCTGGGAATTTCCTATTTCCATTGGCCCCCACTGTGTACCAGACATGAAAGTCTGCAAGTCATTGACTGGAGAATGGGATGAGTTCCCATTGGCAACCTACAATCTGGTGAGGCCGCTTATTGACCCCATTGGTACCTATAGCCACATAATGGGAAGACACTATGTTCATGAGTTGCATATTGAGGACCATTGGGCCAATTGTGTAGATGATTATGAGGTAAGAGTCCATGACTACTTCTGGATGAGTCTAGAGCTGGCACAGGGTGCACTGTTGTTGAGGATTCTATAGAAGGTGATAGATGCTGATTCAGATAAAGTTTTGGATTCCATATACAATACGGACAAGGTGTTCGCAAGGGCCATCTTGAATGTGAAGGTAGATCAAGATGAGAATGATAGCATGGATTTCAGAGCCCGACATGTGATAAAGATGACAAAGTCTTGGATTGCTCATCCTTTTCCAATGCAACCACTCCCAATGAAGCAACTCCCAGAGAAACCCTCTCGAGAAAAGAAGGGAGAGAAGATACTGAAACCATAGTTCAAAGAGGCCGCTCCTTTGAAGCCAGAAACTGTATACCGGCATGAGCGCCCCATCGCATATGGTCCTGCCACACATTCCAAGAAGGTGAAAACCAGGATGACCGGAAGAATTGCACCACTAGAAGCACCTTCACCTAGCGACCATGATTCTCCAAGCTCGGCAAAGAAAATGAAATTCAAGATCATGGGGCCCAATCCGTCTGGAGTGGTCAAGGGTCATGTATACAAGAGGAAGAAAGGCTCAATGCCTACACAAATGGATATCCTAGTGGAGGATGATGAAGATCAAATGGATGAAGTTCCCCTCAGTAGGAGGACCCGATCTGTGGGATTCTTAAAGAAAAGAAGCATAATGGACGATGATCCTAAGGATGCTAAAGGGGCTACACAGGTAGATCCAATAAATCTGGATGCCCTCAGTGATGATGAATTTAACATCACAAATTTTGTGGGGTTGCATGGGTTCAAGGAGTCTGAGCAACAAGCCCCTATGCAGTTCACTAGTCTTTTTAGTGGCATGGGAGAGGATGTACAACAGGGACCTCAGGGACAAAATGATGTTGAGATGACTGAGGACCAAGGAGAAACTACATAACCAAAAAATGACTCTTTTGTTGGGGTCACTTCAGAGGAAGGAGTAGGTACATAGGTACCATTGGTTTCATCTGTTCCACCTCCACCTCCACCTCATCGTTCCACACCTCCTACCATTCCACTTCAAGAGCTCCACTACTCCACTTTCCACTCCCATGCAGAATACTCTGTTGCCTCAGCAACCTTCTTCATCCCATGTTCCCCTCTCAACTCTGCCTCCACCAGCCCATTCAACCACTCGCCTTGTGTCTCCTATGCCTCCCCCACTCAATATTCCTCCCCAAGTTCACATTGAATCAGTGCCCCAGAGCTCATAGGAGCCGGAGAAAGAAGCAGAAGTCACTGGCAGAGAGAAAATGGAAGAAATTCATATAGGATCAGAGGAACCAGATGACAAGGGAAAGTCACAAGTGGAAGAGGAACCACGTACTGAAGAAGATAAGCCACAAACAGATACTGAGGAGCAAACAGTTGATGAGCAACAAACTGCTGATGAGGAGGAACACGAACATGATGCTGGGAATGAGCAGGAAATGGGAGAAGAAGAAGAAGAAACTTAGGAGGAAATGAGGACAGAACACTTAGCAACCTCTTCTACATTGGATACTCCCTATGAGCCATTGAATGCATTCTCAAAGCCCACATAGTTTACCAAAGAAGTGCAGCCGAGGGTGAGAGTATACACTGATGATGAGGTTGACATGACCACGCTGGGGCATGCTTTCCACCAAATGGCACCGGTTCCCCAAGCAAGGAGAATGTCTTATGTGACACAAGACCAAATGAGTAGGTGGAAAGCACAAGTGGCTAGTCCTACAATGGATGTTGGTATAAATGAGATCACTCCGAACGATTATGTGTTGGAGGAGGTAGACTTGGGGGAACCAACTAGGGAAGGTAGCAAAACCTTGGCTACTTTGGGCTTGAAGCATGCTCTAGGCTTCATGAATAAAGATGAAGAAAGGATAAAAGCTTTGGAAGAGCAAAACAAAGCTATGAAGAAATTCATTTTGAAGACAGTGGGTCCAATTGACCCTAATAACCCCGAAGCCTCATTACCGACAATTTTGGAGAAGGGGGATATAGATACAGATGTTCCACATTCTTTTGTACAGGCTTGTGCTGAGTGGAAGCTGAATTTTGAGCAGTTCGCTAGCTTATCTCTCAGGAGGATCTTAAGGCCCTTCTGGAACATTTTGGCGGGAATAAATTTTTTAGTGGAGATCATGAGTGAAGAAAATGGTGTAGAAGAGACCATCCTCAATTGGCAAAAAGTGTTGGATGAGCTAACGATGATAAGAAAGAAACACTTCCAAGTGTTGATGAATATTTATGAAGGGGAAGAATTGGATAATTTTGAAGAATGGATCCAAGAGATAGCAGCGACATTGGCCGTATTTGAAAAAGTCCTCAAGAGGTTGAATAAGAGAAGGGATGACAACACGTTCTTTGCAAAAGAGCTGCAAGAGTTCTTTGAAGGCTTGGATCTAGATTTGTTCGATGAAGATGATGATAAGACTATGCATTCAGTAAATGACATCATTGATCAATATCTAGGCATATTCTGAGGGGTAAAGTCTAAAGAAGACCTCCAACAGATGTTCTACCAGAAGGAGGAAATTCAGAGAATGCTATCTCAAGAGGAAGAAATAAAGGCTTTTGTAAAGGAATTGATTGATTTCAGAGATAGGCAGAAGGAGATTCTCCAAGGGATCAAGATGCCAGACTTCGATGAGGTGCTGGAGATAGTGGATAGGTTCAAGAAGGCACACCCAAAAGTGCCTCCTAGCTAGATAGCCTCCAGTTCAAAATCTGCCAAATTTTGTGTACAAGAAATTTAGTTTTGACACTTAGCCAATTTTGTAGTGCCTGTTTTTCGGCATTTCGGCCATAAGGATTTTTTCGGCCACCTACAAGTCCGACAAGTCCGAAAATTGGGAGATAAAGGACTTAACACTTAGTCAATTTTGGGTCTTGAGTTTTTTGGACCAACTGTCGGGATTTGGGCATTTTTTGGCACGTCCAAAAGTTAACTCCAGTTATCTCAAAAATCACTTTCCAGTCATCTGGGTTTCCTTTTTGGGGTCGTTTATACATGATTTTGGGATCTCTTCCAATTGGGTCCACGTGGAGAAGTTGGAACCAAGGGTCAAGGGCACAAGCATGAAGATTATCCTGTGCATGCGCAAGTTCTAGCTCCGTTTTGAGTTGTTTAATGCTTGATTTATTCAAATCTTTGTAATGCATGAGGATTCATTCTGTGCTAGGATAGCTTATCTAAGCTTTAAAAGTAGTTTCTTTAATGCAAGCTTTAGTTTAGATTTACTTTTAAGTTTTAGTTGTAGTGAAACCCTAGTTGCAAAAATAAGAGTAGAGCTCTATAAATTGTAATAAAACGATGTAATGAGGGTCGACTTGATAATTAATACAACAAAATACAATTGGTGCTTCATTCATGGTGTGATTTATCTGATATCTATGCGAAATTTGCAGATGTGTGATTTGCTCATTCTTTATTTCAAAGACCCAATTGGTTGTTTAATGATTTTAAGTCTGCGATATTTTAATTCAGTGTTTGTTGGTATTACATTACTGTGTCGTGACGAATTTCTTGAGAAGATTATTCTTGGTGCTTGAAGATTAACTTGTCTCACGTGTGTGCACATCTGGAGTGGCTTCATGATTTGATGAGTTTTGACTTATCACACGTTTGCATTTGCTCGATTCCGTTGATGATTGCATCCATTCAGCTAAAGATTGTGACATGATCTGATCTCTGTTGTGTGGGTTTCCTCATCTTCTTGGTTATTTAATTCGCATGGTGGTGTGATTGCTAGCATATGTCCATTAGGTTTCTTTTCAACAATTTCTTTGAAGTTTCTTGTTACCTTACATTTCCTAACCCTCTTTGCAAGTTACTTTTAGTAGATTAATTGAGATTAGCATTATTTTTGTTCTTAAATATGAAAATCATAGCAAAAAAGAGATATCTTGGTTTCTAAAAGTTTGTTTTCCCGTTTCCCTTGAGAGAAGAACCAACAAAGGCCTCCTTGTTAAAAAATTCACATGTGTCTTCCGTTGAGCTATCCAAGCGGTTGAGACCGAGCTAGAAGGAACCTTGAGATTGATTCCATCAATCTTCCAAGAGGGGAAGTTGCTCGCGCAAATTCCTAGCCGTTGTCTTCGTGTAAAAAGGACGCTCAACACCTATATCTAACCTGATTACTACCCCTAATTTTGATATGATTCATTGCAAGCAATCATCTGACTAGTATTCCAAGGGAATATTATATATGTGAATCTCGATTTTCTCTTTGGATGACACCATCAATCTATGGGTAAAGTTTTGGGACCATATATCTACATACACAAGTTTATCCTCAAATCACCTCAAATTCTTGTTAAAAATTTCATCCCTTGCTTTTTTATTGCCAAATTCAATAAAAATAAATTTCTTTGAAAGGAAGGAAACCTTCATTGTGGATTTGTAATTTTTCACCTCCCACTCCCAAATCTTCTCCCTTCTTTCACTCTCGCCAATGATTCTCCTAACCACTGTTATGCGATATAAGTCTTGTTCTTCCTTGTCCACTAATGTAGACACATTGATATTGCAAATCCCAATCCCATCTTGAATAATTTTGTTGCGGTGATCTTCGACTTTCACACCTACAAAATTTTACTAGTTCCTACTTTGTTACACCATTTTTTTAGTGTATGTACAGAGAGAGAGAGAGAGAGAGAGAGAGAGAGAGAGAGAGAGAGAGAGATAAGTGACTTAGGTTTCATTATGTAATTAGAGCCTTGAACAAATTATGGGTTGTGACTCTTGTAGCATGTGGGATATGCACAAAAAAATTTAACTTTGTGAGTTAAGTCCCTAAGTTGTGTGTAATACAATGAGAGAATGAAAAGAGTTTTTCAAGTCTAGAAAATAATTTGTACACAATTTTTTTTTTGGTATGGTATGACTTTTCCTTATTTGTTTTGAATGAAGATAAAATGTTTACAATGTTAATAAGTAGTACAAAAAGAGTTCATAAATATTTATGACTAACGTTGAGGCCAAGTATTACAATCAAGGCATATTATACCAAAATTAAGGCAAAACACAAAGAAATAATCAAAGGAAACAAAATCAACGAAGGTACAACTTTAGAAAGGGTTAATGAATGAAAGAATAAGAGGTACACTTCTAGAAGGGAAAATGCCATCACATGTTATAATTGTAGAGCAGAAAGTAGGGTGATTAATATCCTAAGAAACCATATGTAAGAGGGCAAAAAAAGTTTCATCAAAGAAGAAAATTGAATTTTTCTCAAGGAGATCATAATAAAAAAATATTGACAATCTTCTTAGTTGTTCAGGGAAACAGTGATTTAGAGGTAGCCAATGTAAATGACCTACAATACTTAGAGGTAAACGTACACAGTTGTGTCACACTTTTGACCAACTTATCACACAAGTGAATTTGAGTATTTCTAACTAATAATTAATTTTGGCCAAACACATCATCTAGCTAAGTTAAATATGACCACAACTTTTCCAATTGGAAGTGTCTACCATATATATATATTATACTCTTATAATTTTTTTAGGAAATATTAAAATACTCTTTTGTAGATCTATAAGGAACATTTTCTAAAATATATATTTTAATATTTTAAGTGGTTATTATATTTTATAATTATTAAAAATATGTCATCAACACTAAAATATAAGGTTGATTAATTTATCGAGGAAAATATTATAATTTGTTTAATTTTTTTGAAAAAAACATGATGCAACAGAAGGAAAAATCTACACAATATGATATATTTTTATTTTATTTTGGATAAATAGATAAGACAACATGTGATACCAATGGAAAGAGTTATATTTACTACATGTAAAATTTTAAATTTAATTAAAAATATATTTATAAAAAAGTGAAAAAATATATCCATGCATTGAAGTTTCAAGTTATCAATACACAAAAAAATTGAAGGAAAAAAAGATAAAATTTACCATATAAAGAATGACTCCCTTTGTAACAATTGTAAATGTTTATTAGCAACAAATTTTCATGTTTATTTTGTAAAAGAAATATATATATATATATTTAAAAATAAAAATAAAAATTACTAACATTGATTTAATTTAAAAAGTTGAATCAACGATGGTTATTGTAATTTGTACTTATACTCTAAGAACTTAGATTCCCTAGAAAAAGTGTAAGGTGGAAGTATATTTCGTGGCGAAACTCCAATGAAAGGAAGCAACAACAAGAAATCATTTAAAAACACACACCTTTACCAAAAATGAAAAATCTTTTCTCATAAGTCAACTCAATGTAGTTATAAAGTTAGAGTTCTATCGAGATAAATGTTGTATACTAAGCATTAAAGATTTATTAAAAAACAAATGTGTCTTGTACCAATTTTTTTTTTTTCTCACAAGTTAAGTAACTCAATGAAGTTATAAAGGTAGAGTTCTATTGAGATAAGTGGCTAATAACAAACGTTAAAGATTTTATTCAAATTTGTGGTTCTAGGAGTTTAGAGAGATAAAATTCATACATTTAGAGAGAGTGTTGTGGAATTTATGATTTTGTCATTTGAATTATCAAAGCAAGGTATTCCATTCCGTTGTTGGAATATTTTGAATAAAGTTAAACACAAATGCATGTATAAGAAGCATGGTTAGTAAATAAGATATGAACAAATTTGGAAAGTCTAAATAAATGGCAAGTACATCTCTTAAACTTGTCCACAATGATTTCTATGTGCCCATGTCTCTTCAATGAAGGGGAGTGTAGGCATTTATTAATCTTTATAGAAATTTTGAGTCTGCTTCCTTAAGCAAAAGGATGAAGTGTAAGGAAAAATTGATATGGTTAAGGTTTTCATGGAAGTCCAAGAGGGAACATGATTAAGAGGATACAAATAGAATAGGAACATGATTAAGATGACAAATTCTCATTTTGGACCAAAATGAGAATTTGGCCGTACAAAAATACATCTTCCTGTTTTCAAATTCCAACTATCTTCCAGCAAACAAACGGGACATTGGCGTAGAATATAACAAAGATTGATCTTAGGCTTTTTGCGAACACCATGGTATTAAGAGAGAAAAAACAAATATGAACAATATTAAACAAAATGGTGTTATTGAAATGAAGAATAAAATCTTAATCGAGATAGTGTGGGTTGAATATGCCAATACAATAACTCACGTTTTGAATAGTTCTACTACAACTTGTTTGATGAATATCACTTCGAGGGAAGCATGGAGAAATTAGCACCCAAATGTCAGAATTTTAGAGTATTGGATGTGAAAAATTAGCTTGAATACCTTTTGAGATTAGAGAAAAGAATAAAATACTGTTACATGTAACTTTATTGATCATATTGATTAGAAGAAAAAATAAATGTTGTATGATCCTAGCGTGGAGAGCATGTTCAAAAGTGGGGACGTCAAGTTGTCTAAGGGTTTGAAGAGATAATAAAATCTTATCGTACAAGTGGACATTAATAATAATAGTCTTTTGATATTGGCAAAAATTAGGAAGTAACTTCTAATATAGATGAAGAATTTAATCCTCCTAGAACATCAAGAGTTCAAAAAATCTATTAGAGGATCCAACATGTTATTTTTGCTCTAATAAGGAATCTAAAGAGAAACAAGGATGCAAACAAACTAATCTATACACAATTAATATGACTTTTTATTAAAAAAACAAAATTTTGGAATTGATGGAGTCACCCAAGGGCAAGAGTAGGGTAAAAATGTGTATATAAGAGCCCGGGTAGGCGTATTGGCTTGAGGCTGTGGGTGGACGATTCATGGTCTCAGGTTTGACTCCCTCCCAGATTTAAAAAAGTGGAACAACTTGCGGGAGGCTGATCTCACCTCTTGGGAGACTAGTCTCGCCCTAGGTCGTATAGGTACACAAGATACGGGCGCTGGGCGAGGTTGCGAGGATACCCCATGTAGAAAAAAAAAAGGGCGCTGGGCTGGGCTAGGTCGCAGGGATACCTAGGTGTAGGAAAAAAAATGTGTATAGTAGACTATATTCAAGCCTAATAGCATTGGAAAATAAAAAGCAAGAATAATGGCCCAAATTACAAAATGAAGGGATTGACCGCAAAGAAAGTTTTGCCTTAATCGCAAAGTATTGATTAGCACTATTATATTGTTGGAGCTCATTGTAGGTGGTCTCTTCATGAAAAGAATGTTAAAGATCTTAAAGTATTTTTCAATGGAGAAATTGCTGAAACGATTTGCACGACTTAACCATAAGGACTTGAGGATTGGAGACAAGAATATTCAGTTTGAAAGATCTTAAGTATTTTTAAATGGAGAAATTGATGAAAAGACTTGCATGACTCAACCATAAGAATTTGAGGATTGAAGACAAGAATATTCAGTTTGAAAGACATTTGAGATACAAAACTTGGATCTTAATTTTTTGCACTATTTTCCTACAATTAGAGGTAACAAAAAGAAGATGGAATATGGCATTTTGATTCAAGGTTCGGAGACCTCACACTTCTAAATTCTAATTTAGAACAAGTAGATTTTGTGCAAATGATGGAAAATCTATCGAAGTAATGTTTTCTCTCTTTGGTTCTGCCCAATTTCATGCTTACTGAGAAGCAATCCATATTGTCTTATCAACTACGAGGATGAAATATGCAACAACAATTGAGACAGCTAGAGAAAAATTTCAATAATAGGCTGTTCTTTTACTACTTAAAGTAACATCAAATAGGACCTGCTTTACTCCACTATGCCAATCGAAGTGCCATTTAATTATTCAAAAACCCAAATTTCGATTGAAAACACATGATGTATCTCATCCAATTGTAGATAATCCATCTTCAAATCACAAAATAGTTAATCTTTTCACCAAAACCTTATGGGAAACTAAGTTCATCTTAGAGCTCTTTTAAGGTTGAGACAAGCCCTATAATTATTTGATGGCTCTCATCGAAGAGGATTGTTGTGAATATCAACCATTATATGTGCGAGTCATGTTCCGTGTCTGTGAGTCGTCTTATTTAATATCTAACATTAAAGGGGATATTATCATATTAAAAGAACGGAATAATAAGATAGTTAAAACTATCAAGATTGGGCATAATCAACTTTTGGATAATAAATTATCATCAATGATATGTGGATAAATAACTTCTATATTGGCTCTTCATACACAAAACTGGTGAAAGTAAAACCAGTAAAATCATTATATGCCTGATTGTTCACAACCAGAACTAAATTCAGGTCACAAAATTGGAAATCAGTTTACAATATGCTTTTACCATCTTCTATCTATTATAAAAATATCTTTCATACCAATAGCAGCCTGAAAACAGTTGGTATTTCCTACCACTTGCCATCTTTCACTTCCAATCATACACCTGCTGAGGCGCACTGGAAACACCCTGTCAAAACCGCTAGACCATAACCAGACACAAAACTCATAACTATATCCTAAAGCCTGGTCTGGAATTTTGGTTGGAGGTTGTGGAGGTGACGTAGGCAACTTGGCAGACATGGTACTTAAGCTTTTTTGCTCCGACCTCTTTCCAGTATGGCAGTGCAGGGTTTGAGTGAGGATATTTCACCATAGCTGATGCTGATTCTATGCTATCCCATACTCCTAAGCCAATTATCTGTTTTCCATCTAGTGAATCATAGAACGAATAGGAAAGTATGCCTTTGAGGCGGTTGAAATATGACCTGAGAATGGCAAGACAGGAGTAGGAGAGCATATCCTGTCTATTCCAACTGCAATGTAGTCTGCGGATGCTGACAATGTCCCCTGAAGAAAGCTGTGCAAAGGGAATCCCCTGGCTTGTTTGCTGGGAACTCAGCTGAAACCACCCCGAGTCTATTGTTCTCACTGCACACTTTAATCCCTTGGTAAAGACAGCTGCCTGCAGAATCCATCAACAAACAAAACCAAAGGAAATAGGATCACTAAATCAAAACAAATACAGGCCTCAAGAAAACAAAAGGATATAAGAGTCATCAAACTAGAAGCTACTCAGTTCGGTTATTGAATGATTAACATACCTCGGGAAGATTTAAGGCTGAGTTCTCTGTATTTTGTGATCCTCCTTTCCATACTATGAACACAGCTGCCTGCATATATAAATTATTAAGAGAATTAGAAATATACAAATGCTTCCAGCAATAGATCATAATCCTTCTTTAGAAAGTCTATTAGAAAAACTTACATCCAGTATGATATAACTCACAAAAGTGAAATGATTCTATTAGAAATTGAATGATTTATTTCCAACATTTCAATATGCTGAAATGAGCTATTTGAACTCTATGCCAACTAGCCTAAGAGGAGTGCCGTAGGCCCACTTTTTTCTTTTACTAAAGGCAGGATGGGGTGTTTGAAATTTAAACTCTTCGATATCTGCATAAAATTCAAAATTCTGGTTAATTGCCAAATGAGTTGTAGGTTTGTCTCTGAAGGATGTCATTGGAAGTTTGTCAAAGCAATGGTATTGCTGAAGTACATGGACAGTAGAGTTGAGTTATATTGTTGGGTGTGGGTCCAAGTGAGTGCAGTTTCAAGTGACTGAAGGGCTTGATGGTAAACCGTAAGTAAGTCGGTTGAATTGAGAATCTTTAGCGAATGGGAAGAGAAGGAATTTATGCCTCAAAGTTATTTCACATTGGCCCCTCAAACCTATTTAGACTTATAGATTCAAGGACAATGTATATTCAAAATTACTCCATTTCAGGCAGAAAGGCTCAGCACAAAGGAGACTTTATCAAGTAGTTTAAGATGGTATTGAAGGTGAATGAGCAGATTGGAGGACTATTATTGCTAACCATTGATTTAAATTGGATCTGATTGTAATGTAAATCAAATCCATCCCTGTTGTATCTATGTTGTTTAAAATCTCTTATGAATGATTCAAATTGGATCAGGTTGTAATGTAAATCCAATTTATTCATGTTGTATCTATGTTGTAAAAGGCCCTACGAGGCTTTTATGGCCCTTAGAGCATCATTTCCCATGTAACTTGTTCTTTCTATTGACTTGCAATAAGGCATAATTGTAGACATTCTAAACATGTTGTCAAGGGCAGCAAAGCATCTGGGAAAAGTAGGAAAGCAATCTTCCTGAATCTGTTTTGTAACAGCAAGTCTCAAAGATGGGTTTGTGCAGGATCAAATCTATCCTAAAGAACACATGACAAGTTCATCCAGGAAAAAACTATTACCAAAACTGTAAACGCTAGTAATGTGTTAATCCAGAATGGAATCCATCCTCAAAATACACACAAGAAGTTCATGGAAGATCAAATCCATCTCCAAAAACAGACAATATAGATATATGTTTGGGCAAGAACAAACTTTTTGCAAAACAAATGAATTCATCTATAGCTGAACGTGTCCTCAATGATAAAAAAGCTATCACCAATTGTCCAGCATGGAGTGAGATTGGAAGGTAGATTGCTTGGTATGCGTCTCTTGGGTTGTTATGTTTTTCATTTTTAAGGAGCCTTTTTCCATAGTTGTCACACATCGAGCATTCAATAATTAAAAGATAGTTTTGGAGGGGAGTTCAACAATCATCTAGTCATGCAGAATTGGTGTTAAGTTCTTTAAGCATGGGAGAAGAGACATTTTGAATGGAGATTGTGGAATGTGGAACGAGGAAGATAAGTTTTGGTTGTAGGCCATTTCCTTGTGAGGGCTTAAAATCTTGCATTAATCAGTAATAGTAAATTGGAGAACCAGTCCCACATGGTGGAGCTTTCCCCCACACAGCCTCTCCTATAGAGAGAACTTTTTCGAATAATACACAAGAATGTGTTTCTACCCCCTGCCTTGAACAAGAGATGGAGTAGGCAGACAATTAGTTTTGGCAGTGTTTGCTCCTACGTGGTGCCTTACAAGTCAAGAGCTAAAAAATGACAGTTAGTGGAGCTTTAGCAAGGGTTGAAAGAAACAATACAGGAGGCCAACGACAATAAACACTTATAAGTGCTAATAAACTGCATTGGAAATGTCTATGGCAGATTCAGCTTTTCCAATCTACCTCAGTTAGTTGATAACAGCGTATTGTTTTGATTTAAATATTAGTATTAAGCAAATCATCCACATTCCAGAACACTTAACATTTTCTTTCAGCTATTAATGTATATGCTTCGCTAGAGGTTCAGTCCACACTCTTGCAAATCCCAAATCTATGAAGGGCTAATTGATCACTTTCAGCAGGTTCAGCAGTGCTTTCTCCTACAGGATCCCCTCCTGACATGTTGAGAGCTTAAACATGGCTTTTAGCTGTGCTTTACAAAGGTTGTAAGAAACAATTCGGATGACCAAAGACAGTTAGCATGTATTTTGGAAGTCCTAGTAAACTGTGATATTAGTGTAAACGGCAGATTTAGCTTTCCCAATCTTGTTTTATTTCCACCTGAAAGCTTCCTTGGTATGTGATTACAGCTTATCTGTTTTGATTCATTATAGTAGTCATAAATAAAGCATCCAGCCCACCTTACATTTTCTTAAGCTTCTTATGTAAATGCCTATGAGGACAAGGTTTGTCGGAGGGCTCAGTCCACACTGGTGTGAAGTCCAAGCTTATAAAGACTAATAGCTCAATGATAGACAACTTGACAATTTGGAATAAAGGGGTGGAGGGTTCAAGTCATAGGTTAGGGATGTGATGCATTTACTAAGGAAAGATTTGAAGGACTGCTGTCAAGACTGTTGACTTGTTGATAAAATCACACAAATACAAACCATCTAGTACAACAATCAAATGAAAAGATAAAGAAAAGAAAACCTCCATGAGAATACAAAACAGATAAAATCTAATTAAGATATTAAGCCAAGAAAAGGAAAGGAAAGGTCCTTTTAAGGTTTAAGATTCAGTCTTAGCTGTGTAGAGGCTCTTGGGCATCTCAAAACAGATGAGGCATTGAGGCCACCTGGCACACCTGGCATTACTTAGAATCCAGGGATATAACATCAAATACTTCCAACTGGGGCAAATACGGGTTCAAAGCCAGTTAAAAAATTTGACAGTTTCTTCTCAGGTTCAATACCAGTCCGAAAAGTTGACAATTACCCCTCAAAGAATTCCCATTTGGGACAAACAGAGTTCACTAAGCCAGTGCGAAAGTTGATAATTTCCCCTTGTTAGACAAAAAGCTCTTATTTGACAAAATGTTTAACCCAACGAAAAAAGTGATGGATGACTCTCTTATATGTCTGCCATTGATCCGTCACTCCTCAATTTGATAGGGTACTATTTGTAACTTTTCATTCCATCATCAATGCTGATCAGATGGAATCCCCTCGAGATGGAATAAATACTTAGGGCTAGGTCCCATGGGGTTTCAGGATCTATTTTCATAGAGCAGGAGGTTCCCGGAGGTCCTATGCACAAAGGTTTTTGTGCTACAGGATTATTTCGAACACATTTTAGGATTTTAGGATGCATATTTCAGTGAGTATCATGAAAAATTATGTTTAATTATTAATTCTTTATTTTAAAGATTCATTATGAAACCACCAGTATCCAAATTTGACAGCTTAAACTTAAAAACTAAATTGAACTATTAAATTCACTACTAAATTCATGGACAGTTTTAAAATATTTCTTAAAAACAAATCTCAAAAAATCTGAACAACGCTAACAGCACTCGATGTAATTTTTATACTTTTACTTCCAACACTAGCAGAAATTTTTTAAAAGACCCCCTCCATAGGACCTTACAACTTAAGCAAAATGGGACAAATTTGTTCTGGCGTGGGTGGAAAATGTGCAACCCACTTAAGTAAATGTGGGCATGCTCCTCGGAATACCAGTAATGAAAAATTGGCTTCAAAACAGAATTAGTTTGAAACATCACAGTAATTTCTATCATGAATCTTCGTGTTAATGAACATGGATAGAATTTAAGAATGACACCAACAGTTAAAAGTAGGACTATCAAGCAATAGAGAGAAAAAACAAAAAACAAAAGGCCCATAATTGACAGTGATAATGCATTGGAGAGATTAATACGAACCCATGAATCCTCCAGGCACTTGAGAATGGCGACATTGATATTACTAGATTTCTCAATCGCAGCTGCTACTTTGGCCATGTGGGTGACTGCATCATTAATGTCACAACCATCTTCAGGCCTGAATATGCCAAACGAAACCCTCACATTCTGGCTTTGGCTGGCGCTGGTGCTGGTGCTGGTGCAAGGCTCGCCCAAAGCGATCATTTGAATGTCCTTTTGTTTCAGATGAACAAAAAATATCTTTAAAATTCTCCCAGCAGAATACGATTGTCCTTTTCCTGTCGTGTTAGGGCCTCAGACTCGAAAGAAAATGATCGATTTGGTTGTAATGTTCAATCCTAATAGAGGCAAACAAACTTGCAGGTGAATTGAGACCTTTAAAAAGCGGCCTGCTAAGCTGGCGTGTATATTTTGATGCCGGGGTTCGTTGCAATTCCGGCCAAAAGAAGTTTCGATTTCGCTTCTCCGCGTACGTGGAACTTGGGTAAATGCGACACAGCTGGTTATTTAACAAATTTTTTTTACACGCGGACGGCGCAGCTTCGACGTCTGAGCACATCTAAAACCCGCAGGAGTGAAAATACCAAGTGTACGATAGGCATGAATTGTACATTCAACTATGGCAAAAAAACTATAAATGTGAAGAATACGAACCGTCAGAGGCCTTCGAACTCGCCACGAACTTCACGTGATCACTAAAATAAAGTGTTTCCACACTTCTCGAGAGCCTTACGTGGTCGAATTGTTGATAAAGTGTTCCGTGGAAAGTGAACGGTAGAGATTCAATCCTGATAGCTTGGAGTAATTGTACACAGTTCCGGACAAGAGCATTACCAACTACTTTCGGCAATGGAATAAGTAGCTTAAATAACTCGACACCGTTTAGTACGGAATTGTAATCACGTGCATCCTTCCGCTTGAATTGTGTTTTAGAGTATATATATATATATATGATATAAGGGAGAGGAGTCATACATGTTCACCTAATTTCATGCTTCTTAAAATCTTATGTGGAAATTTCAAATTACTCTAAATTTTTTATAGCATTTTATTTGCCAAGTCCCCTACTTAAAAAATAAAATTTCAGGTCTACATGGTCAAATATGATGCCACATTAGCATGTTTTTGCTTTTTTGTGAAGTGTCAAAAATGGTTCCAAAAAGAGATAAGACCCATAGGTGTGCACTAAGTCACGTTTAATGGTGTGTTGATATGGCACCACACGAGTGGTTGTTTTTTGAAATTTAGAGACATCTTTTTTGGGATATGCATTGATGAGACATTTTTAGTGCACCACTATAGTTCTATTTTGTTTACCTACTGGTCTATTTGTCACCTTCTATAGCATGTATGGGACCCTGCTCATGTATTGGCTCCTTTCGCCTAATGTAAACAGGTTACAAAATTGTCATTGGTCATATTATGCTACTACAACAAACTATACATCAAACTTATATTAGAGACAAAAAAGTCATTTAAAGACTAACCAACCATCGGTATACAATACTATATCATAAGGTATATGCTATATTAGCTATTTTTCTTGCAGGGGGAAATAACTAGACCATAAACTTGATCTCTCCCTTTTGATACTCTTTTCCTAGCAAGAGAAATACTAATTAACAAGGATGAATTCCTTCTTCACTTCGGGCTCCACGGACCTAGGCGGGTACACCTACGAACATCTACCTCAAATGATAATTTCTCTATAAATCATAAGCAGGTATAAACATGGATTAGACATAACACTAATGTCTTGTGAAGGGATTCACTACTTTGAGTGAATCAGGGGATGGCTTCCAGCCCATCATACTTGATCTATCATTCCATACACTAAAACAAAAAAGGAAATAGGTTGATTGATTTTAAAGATTTGGATGCAAGTCTAGTGTAAAACCAGTGCCTTATCCTAGGTTGCAGAGTCAAATTGAGAAAACATCCACAAAACTTCATCAATTCAAAAACACCTGAAATCAATACCCTGCCTTATAGACTACCATTTTCACTGCAAACACATGATCATCAAATCTATACATTATTGAAATTCTCAGAGATTATCTAGCCAGATTTACTCCTTCCTTGAAGGAAACTTATGGTCAAACTCACAGTCTACCTTGTAAATGACAAATTGGACATTGCCTTACAAATTCAATTCATAAAAATTTCCAAAACACATAGAGACATCAGAATACTTGCAATGAGATTCCAGTCATATTTTATTGATAAAACCTGTTTCAGTACACTCAAATTGACATTACATCTAGACTAAAACATCAATTTCATAACAGGACTTGCATTAATGGAACTTCCCTTGATTTCTCCCTTGGAGAACCAAAATTCTGAACCCCTTACCCTGAAAGAAATGCAGAATAAGAAGGAGAAGGGGAACATTCTAGAAGGAATCAAGAGAGGACACCTATCGGATCTTTATCTGATGAATCATCCCTCTGAACTAAATGAACAATCTGCTATTTTCTCCTGAGAACACCTATCTTCATCTCCTCAAACTAACTGTGAGTCACCAGATTCAACAACTCAGATATTTCCAAAATATCTCCTAGGCCCCTGTTTCATTCAACTGCAAATATCTGGAAACCAACTGGACCTGCATCAAATCTGATCTCAGAAATGGATTCCTCGTTCTTTCACCTTTCCGACGATATATAATACTTGATATTTGGCCCCAAAAATGAGTTTCTGAGACATTTTTTCGTGCACAAGCTTAATCATTTACATTTTTCAATATTTCATCCTATAGTTCAAACTATATCACTTTTTGAATTCTTTTAAAATCTTCAATATTATAATATTTTCTCATTTTACCTCAGAAATGAACCAGGACCTGCCACTTGTCAACATGTCATTTGATGCTCAAACTTGACTCAAGTTTTAACCATCCCATTTGGAGAATGGGCGACCATAGGCATTCTTGGAATCTCCAAATACAATCCTTAACTGCAGTTTAACCTGGAGAACTAGCGAAATAATCTATTCTCAAGTTCTCGGAATTGGACTTTGACCAGGGTTAACATTCGGAGAATGGGCGACTGAGCCCATTCTCCAATTCTCCAAATAATTTCTCACTAACCGCCAGTATTTAGAGAACTAGCGAACAACTTACTCTCCCATTCTTGGAATCAAATTGCTTAACTGCCGAGAATCTAGCGACTCGATGACCACATCAATCTCCCGTTCTCCAAATGTTTTGGCTTTGACCGCTAGCATTTGACGAACTAGCGACTGACTGCTACCTCTGAATCTCTGAATTTCTCGCTCACCGCCCAATTTATCTAGCGAACTCGCAAACATGCGCCACGTGTCGACCTCTGCAAAATTTATCTCCTCCTGGGTGTGGGCACAAAAACCGAGGTGATTAGATAGGCTTGCGCAGGCATAGCCTCCTCCATTTCAACTTATTTCATATGGGAGTGGATTTGTATATATTCACTACAAATGCCTGTTTCCGCATGCATGTGGGATTATTTGTTTTCGTAGTTTTAAAGGCATTCTGCGCTCTTTGGTCAAAATATTGGGCCCACCACCGCACAAGAAGCTCCAGCCAAGCGGGCCTGCTGATAGCCTTCGTAGTTCTTTCTTTCTTATGCATTGGAGTGTCTATGTTTATAAACATTACAAAAGCACACTCTATAGTGCATGTGGGATATACATATTAATGCATTTCGACACCACCAAATGCCTGGCTGCATACTCACACACGCCTCCCTCATGGGTGACCTATCCTCATGTAAACCTCTTGCATTTGCGCAAGTCTCTTGCGGCTAGCACATTGGATGCTCACACAGGGCATAGTTATGCATTCAACTCCCTTTGAAAATCTCGTGAACATCAGCACAAAACTCATGCTCTGGTCTATCGATTTGTTGTGTGCGGACATTTCAATTTCTTGAGGGCACCATGCTAGGTGAGCACTTCTATGCTGGTCTCCCATATCATTGTGCTACGCTGGAAATTCCCCTTTTGTTCGTTGGTTACTCAAAATAGTGCCTCCATTATGTGTGAGCCTCTGATGTGCTTCTACGCAAAGGACTCCCCTTTGCACATACAGTACTAAACATTGCCAAAAGCTTCTTCATGCAAACTCTATGTGTTGTAATGGTCTCCTCTGTGTCTTGACTGACAGCCTCTGCTGACTGGCAGCTCCATTCAAAACGTGGACTCTCCAATCAAAGGTGTAAACCCACATTCAACGCTGGTCCCTTCATATGGCGTGAATGCCTTCATTTGAATGCCCAAGGCTCCTCATCTCTCCATTTGCGTAGATGCCTCCTATGTGGGCATTTCTTCATACTTGCGTGAGTTCAATGTGGGCAGCCTCCAATCGTAGGGGTCTCCAATCCTCAAATGTGTGAGGCCCTCTGCTATAGATACTTCAACATCAGAACCTACAAACTGATGTATTAAAGCAGCTGAACATTTCTTCTACCTTCATCAGAAAACCCTGTCAACCAATCAAGTAAAGCGTTGGACTTCCTTGTTATCCCTGCCAATTGCGTTTATTGATTGCACTTGCATCAAATAAAACCATGCGCTGCTTGTTTCAAACAAGTTTTCAACCATAGAATGCGATGTAGCATGCTACTCCTATTTTATTCATTTCGACTCTTCCAATTTAGCGTAGACAAATATGATGACATCCAAATTTTGTGGAATGTAGCCATACACTAGCCGTAAGCATTTGCTTGAACATTCATTGCCTTTCAACAAATTTACTGTACGTGAAAACTTTGCAATCTGGGCATATCCTAGAATAAGAATCTTATGGAGGAATTTACAAATCAGGAAACATGTCATGTTCCAAAATGGCATCACTTGAGAGTATGTTGGCAAGGCTAAATAACTTTTATTAAGTCGATTGGGTATGTTGTAAAGTCTCAAAGTCCTTTTTAGCATATCTATTTTATACACACCTTGCTATTATGATAAACTGTGAGACCCCATATTTGATTCATGACTTCTTGGCAGTGTGTTTTTGACTGACCAAAATCCCCCATTATCTGACAAAAGTGCAACA
The DNA here is from genome assembly GCA_027943335.1 of Chamaecyparis obtusa. Taxonomy (NCBI): domain Eukaryota; kingdom Viridiplantae; phylum Streptophyta; class Pinopsida; order Cupressales; family Cupressaceae; genus Chamaecyparis; species Chamaecyparis obtusa. The sequence continues at coordinate 396,260 of BSBK01012531.1, read as the reverse complement.
CCAAACTGAGATACCATGTATAGAAAGATATTATTGCCACTACATTTTCTGGAGGGTTTCCATGAACTTATCTTTTGCAAGTTGGCAGTTTTCCTTTCTTCAAATGATATAATTCATACTGTTCGATCTAAGCACGAGCTGGACCAATCCCCACATACATCAAAACTTTCATCTGTGGGTCTTCAGCTTTATACTTGTGTGTGATTTCCTCATGTTATACATTGGTTTCCCTTAGACTCGGTTTGGCACAGGCAAACAAGCAAATGTCGGAGCAGGATCTGTCAACATAGACAGTGGAGAGAAGTGGACGACAAGCACCAAAAAGTTCCTCTACTTATCTAAAAAGCCAAGCCTTGGTGAATTTAGATCCAAAACTTTAATCATATGGTTCACTTTTCAAAACTTTGCAAAGTTACCAGTTAACATCCGCAGGCCTCTGGGAGTGGCCTTAAAAACTGACAAGATCACCTGATTGGGCGCCACCACTGAACAAGCCCATTTTCTGATACATACTCATCCATCCTGCAAAATGGCATCTCATGATGACAACCAAGGCAAAAGTTACAAGCCTTCAAAGTTGCTCGTTTCATTTTGTTCCTGCAAACACACTGTCAGAACCTGATAAACTGCATCTGGAATCGTCCTGACAAAAATATCAAACAAGGTCCGAGGAGGCTACAAACTGGCACGGAAGCACATAAAGATGTCCACAACACAGGTCACTCACTGCTTCAAACTGGGCACCAGCGGGGAAAAGATATGGCCTCATAAAAATAGGCACTCGCAGAGATACACTCAGAAAATGCAGAAAACTCTTAAAAGTTGCAATTGGAATTGATTTAAAAAAGACATCAAATGGATTGGCAGAAAGCTCAAATCTGACCTGGAAGCGATATGTCAACTTTGCAATGCAGACCAATAAGAATTTCATTGATAAGTTTGACTGGTCAAAAGTTATAACCTCGTAAAGTGGGCACCCGACAAACAAATAGTTCAGTACAACTGGGAAATTCAATTTTCTGCAAGTGGAAAGGGCTCACAAAACTGACCAAACAGATTCACCAAGACTCATCATCTCAGGTCATGGAAGTATTTCATGTTTGGAAAAGAGGAGAGCAGTTGGATTGCAATTTAGATCACTTGGGCAAAAGATACAAGCTGTCAAAGTAGGCTTCTGACAAAAGTTCACACAGTGCACCCTATCCAAACATCGAAAATTGCAAATGGAATTGCATTGGGAAACTCATCCAGTGGATTCATCATGAGCTACAAACCAACCAGGATGAAGAAAAAATTGTTTACAATACAGGAACATGACCATCACTTCACTTCCAATCACCGGGCAAAAGGTACACCTCCACAAACAGGGCCTCCGAGAATAACTGAACAAGTGCATTATGCAAATCTAAGAAAACACCTCTGGAAGGGGATGAATAAACAGGGTCAAAACTTATCACAGGGACCTGAAACCAGAAACATAAGTAGTATGGAACATGTGGAACAAGACCCCATGCTCATATTTTCATGATGCTCTCCAGGGTGCAAATTACAAGCTGACAAAGTGCCCCTTCCCGGTGACTTTAACACTCCGCAATTTTCTGATTTTGAGACCCCCTAGGAATGAAATGATGCAAACCCATTTGAATATGCCATCTAAGGACTCAAAAAAACTCGATAGGATGAACACAAAGCAATGAACACATAGACCTCAAGATATGACCCCAAATACGCCCTACTAGCATGCAATACAAAGCCAAAAATGAGCACGTACTTAATCAAGAATTTTACATGGTACCTCAAAACTGCATTTTGAGTACCAACATGCTACATGAAATCAAATATTTGTGTGTTGAACATGCTCAATTTTTGGGGAACACTCCATCTAGGTCTCTATCATCACCTTTCTCCTCCATCCATTCCACCCGACCTAGCCCTCCTTCTATCCATTTCAAGACCTTGCCTATAGGACTTGTTGGCTATAGGGGTGATCAACTCTAGCTGCCACTGGTATAGGATGATCTACTTCAAATACTATAGGTGGTATAGTAGCCAAGGGTGTTGTTGTTATAAGTGCTTATGTTGCTCCACCATCTCTATCTCTTTGTTGCATAAGTTCAACCATGAAGTTGTGTAGAGCAGTCTCGATTAAGGGAGTCCTCTCCTTTGATCTCCTCACCCATGTATGACCATGGGATACCCCCCATCTAAACACCCTTACTATTCCATCTTGTAGAAAATCTTCAAAATTTCTCATGGCAAGCTTCATAGTAACTGTAACATGCATGTAAATGTAAAAAAAAGCGAGTCTCCTCAGAGACTCAGTAAGAGTTCTAGCCCTACCACTGAACACATTGTTATTTCTAAGCTTCCAAATAATCCAAAGAATCTTAAAGTTGAAAGGCAAGATAAAAAGTTATTGAAAGTCTTCCTAAGGCCCAATACATTGCCAAGAACAATCTCAAAAGCAGTAATAGTCTCATTAATAGAAAAACCAAACATTTTCCATACTTCTCTAACAAACATGCATTCAAAGAATAGATGTTTCAACATCTCAGGAGTTTTGCAAACTATACACAAATTGAAGTCTCCATTAGGTGACTTAAGGGGTAACTTGTGGAAAATCAACCTCCACAAAAAACCACTTTTTCTTAGGTTCCACCAACCTGGCCCATAACATTCAAAAGTTTTATGCCAAAAAGAAGAGTAGTAATTAACATCCCAACAAGCATTAATATGACATAAAATTTCCTCGTTGTCAGTAGGGGAGGAGCATATAGTTTTTGCCTTCACATAGGGAAGAGAAGTACCATCAGGCCAACGAAAAGAGACAAAATTGTTGTCATTTACAGAGCACTATTTTTGTAGGGAGAGAGAATGACACACTTCCCTTAGGATAGAGTAAATCCTCCACTGCACTTTTGGTATACCAAATCTTAACCTTAGCTCATCCCAATCCACCAACTGCCCATCCTTGATAATGTCACAAAAATTCTTAATCCCCACTGCAACCCAAATTTTTACTGAGCACCCTTGTAACATGGCAAGGGGCTTGCCTTTGTGTTTAATATTCCACCAAATAGATCTTTTCCCACACACCTTATTGGTGCGTGAGATAATACCATAATGAGATATAAGGTGTCTCACATGATCCCATCCCCTCGATATAGATCTAAACACATCTGATTTGACCACTTTAACTGGGAAAAAGCTATCAATGAGGTCACAAAAGTGGAGTCCTTTCCAAGAAGAGCCCTTACAAGGTATTGCCCTTCTTATATTATTCCTTATCAAAATATTCCAGGGTTCCATCCCTTGTAGAGCTTTAAATATCCATTTGGCTGCCATAGCTATGCCTTGTAGCTTGAGATCTTTCAACCCTAAACTACCCATGACTTTTCTTGTTAAACACCATTACCACCTCACTGTGTCTTTTCTTCCCTTCCTTGCCATCGAACCATAGATAATATCCAACTTGTTTCTAAAGGTGGTTAAATTGATATTGATTTAAGAGCCAAGATGATGAATAGTAAATGTTGTAAGAAGAGAGGACCTTCTGGCACACTTGATATTTCTTGACCAAAGACAAATAATGCTTATCCCACTTGTAAAGTTCTCTATCAATCTTAGCCTTGATCTAATTCCACATTTCCTTTAAGTCAGGGCATATTGCAAACAAAATCTCCAAGTACCTCTCCGGATGCTTGTGGCCTCCCCAAGAAAGATTATATCTATTGAACTAAGTTGGAGGGTGTTCATCCCACCCCAACACAATGGATTTAGGGAGAGAAACTTTACTCCCTAAGGAAATAAAAAATAACTCCAACTTGATCATCAGATTGCCCAAGTTTGTTTCCTCCAATTCCACTAGAATAGTTGTCATCAACATATTGCATATTTGTGAGGTCTTCTCCATTAGGGACATTAAATCCCTGAACTTTTGGAGATATAAAATTATCCCTTAGGAGATAATATAATGCATTTTTTGCTATTACAAATAATGTTTGGGTGAGTGGGCACCCTTGTCTAATAGATCTGGATAGACTTACACAGTCTGATTTATATCCATTAACCTCAACTTTTGCATTAGCATCTTTGACTAGAACCCTCACTATCTATTGGAAAGCCTTTAGAAGGCCAAGGGACTCCGTCACCATGATAATGAACTCCCATTCTATTCTATCATAAGCCTTCCCATAATCAATTAATAGCATACTCACTTTCTGATTAGAGTCTTTGGTCCACCTCATGGCTTCCCAACATGTAAGGATATTTTTGAGTATGTATCTCCCCTCAACAAAATTGATCTAAGAAGGATTGATAATCTTTTAGAGCAATTTCTCTAGCCTTTTGGCAAGCACTTTGGCCATGATTTTGTATGAGACATTAAGCAGTGTAATCAGTCTCCAATTGTTGATAAATGATTTGCCTCCCTCTTTAGGAATTAGTTTAATAAGCCCAACATTAAGGATCCTTGCCTATGGTACCCTGAGAAATGGCTTCATGATACACCTGACAAAGTTGCTTCCCAATTCTCCCTATATTGCTCTTATAGATTTCCATATGCAATCCATTCAGGCCTGGTAATTTATCGATGCTCAAGTCCCTTATAGTCTGGTTGATTTCCTCCACTGTGATCTTTCTGCCAAGCATCTCTACATCTTCCATGCTAAATTTATTGAGAATGATGCCCTTAATTTTCCCTCTATCCATTTCCATGATTGAACCAGTGTCCTCTAATGTAAACAAGTTGCCATATAACTAAGAAAATGCCTTCAACTTCCCCTCCCGATTTGAGATATTAATTCCTTCCTCCCATATATTATCTATCCTTTCCTTGGCTTCCTTATTATTTGATAATTGGGAAGAATATTTTGTTCTTTTATCCACATGGTTAAGATAGTTAATCTTGGCCCTTACTTTGGCACCCTGAATCTTAACATTTTGAAGCCTTCTTAGAAAATATATCGCTTGCAACAATATATTTGTAAAAAAATCTCTTTTTGCCTAATCTATTTGGCCCTTTTCCTCCCCACCACTTGGAACAAATTTCTCCATCTCTTTGTATTTTGTACCCACCTATCCACTACATTAGTGTGATTCACCACCCATGAGTTGAGCTATCTAATTATGACTATAGCACCGAGGAATCCTCATCCTCTATCAATCTATTATTCAATGCAAAAGCATCCTTTTTGATACCCCTAACTAAGGAAGTGACATGGGTAGAGATCTCAGCCATAATCAGGTGATGATCCATTAGAGTGTAGCGAATGACCTTAATGAAGGAGCCCCCATATTCATTTTTGAACTTAAAGGCATCTTTGTTGGCATAAACGTGCTCTAATATATTATAGATCCTCCTACCCCTTGTTGAAAGTTGTACCATGTGTACCACATTCCTTTATTATCATTTTTATTACCAACTAAGGGGTTAATGAGGTTCTGTCTATTCATCTTGTATCGAAAGAACTATTCATTTCCTTTCCATTAAAATATACTTCCTCCAAGTTTTTCCTAAGGTCTCTCAATCATATTAAAGTCACCTCCTATAATCCATGAAATATCCTCTATAAAAAACATCCATTTCCATAGATCCACTCTCTCCGTAGTCATTGGGAGCATAGAGAGAGAAGATACCAAATTCCATCCCCTTGTCTTTAAGGACAACCCACACTAGCATGTTACATGGAGAGGCTTCCCACATTGATACCACATTTTCCATTTAACACCTATCAAGATGGCAACCCCCCTTGCCTTTATTATACTTATTAGTGAAGAAATTTGCCTCTCTCCATATGCATCTTAGGTTGATCTCCAAACAAAAGGAAATTGCTTTAATTTATTGAAGGAGAAGAACATTCGTGTTCTTGTTTGAGTTTAATAATCTTTTTAAAATATATTTTGTATTTGGGTATTCCAATGCCCTCACATTTCAAGAGGCACACTTCAAATCCATAGTCATCAAGGAGTGGTGTCCATCGAAGCTTTGAAGCTTTTATAGCACTTGGGAAAAACCCCCTTGGGAGCCTTCTTATATTTTCTAGTGAGGGTAGAGCCACTTGGCCTACCCCTTTTCCTTTTAATCTCAAACTCAAAGGTTTTCTCAACCCCCAAGGTTGGTGTACTAAGAACCACTTCCTTCTTACCTCTCTTAGATTTTGTCTTTTTCCTAACCTTCCTATCATCCACAACCTTTAGAGCTTCATCTACCATATCACCCTTCTGACATCCTTCAAAAGGGACAATAACACACTCCAAGGCATCACCAACATTAGGAGCAAGGGCACCAACATCCTTCTTACCATAAATATCTTCCAAGTTTTCCACCTTCAAGGGAAGAGTATCTCCTAAGCCAGACAGATCAATGTCATTGATACCAAATTGGAGGGTTCTGAAAGGGGGGTGATTGTTGCCAAGTGTAATACCCCAAAATTGGCACCTTACGATTATAATCAATTTTGGTGCATTTCTTCAATTTTACATCATTACAGTCCTATTTTACTAGGCAATTTTCTCTCTCCTACCTGACTTCACTTGACTTGGTGTCAATTGCAAAAAACTCTAAATTGTATTAATCTCACACTAATTAATTCCTAAGTATTCGACTTTATTAGCTAAAATAATCCCTATGATAAATTAATTTAATTCTAAAGTCCTAAGTGCTTTAAATTAAATTAAACCCACCCCCTTTAGCTAATACACATAAAGGGAATTAATATTATTTAGTTATTTGAATGGATTATCTCTCAATTGAATTTAATTATTCAAATTATTTGAAAGGTCACCCATATGTGGCAATAATTCATTCTTTTAATTAAATAATTCCTCATATTTGTCTCACCATGGAGATGAAGAGTCAACTGTTTCTTTTCAAGAAACTCTTCATCCTCTCTCCTGACTTTTCTATATTATGAGCTCCTTTTCTTCATTTTGGAGGAGGCAATTGTGAGAGTATCAAAACTATAGTTAATTTTTATCTCAATTATTTCATGTTTCCAAGCTTTCATTGCATATTAGTTTTAAATCTCATTTAGTATAATTGCATTCTCATGATTAGTGTAATTTGCTTATCATTTTAGCTTAATTCTATTATCTCTTTCAATTTCTTAGATTAAATCTTCACTTCATTCTTAGATTAATTGCATCTTCATCTTAGATTAATTGCAATTTGTTTATCTTTTAAGTTTTTTCAAAATCCTTCATATTAGCTTGGTCTTTTGGTTGTTGGCTCTCATTGAGAGTAATTCAAACACCCCAACTAATTAGGAGGCAACAGGTCGAATCGATAGATATTGCAAATTGAGTAATTCATACTCATCTTCATGGTTCGATGATCGAGCAATGACCATGTTGTGTATATGGTTGAATTCTGAGGTCCATATTCATGCATAAACATTCTCACGCTCACCGTGGGGCAGAAAAATCATTTCTGACCTCACTCTCAAAACTTTTCTGATAAGGAATTTGAACTTTTTCATACATTTGTACTTCAATGTGTACGGAATTTCGCGTGAGATTTCAGATCGTGTCATGTGAAGTTTTTCTCCTTGTAGCATTCTCTCGCGCGAAGAAACACTTTTCTCACGTAGGTCTTTGCATTTTCTCACATGCAACGCACTACTTTCTCGTGCGAAGTTTTGCCATCAGTCATTAAATTTTCCAGATTTTGCAATTTATTGTTACTTTTTCCTGACATTTACTTTTTGCTGTTGATTTCATATTTCATATTTCTGCTACAGTGTAACAGTGGTTTGCAGGTCACTTGTCAAAGATCATAAAAACTTGCTAACAGTTTGCTTGCAGGACGGTTGTTGAAGACATTTAAAATGTTGTGCTTGTTTTATTGCTTTCATCACATAGTATAACTAGGGCTTTGTTAAAATTTCTTAAGGGTCTTGATAGAAAAGTAGGGGAATGGGCTCTTTATTACATGGAAGTGATGCCCATGGATGAAACCGAGACCTAGATGTTGCTAGAATGATGGATACCTGGGGAAGCAAAGCAAGGTAGTGAATCTTTGACACATTTACTTGTTAGGGGACTATGCTCTTCTCTCATTGAGAGAACCATAAACCCAAAAACTTGTAAATTGGTTAAGGAGGAACTAGCTCGGTGATGAATATGTTTTGCATGTTTGGGTAAGGTGAAGAGGTAGAGAAGTATGCTCTTCTCTCTTTGAGAGAATCTGAAAATCTGACCCTTGAATCCAAGCCAAGTTGTGTCACCTTTAGAGGGCTTGCCGGAAGTTGAACCTCTGGGAATGACCCAAGTGAGTACACACCTATTGTCGGTGATTCCACCTCAGTATAATAAAAAATGTTTTGTTGAGTCTAAAGACTCCAAAACCATGTTAACTTCCTTCTCTTGATTTTGACTATCATCTTGAGAAGGCTTCGTCTATTATACTAAGCGGCACCGCTCCTAGCCCTACTTGCAAGGGTGTATGTTGGACTACAACTGATTTGGAATCTGATTGAAGAATCCATGATTAAAGATCACTGAGGAGTTGCTGATTAGATATGTAATATGATTAAATCAGTATTATGTTGTCATTGATGTCAACTAGTTTGACAACACTTATCTTGTAAGTTACTATACCGAGACATCTGAAGAAAGGTGAAAGAGATGAAGAACAGAGAAATCTACATGAGGAAAGATGTACATGACATATGAGGATAAGGAACACTTTGAGTAACTTGTTGATGAGTCTATGACTTGATGATATTGATTTATTATGTTGCATTCATCTATGATGAAATATAGAGCTGAAAGACACAAAGTAGTGTTGTCGGTAAATGAAGCAATTCTAGTATACACCGATGGAGTGTAGTGTATACCGATCGTAGTATTAACTGAGTAGTGTTCACTGATGCATTTCTTTGTTAATCGAGCGGAACAAAATAAACCAAATGATTAGTTTAGCTGATAAGATTGATGAGCTGTAAAGTACCTCAATTTCAGTGATAACATATAATGTTTGTTATGAAGATCGACGGCTAACAAAATTAAAGGAAGATCTAACGGAGCAGATTGAAATGTGTTATTGACACATCAACCGAGAAAGTTTGAAGTGATAAAATCTATGAATGTGGTTAAGCGGCAAAATTTGATGGTGGAGAAGAAAATGATTTACCCATCTATATAAGAGACTAGAATTTCATTATGGAGAATGCCGAGAAGAAGTAGAAATTGTAGGAATATCTCATGAACAAGGTTTTCATGCATTTTGATCATACTGGTTAGTAAGAACCAAGCTACAGAACAACTATCGAGCTACAGAGAGAAATTATCGACGGACAGTAAGTTGATACAATATTGAATCTGAAGTGAAATATTGGTCAGAAGGATTTGTTAGGATTGAATATTGATCTGTAATTTGCAATTGAAGTTGTATTAAGGTAGGTCATTTACTGTTACATATTTAACCATTGTATACAGTCAAAATCTCTTAACCGAGTGGACTCTGAAAGTCTTATGATGTATCATTCATAGAATGAACATTGTTATCCTGTCAACCCCATAGTGAATGTTGGTTGGATGATAACTTCTAGTCTAAAATCCTCTAACAAGGTCAAACCTAACAGTGTGTTTGTAAACCTTTAACAAGGTTGGGTCTTAACCGACCTCACTTCATAAGAGTGAACAATTTTGGGTTACTAGTTCTAGGTGGTTTTTCCCTTTATAGGGTTTCCACGTTAAATCTCTTGTGTTATGTGTTGATTGTGATATTTGTTTGTTATCATACTTTGCATGTTACATGTTAGATTTGATTGATAACTGTTATAGTTTAAGACTGGTAATCGGTAAAAGCACAGACAGTGAAAGTAATTATTGTTTACTAAGGAGTAGAAATTGAAGAAGTTGTTTTGAATTATACATTTTGTTTTGGGACACTGGATAACTGATTCACCCCCCTCTCAGTTATTCTAACAATTGGTATCAGAGCGCTGGTTGCTTAGAACAGAGTTTTAAGGACTTAAGCACAAAGGTCTCAAGATGTATAAGAGGGAAGTACCAAAGCTGAACAAAGAGAACTTCACAATATGGAAAAGCAGTATGAAGCTGCACATATCTAGAATTGGGAATTCTACACTAGATCTGATGGAGAATGGCTACATACAACCGCCCACTAGTCCCTTAACTCTTGATCAACTAAAGGATAGGCATGAACACAATATCACTATGATGGAACTTGTTGCTGCCTATACCGATGCCGAATTTGAAGACATCAAGGGTTGTGATACTACTAAGAAGATGTGGGACAAGTTAAATCTGATATACAATGGAGATTTGAATGTTAAAAGAGCCTGAGCTGAAAGCCTAAGAGGTAGATTTGATAATATGAGAATGAAAGAAGGTGAGAACATTGTACAATACTCAAATAGAATAAAAGAGGTGGTACATGCTATTAGAGTATTTGATGGAGTAACTGATGATGAAACAGTGATAAGCAAGATTCTCAAAAGTTTGCTACTAGTTTATGCAATTAGGATCTCTGCAATTCATGAAACAAGAGCTACATCCAACATTACTCTTGACACTATGATTGGTAAACTTACAACCTTTGAATTAAACAACTTTGATAACAGTGTTGTTCCTTCTGTTGAATCCACCTTCATGTCTTCTTTGAAGATTGGAAAGTCTAGCAGGAATAGTAAGAATTATGATAGTGATGATAATATCGATGATGAACTTGATGAGCTTGAAGCTCTTATGGCCAGAAGATTGCCCAAAGGAAAAGGATGGTATAGAGGTAAGCTACCTTTGGCATGTTTTAATTGTAAAGAAGTCAGTCACATCGCTGCTAGATGTCCTCAGAAGAAAGATGATGATAGATCCAAAGACTGATCTGAAGGAAGCTATGGGAGAAGAGTCAACAGAGGCTATCGACACAACAACAGAGACAACCGAGATGATAAAGGCAAAAAGGTATGTTACATAGCCGAAGATATTGAAACTGAATCTGATTCTGATGATGATATAGAAGTTGTATTTGTTGCAATGAAAGATGACTAAGAGGAAGAAGAGAAACATGAAGAGACAACACTGATCTCTAAAGTAAGTAGAAATGATGCATGGATAATAGATAGTGGCTGTACACATCATATGACTGGTGTTGTAGAGAAGTTTGATCATCTTGTTGAATATAATGGAGGATCTGTGAGAATGGGAAATGATGCACCTTGTATGGTAAGAGGTAAAGGTTCACTGATGATCAATGACAGAATACAATGTGAAAATGCATACTGGGTAGATGGGTTGAACTATAATCTATTAAGTGTGGCTCAGTTGAACAATTCAGGCCACCGACTAGCTTTTGAGAGAAAAAAGGTGAAGATCTATGATGATGGAGGAAGACTTGTTAGAACTGGTACACAATCCAAAGGTAATCTATTCTATCTTGATATGGATAAGTCTTCTTGTTTGTTAATAAAGGATGAAGATGCTTGGTTGTGGCACAAAAGGTTATGCCATGTGAACTTTGACAATATGATCAAGATTAGTAAAAAGAAAAGAGTTAGAGGATTGCCTAACTTGACAAAACCTGATCATGCCATGTGCCATGAATATCAGAAAGGAAAGATGACTAAGTCTAGCTTTAAAAGTAAAGACTATTCAACAAAGAAGATACTTGAGTTGGTTCATACCAACCTATGTGGTCCTATGAGAACTTAGAGCTGTTTTGGTGATAGATATTTTATTCTTTTTATTGATGACTATACCAGACTGATGACTATTATGGTCCTGAAAGAGAAATTTGAAGCTTTTAAAATGTTTAAGTGGTATAAAGCTAAGGTAGAGAAAGAGACTAGAAAAGAAATAAAATGCCTAAGATCTGATAGAGGAGGTGAATTTATCTTTGATGAATTTACTAATTTTTGTAATGAGCATGGAATTAGAAGATAGGTCTCTGCACTGAGGACACCTCAGCAAAATGACATTGCTGAAAGAAGGAATAGGTCTATAATTGACTGTGCTAGAACATTGATGATACAAAAGAATGTTGCTTAGACATATTGGAGAGAAGCCATTAGTACAACTAGGTATGTTCTTAACCAAGTACAACTGAAGAAGGACACCAACCGAACACCTTATGAACTATGGTTTGGACACAAACCTATTGTAAGTTATTTCAAAATTTTTGGAAGTAAATGCTTTATTTTGAAAGATGAAAGAAATGGAAAATTTGATTCTAAAGGAGATGAAGGGATATTTCTAGGATATTCCTCTACAAGTAAAGCATATAAATGTTTGAATAAGGTCACAAATAAGATAGTTGAAAGTACTAATGTTCATGTTGATGAGTTTGATGACAAGAACATAGAGGAAAGTACAAAGGAACCAGAAGACTATATATGGTAGATTCACTTACATTGAATATCTAGAGTATCTATCGATGTTGCAAGCTGTGACAACCTGTCAGTAGGGAAACAATACAAGACAACAAGCAACACCAACCAATGAACAAGATGGAGCTACCGAGCAAGGAAATGACCCTGAATAGGATGAGCAAGAAAGGAGAAATCAAGTTTTGGCTAGTTTTGTCAGAAGACATCATCTTGAGACATAAATCATTGGAGACAGACATGCTAGAATGCAAACTAGAAGCAAAACAAGACAAGGTATATGTCTAGTTTGTGAATTTGAACCTAAAAATGTGAAAGTTGTATTAGAGAATGAAGAATGGGTTAATGCAATGAAGGAAGAAATAGAGAAGAACAAAACCTGGTCCTTAGTACTCTAATCTAAAGATAAGAATGTTATCGGTACTAAGTGGATATTCAAGAATAAATTGAATGAAAATGGTGAAGTCACAAGAAATAAGGCTAGATTGGTATGCAAGGGATATGCACAGGAAGAAGACATTGACTATGGTGAAACATTTGCACCTATTGCTAGATTGGAAGGAGTTAGAATGCTACTTGCATATGCTGCACACAAGAAATTCAAAGTCTATCAAATGGATGTAAAGTCAACATTTCTGAATGGTATAATTGAAGAAGAGGTCTACATCGAACAAGCTGAAGGATTTTTTGATCCCAAAAATAAAGACATGGTATGTAGATTACATAAAGCTTTGTATGGCTTGAAGCAAGCACCTAGAGCATGGTATGAAAGACTGCACACTTGTTAAGTATTGGATTTGTTAGAACAAGTGAAAACAACAATCTGTATATGAAAGGTGATACTGATGACACTATTATCATTGTTGAAATATTTCTTGATGATATTATTTTTGGAGGCTCAAATCTTGTATGCAAAACATTTGCTGATGAAATGTAAAAGGAATTTGAAATGTCTATGTTCGGAGAGATTAAGTTCTTTCTTGGATTACAAGTGATTCAATAGAGTGATGGAATATTCATCACACAATCTAAATACATAAAGGAAGTACTGAAGACATTTGGCATGGAAGATGCTAAACCTGTGGGAACACCGATGGCTACTAGATGCAAATTGACAAAGGAGGATGAAACTACAGAGGTAAACCAGACACTTTACCGATCCATGATTGGTAAGCTAATGTATGTGGTTCACAATAGACCAAATATAGCACATGCTGTGGGTATTGTTGCAAGATTTTCTGCTAATCCTAGAGAATCACACATGATTGCTACAAAAAGGATCTTAAGATATCTAAAGAAAATAGAGAATTATGGATTATGGTATCCTAAGGAAGGGAAGTTTGAACTGAAAGTTTACATCAATGCTAATTGGGTTGGAAATGTGGATGATAGAAAAAGCACCACTGGAGGAGCATTTTTCTTTGGTGAAAGACTTGTAACCTGAACAAGTAAAAAGTAGGCTTTTATTTCTCAGTCTACAGCTGAAGTAGAGTATGTTGCTGCTGCTACTAATTGTTCAAACATTGCATATATCAAACAAGTGTTGGAAGGGATGAATGAGGTAATCACTGACCTGGTGATTATATATTGTGACAACACTAGTGCTATTAATATTTCAAAGAATCCTATGATGCACTCTAAGACAAAGCATATATCTATTAAGTATCATTACTTAAGAGAACAAGTGCAAGAGAAGCAAGTGAAGTTAGAATTTGTCACATCTAAAGAACAACTTGTAGATATTTTTACAAAACCTCTACCGAAGGACACATTTGAATACTTGAGGACTAGACTTGGGGTCCGTCCCCTGTCTATCGGTCACTAAGGTGATCTGGATGTTGCATCAACCTAATTTTATTAGAAGATCATTCATGTTGATGCAACATAGTACACACTTTGAATCATGTTCAAGGTTGTGATTAAGTTTGGAGAACTTGAATCGATTGGAATATTAGTATACAGAGATACAAAGGATGACAAAATTATTTGTTTATTTGTTTCTTTGGCATTACTATCAAAGGGAGAGATAAATAATATGAAAAGGGACAAGCACCGATGAGAATTATCTAAGGGAGAGACAATTTGAATGAGATAGAGTATTACAGATCAGTTACAGAGAATAGAAGCAGGAACAGGAGAATTGAAAAGATCACAACTATAGAATGGTAAAGCTGTATTATCTAATGTTGTTTAGTAACATAGTTATAAAACATATTAAGTCTATTCGACTTATAGTATTTTGTTCACAAAATTGTAGAATATATGTTTGGTATGTGTATGGTACATTTCATATTACTTGAGTTGCCATCAATGCCAAAGGGAGAGATTGTTGGACTACAACTGATTTGGAATCTGATTGAAGAATCCATGATTAAAGATCACTGAGGAGTTGCTGATTAAATATGTAATATGATTAAATCAGTATTATGTTGTCATTGATGTCAACTAGTTTGACAACACTTATCTTGTAAGTTACTATACCGAGACATCTGAAGAAAGGTGAAAGAGATGAAGAATAGAGAAATCTACATGAGGAAAGATGTACATGATAGATGAGGATAAGGAACACACTGAGTAACTTGTTGATGAGTCTATGAATTGATGATATTGACTTTATTATCTTGCATTCATTTATGATGAAGTATAGAGCTGAAAGACACAAAGCAGTGTTGTTGGTAAATGAAGCAATTCTAGTATACACCGACGGAGTGTGGTGTATACCGATCGCAGTATTAACTGAGCAGTGTTCACCAACGCATTTCTTTGTTAACTGAGTGGAACAGAATGAACCAAATGATTAGTTTAGTCGATATGATTGATGAGCTGTAAAGTACCTTGATTTCAGTGATAACAAATAATGTTTGTTATGAAGATCAACGACTAACAAAATTAAAGGAAGATCTAACGGAGCAGATTGAAATGTGTTATTGACACGTCAGCTGAGAAAGTTTGAAGCGAAAAAATATATGAATGTGGTTAAGTGGAAAAATTTGATGGTGGAGAAGAAAATGATTTACCTGTCTATATAAGAGACTAGAATTTCATTATGGAGAATGCCGGGAAGAAGTAGAAACTGCAGGAATATCACGTGAACAAGGTTTTCATGCATTTTGATCATACTAGTTAGTAAGAACCGAGCTGCAGAATAATTATTGAGCTATAGAGAGAAATTACTAACAGACAGTAAGTTGATACAGTATTGAATTTGAAGTGAAATATTGGTCAGAAGGATTTGTTAGGACTGAATATTGATTTGTAATCTACAATTGAAGTTGTATTAAGGTAGGTCATTTACTGTTACATATTTAACCATTGTATACAGTCAAAATCTCTTAACCGAGTGGACTCTGAAAGTCTTATGATGTATCATTTATAGAATGAACATTGTTATCCTATTAACCCCATAGTGAATACTGGTTGGATGATAACTTCTACTCTAAAATCCTCTAACAAGGTCACACCTGACAGTGTGTTTGTAAACCTTTAACAGGGTTGGGTCTTAACCGACCTCACTTCAGAAGAGTGAACAATTTTGGGTTGCCAGTCCCAGGTGGTTTTTCCCTTTACAGGGTTTCCATGTTAAATCTCTTGTGTTATGTGTTGATTGTGATATTTGTTTGTTATCATACTTTGCATGTTACATGTTAGATTTGATCGGTAACTATTATAGTTTAAGACTGGTAATCGGTAAAAGCACAGATAGTGAAAGTAATTATTGTTTACCAAGGAGCAAAAATTGAAGAAATTGTTTTGAATTATACATTTTGTTTTGGGACACTGGATAACTGATTCACCCCCCTCTTGGTTATTCTAACAATGTATGACTTTTGGGTGTTAGTGTGGCTGTGAGGCCCTAGCCCTGTATCGGGGGAACTGAAGGTTAGTGTGAATGGAATCCCACTAAAAACTTTCCTAGTTAGTTGCCTACCCGGATCACCTCTGAAAGGAGACATAATCTTTGCGCATGGAGGGGGAAGAATCTCTCCCGTAGATTCTCACCATAGGCATGCACTTGGACATTTGAAGGTGGTATATGACACTGGCCCCTACTTCAAGGGTAACCTTTGAACATATACTATTAAGTCCTTGGAAATACCAAAAACATGAGTGCCCTCTAGGGGGTGACACGGCTGTGTGAGGTGAACGCATGCGCATAAGCTGTGAGGCACATATTTTTTCTTCTCACCATTTTGTTTGTAGAGATAACTATGTGTTTGTTATCGAGTCTTAAACTGTCCATCATGATTAAACAAAGACTCCATGATTCTACCAAGTTGCTTTATCCTTGGTTGAAATGTTTGCGACTGCTTCTTGCATCAATACTGCTTGATCTAAAACTTTGTGCTTGTAAATGAATGCTTGGAACCTTCAAAATTGAGATTGTTGATTCAAATTGCCTTTAAACTATTTGAGAATTGGAAATTCTGTTAGAGAATAGTCTAGGCTATGTCTCGAGACTTGACTTTTTACCTCAAAAACTATGTCAAACTGTCAAACTTTATTTCTTTCCCGTGTGAAATTTCATTTTCCAGAGCACTTCCTCGTACGAGATTTCATTCTCTCACGTGAAGTTTGGCATTCTCTTTCCCAACCTAGTACTTTCTCGCGTGAACCTATACCCTAGTTTTCAAAACAACGAGTTATTTCTCATTGACCGGTGAACTTTTTGCCCAATCTGGTTTTTGTTTGAGGTCTATTTATCTATTTTATTTTCATTCACTAACTAAAACTAAGTGTCTCGAGTTGTGAACCGAATGATTTTTCTTAAACTCGTATTTCCTCCTTGTTATTTGTCTCATCTTTTTGTGCTTTTGTACCTTGTGATGTGATAGTCACATCTCGGCTGTTCTAGCCATTCTCTTGACGATTTGTGTCGGGTGCATCTCACATCTTGGCTATTCTAGCCTTTATCTCTTTTTCATTATTCCTAGAGACAATGTTCTAGCGTAATCCCAAGTCCTCTCTCATTTCATTTTTATCTATGCCTGTTACGAATAGAAGTGAAAATACTTTCCCCGTTTGTGGAACTGGATAAGGTAGGGGTAAACCTCGTAATCAGAAAATAGATCATCCTAAACCTATCATGAAATTTGAGTATTGCGAGGGATCCACAAGTTCCTCTTCGTTGAGTACTCTGAAAGACAACTCATCGCAATCATCACCTCTAGTGTTCTAAGAGTGTTATAATCCATTGTTTCAAGCACAACTTGACTTATCATTTCAAGAACAAGACAACTCATTCTTCCAAAACAACTCGTTGTTTCACAACCTTGGAAGGCCACTTCCTTGGACTAGTCCTATCATTGAACCTATCGACCCTGTTGACGATATAGATTCATTTGAACCTATCGACCCTCTTGATCCTATTAAAGTGCCAAAGGTTATCTTAGCCGCACCCTTTTGACATCGTTCATATCATTTTACTAAGTCTACATTCACTGCCCAATCTTACAAGATGGGATATCCATTTGATTTCCAACTGGGCAAATACTGCCAAATTCCTGAGCAATCTCAAAACAACCAGCATCCTGAACACTCTTGAAATGATCAACATTACGATCAATCCAAAAATGATCAAAATCAGGACCAATCTCAAAACAAACCTCAAGGCAGTTAGCAAGCATATCACTATCGCCCTCCTCTGTATGATCAAAATCAATCTCAGAATGATCAATCCTAAAACAAACCTTAGGGCGGTCAACAAGCATATCACTATCGCCCTCCTCCACATGATCAAGACCAAGATGATCAGCAACAAGATTAAGTCCCAAGTATTTATGAGATTCTTGGTAACGAAGATGAGGTAATAACCCAAAATGACATAGATGCTGCGAAAGCCAACAAGGGTCTTATCAAGATGATGGAGATCCTTCTTCTAGAGGAGAAGGAGAAATATTTTCTAGAATTGGCCAAACAAGGGGCTAAATTACCCCGAGAATACCAAGTCAAAATGCTTGTGGCCAAAGAAGAAGAGACTAAGACCACAAAGTTGCAAAAGATGGTTCGAGATATGCAAGACTAGATTAGCCAACTTGCAAGGGATAAAGATAGACCTACACAACAATTCACAATGGAAAGCATTTGTCCTTTCCCATTTGATAAAAGTCTTCGCATGCCACCTTTTCCCAAAGGTGTAGAGCTACCTAAATATGACAAATAATTGGGTACCACTGATCCCCAAGACCACTTAAGAGAGTTTGGCACTCTATCTATGGAATTCATGCATGATTAGACATATCTTATGCACCTATTTCCTTGTAGCTTGGGTGGACTAGCTATGGAGTGGTTTTCTCGATTGCCCACTGGCATTAAGAATTTTGATGAAATTGCTAATCTATTTCTCCAACATTATTCACATAATATTGAGCATCCAATCAACATCCGGGACCTTTGCAATTTGAAACAACAACAAGGGGAACCTTTCCTAACATTTCTCCAGAGATGGAGACAACTATGTACAAAGTGTTCTCATAAGCTACCAGGATCTGAAAGGCTCGACATTTTCTTGGACAATCTTGTCCCAGATTTTGGATATCAAGTACAATTACAAGGTCCCCTAACCTTTGATAGCATGATTAAACAAGCTGTGCGCATAGAGGCATTTATGATCAAGAAAGGAGAGTTGACTTTGCAAAAAGACAACAAACAAGGATCTTCCTCCTCAAACAAAGATAAAGGGAACTTTGTCAACAAGAATAGAGACATTGTAAATGATGGAGTGGTTGACAATGTGACCCCAAAGCCTATGAAATCATTTTTTAATCTTTCCTCTAGTATACAGGTGGTCAAGGCTATGGAAAAGGCTACAACAGAGACTCAACAACCTACAAGATTCGCTAAAAGAAAACCTTGGGCATCTCAACCCAAGTGTGAGTTCACATCCTTAGGAGAATTGCTTGATATGGTTTATAAAACTCTCATGCAAAATCAGATACTCGCTCCTTTGGAAAAGCATCTCTATGATCTGCAACTGTGACCTCATTGGTGGAACGACAATGCATACTGTGACTATCACCAAAATAAGGGTCATAAGACTTCTACTTGTCTTCAGCTGCGCCATAAGGTCCAAGATTTGATTGACAACAGTGACATTATTGTGGATGGCCATAACAAAAATTTAGATCATCAACCATTTAAATATCCCTTTCCTCCTCACGTGAAAGGTGAATCTTCCAAGACTAAGAATACCAATGCTAGGGTTAATTACATGTACACTAACGATGACAATGTCATTGGTATGATTGAACCTATTGAGGTTGAGTATTATGATGTGATTACTATTAAGGGGAGCGAAGATGCTCCTAAGACTAAGAATCCTTTTGTCTTGTGAGGCCCCAAGTCTCATTCTTCTAAACCTAAATTGTCTCAGGATTGCGCAAACGTCGTTAGTTGCTCTCATGCAAAAATAACCATTAAGGGTCCCGAACCTTCTAAGTCTACTCCAAAGCAACTTGCCGATAAAAATGCTATTGGCCCTACCAACAAGAATACAAAATCGGTCCCTACATCTAGCATGACTAGTTATAGTATTCTAGACCAGCTGCAACGTACCAACGCTTAGATCGCAATCTTTGAGCTATTGAAGATCTTGCCTGCTCATAGGGAGATTTTGGATAAAGCTCTCACCGAGGCAAACATCCCAAAAGACTTAGATCTTGATTGGTTTCAATCCATGGTGGGTCACTTGACGTCATCACACTATTTTTCCTTCTTTGAAGAAGATGACCACTCGCTGAGCCACCCGCACAATGCTCCTTTGCACATAGAAGACATGATAGGTCCAAAGCACATCCGCCGCGTCCTCATTGACAATGGTGCTGGCCTCAATATTGTCTCTGCTAAGTTGCTTACCCAACTAGGCTATGAAGAAGATTGCATAGATGTCCATAATAAAATCACCATTAAGGCCTATGATGAAGAAGAATGCAAATCCAAAGGTTTGGTTATGCTGCTAATTTGAGTTAGGCCCATTGAAAGAGATGTTAGTGGCCAAGTTCTTGACATTCCCCTTGCTTATAACATACTATTGGGGAGACCATGGATTCATGAGATGCAGGTAGTCCCATCCATGTATCATCAATGCATCAAGTTCCCATTCCATGGAGCAGAGGTCACGGTGCCTGGCAATACCAATTATTCTTGCAACATGCTTACATAGTCTGCAAACAGTCTTGTTCCAACTAATAGAGATTCCACTAAATTCTATGATGCCAAGCTCAAGGAAATGGAATAGACTTTGAAACTTAAGGATATAGGGATGGGAGGGTATCAAATTAAACCCATGCTATCATTAGCGGCTCTACCTCCATCTTCGCGTTCATACGGGAGACCCTCTGAGAACAACAAACCTTCTATTTGTTCTCCCCAAGTAATCTATGATGGTGCCTTTGTCAAGGCCACAATGCCTTTAGAGGATGAAGATGAAGAAAGGGCTATCACATCTTGGCTTTACAAAGGAAAAGAAATGTCTGAAGCCTTCAAAATCATGAAGTGCTTCGGTTATAAAGGGAGTGGTCCTATAGGGGTGAACAAAAATGGTTTTCTTAAACCAATTGAAGCCATAGGTCATCACACCAAGGAAATATTAGGTCTAGGCTCCAAGAAAATCCCATTTCATCTAGGGATTAACAAGTTTGTGCCAGAGCTAGAACCAGAACTAGAATTCCGGCCAGAATTTGAGGACATTACCACAACTGATAAATTAGAGAACAATTCTAATGAGGGCACTTTTCCATATCCTATTCCTCTAGACCTTGTTGCATTCTTTGAAGGACTAGATGAACCTATTATCCCTGTCCATTTGGTAGAGACTGATAGTGATTCTGATGAGACTGCTTCAGTGCATCAACACACGTATGACCAATGGAAAGAAATACAAATGGCTAATTTTGATTCTTAGGGTGAATGGTACATACCACTGCATTTCCAAGAGTGGTTTGAACAAGACCAACTTCAGTAAGCCATTTTTGCTACAAGAGATGAAGATGAGTTAGATGGTACAACTAGTGCTAATGGAATTCCCATATCAAGCATCACTGAATCACATGAATATGAGTTTGACTCTTTTTCTGATGCTATTTTTGATAAGGATATAGATGTTGTTCATGTGTATGAAAACCTTCTCAAAGTAGGTGAAGGGTCTAGTGTTAGGTTGACTGAGTTTGAATTTACTAACGCTGACATTCCCTCTATTTTTGTAGTGAGGACTCAAGAAGAATCGAACACACCTTTGGATGAGATCGCTCTAGGTCTTGACTTACTCATCCACACTTTTGATGGCTATACTATGAATGCACTTGAACCTACCATTACTCTTTCACTCCGTCATCCCAAACTTATCAACTGGAACTCTCCCTCTTTAGCCAATGAAGTCCTTGTGTTCTAGAATGACTACACCCTTGCTTGCTATCTTAACATTGTCGAACTTGTAATGTTCTCCACCAGTGAAGATAGTATCAACATGACTGAAGCTAATATCAAGTATCTTAGTCATAAAATTAAAAGAAAAAAGAATAGGTGCTCTGATGGTGAAAACCACATTGTGGTAGTGTCAGAGCCAAAAAAAGTAAAAATAAAAGATGTATCCGAGGGTGAAAACCTCTCTGAGGCACCCAAGGATGAGATACTTGATACACTTCTGAGCCACTTTTAGGAGAGATCATCAATATTGATTGAGTTGACACAACCAGTGAATTTGGGTACAAAGGATGCTCCACAAATTATTCATCTAGCACAGTCATTATCTGCAAAAGAAAAGGAAGAGTTCACTAGCTTCTTTCAAAGCAAGAAAATAAACTTTGCATGGACTTACTCTGATATGCCTGGATTGGACCCCAATCTAATCATGCACCATTTGTCCATTGCACTAGGTATTAAGCCTGTCAAATAGAAGCTTTGAAAGATGCATCCACATGTGGCACTTTTAGTCAAAATAGAGCTAGAAAAGCTTCTTAAGGCTGGTTTCATAAGGACTATTAACTATGTAGAGTGGATTTCAAATATTGTTCTAGTCACCAAACATGATAAATCCATTCGTGTGTGCACGGACTTCCGGGATCTAAATAAGGCATGTCCAAAAGATGACTTCCCATTGCCCAATATTGACATGATAGTGGACATGATAATTGGTTACCAAATGTATTCCCTAATGGATGGATTTTCTGGTTATAATCAAATAAAAATTGTGCCAGAAGACCAAGAAAAGATTGCTTTCACATGTGCCTGGGGCACCTTTTGATGGAATGTCATGCCCTTTGGGCTTAAGAATGTTGGAGAAACATATCAGAGAGCTATCACTACCATTTTCGATGATATGATGCATAAAACAATGGAAGATTATGTGGATGACACTTTGGCCAAAAACATGCAGTGAAAAACTCATCTTACAGATTTGGGTCCCATACTTGACCGCATGGAACAATTTAGTCTCAGACTTGATCCCAAAAAATGTGCATTCGATGTCACTTCTGGGAAACTCTTGGGTTACATCATTTCAGCTAAAGGCATAAAGGTTGATCTTGAGAAATTTCAAGCTATTATGGACATGCCTTGACCTAAGAACATCAGTCAAATGAGAGGACTTTAGGGAAGGCTACAATCTATTCAATGCTTTATTGCATAGTTGGCTGACAAGTCACAACCATTCACTAGAACTTTGCATAAGGGTGTGACTTATGAATGGAATGAAGAATGTGACAGGGGACTCACTCAAATTAAATAGTATCTTGCTAATCCACCTATATTGATGCCTCCTATTCATGGGAAGCCACTCATACTATACATCTCAGCCATGAACACATCTCTGGGTGCTCTCCTAGCTCAAGAGGATCAGAACAACAAAGAGAGAGCCATTTATTATATCAACAGAACATTGGTTTCTTATGAAATGAACTATTCAGTCATTGAAAAAGCTTGTTTAGTAGTAGTGTTTGCTTCACAGAAATTGTGGCATTATATGCTCACTCACACTACAAGGCTCATTGCAAAAATTGATCCACTAAAGTACTTACTGAGCAAGGCTGCCCTCACGGGTAGACTAGCAAAATGGGTTATGATACTCAGTGAATTTGACATTGAGTATGTGGAAAGAAAAGCTATCAAAGGACAAGCAATTGCTGATCAGTTGGCAGAAGCTACTCTGAAAGATCACCAACCTTTAAACATTGAATTCCCAGATGAATCCATCATGCTTCTCACACATCAGGCTTGAAGCATATTCTTTGATGGATCATTCACTCAGCAAGGATCAGGTGCAGGCATTCTGTTTATAACACCTCAAAGATACTCATTGCCCAAAGCTTATAAAATGTTATTTCCCTACACAAACAACATTGCTAAATATGAAGCTCTCATCAACGGTATGAAGATAGCCATTGAATGGCGTGTGGATGAGCTCAAGGTCTTTGGAGACTCTCAGTTGGTCATCAACCAAGTTAATGGTATCTATCAAACAAAAGATGACAAGATAGTGCCTTACAAACAAATGGTGGATGATCTCAAACAATAATTTGTACACATTTCTTTCCAGCAAATTCCAAGGGCAAACAATAAAGCAACCGATGCTATGGTCACTCTTGCCTCAATGTTATAGATGCCAGAAAATGACTTCAGACATGAATTTCTGGTGGAGACATTATGCTACCTGGCCTACAATACCCCTGACTCCAAGATGATCTATTCAGTCATTGTACATGATTCATCTCGCTATGATCATATTTAATCCTATCTCTCGGACCAAATTATTCTAGACTCTTATACCCAGAATGAAAAATGCCACCTAATCTGGAGTGCTTTATGATATGTCATAGTAGCTAATGACTTGTATAGACAAGGTCTTGACGGTACCCTCCTTAGGTGTCTAGATCCTGAAAAGTCCAAACGTGTGTCAGCTGAGGTGCATGAAGGTATCTATGGTTCTCATTCAAGTGGTTTGACATTAGCTCGTAAACTTATTAGAGCTGGTTACTACTAGCCAGAAATGGAAAAAAGATGATATACAATATGCTAAATCTTGCAAGTAGTGCCAATTACATAGAAATTTGATCCATGCTCCTACTAAGGAGCTCATTCCATTCATCAGTTTTTGGCCGTTTCAACAATGGGCCTTTGACTTGGTGGGTTAGATACATTCATTTTCCTCAAGAGGACATAAGTTTATTATCATAGCTACAAATTATTTTACCAAATGGGTCGAGGCATTGCCTCTAACTATAGCTGATGGCAAGTCTGTAGCGAGGTTCATATTGAATTACATCATCTGTAAATATGGTGTACCCTCCTCAATAATTACTGACAATGGGGGGCAGTTCAAAAACAAGGATCTAAAAGAGTTATGTACTAAATTCAGAATCATTTAGCATTGGTCCTCGATCTATTATCCCCAGGGTAATGGACAGGCATAAGCTTCCAACAAGATAATTCTCAAGATTCTGCACAGAACAGTTCACAAATCTGGTAGAGATTGGCACCTCTGAATTAATTTGACTTTATGGGCCTACAGAACAAGCATTCAAACTCCAACAGGGGCTACACCCTTTTCCATAGTCTATGGTGTGGATGCTATGTTGCCTATTGAGGTCAAGATTCCTACATTATGAATCTCTCTGAGGAACCTCATTACTGATGAAGACATTAGAATATCTCAGCTTCAAGAGCTAGAGTTACTGGATGTACGTTGGCAAGTGGCATTTGATCGTCTAAGAGCATACCAGAAAAGAATGTCTAAGAGCTACAATAAGAAAGTTAGACCAAGGGAATTCCAAGTGGGTGATCTCATCCTAAGAGAAAACCCCAAGAATCAACAACAAAAGATACAGAAAGGAAAGTTTGAACCAAACTGGCTTGGTCCGTACATTATCACGCAACACTTGGGTCTGGTGCTTATCAATTATCTACTACTGAAGGAGAATAGCTAAAAGAGCCAATCAATGCTTTGCATCTAAAGCGGTTCTACAGTTGAGGCATTCTCTGTATGCTCATGTACATACTTTATTTTGAAAAAATCCTAAAAAATTGCAAAATGTCCTTAAAAAATGACCATCTTAGTGAAAACTTGGTAAACAGGCGCTTTGATGTAACTATTATCCTGGCAAAAACCTGGTAAACAGGCGCCTTGATAATAAACAAAAAAAATGAAAAAATAAAAAAAATTGAATAGTTGAAAAATTAAAAAAAAAGGTGAAAATTAAAAAATACAAGAAAAAAATAAAAAATAAAAAATAGAAAAGAGAAAAGTACAAAAAAATTGAAAAAGAAAAAAATGCGCCATTGATGAAAACCTGGCAAATAGGCGTCATGCTAGCAAAAATAGAATCTCTGCCAAGATGGTGAAAACTTGGTAAACAGGCACCTCTTGTTCCCTAATGCTATGCCTATTGCAGCACCGCTTGCCTCTTGCTTTCCTGCTTTATTTTTCTTTCCTATTTCCTGCTTTAGTTTGCTAGCTCATGCATTCGCTTTCAACTATCTTTAGAGATTTTGCTTGACTCTACATGGATTGAAACTGGTCACACTTGGGGGCACCTTCCCGGTCTTGGGGGCATTGTCCTATCATTTTTGGAGGATTTTCTTGCATCAATCACTAGTGGTTCTCACCGTGTCTGCCTGCTGATGCTTAGCTACTTTTGAGATTTCTCTCCTTGAGGATCTCTTGTGTATCAGTCGCCAGTGGTTCTCACTGTGCCTGCCTGCTGATACCTAGCTATCGCTTGGATCTCTCACCTTGAGAGTCCCTTGTACATCAATCACCAGTGGTTCTCACTGCATCTACCTGTTGATGTTTCGTTCACTCTCATATCTCTCTCCTTGGGGATCTCTTGTATCAGTCACAAGTGGTTCTCACTGCGTTTTCCTGCTGATACTTCATAAGCACTCTGACATCTCCTTGAGACTTCATCTCTTGCAACAGTCACCAGTGGTCCTCACTGTGTCTGCCTATTGTTGCAGTCCTATTGAGACTTCTCACGTTGTGTACTTTTGATTCGACTTCAATCCGCTTAAACTGGAACTGAAAACTGACTTTGTAAGCTCTCTGAAGCGTGCTGAGCTTTTCTTTTATGTGTTTGTCTTTTCGCTTTATCATTCCTCCTCGAGCAACTCTAAGATGTCTTCTTGACTGAGAGAAGTGAAGACTGGGGGCGTGATCTTTTCTTTGCTTTTTCTTTGTTGGTTTAGTTCCAATGATCTAAAGAATTCACATAAGAGGGGTGTCCATCTATAAGAGCCTTCATCACGTATTGGATGGCCATGTGTACCTCGAATCCTTTTATATGGAAACTTTGGTGAGGTTGTTTCTTCATTTGTTTGAGTGACTTCTTTTTGCTATAAGTAAAATTGCAAATGCTCATCCTGTGAAGTGAATGTAAGGGTCACTTTGAGCATTCTTTAGCAAAAGAAGGAACTCTCATGTGTCTAGCATGTTTGTATGCAAGCAACATTCAAGTCATTCTAGCAACTATGCTTTAATGCTTATGTTAACTTGCTAAATCAAAAGGAATAGGTGTTCAGGTCATTCTGGCTTCTTGTGCCGTAATGCTTACACCTCATTCCGACAAATCTAAGACTAATGTCATATTCATATTCTCATGATTGCAATGCTAGTGAGGGTTGTATGGCATCCTACGAACGTCTGTTACTAAAAACTCTATGATGATAATAAAATGGGTCCAACAACCAAGTCCTAGGGTTTGCATCTAGCTTAGGCTTGCATTTTCATTTCTAGTCTTGCATTGAGATAGTGTTTTGGTGTTCACTTGATTGTCTCCTTCTGGATCTAATCATAGAAGGTTCTCATCTTCAGTCCCGGCTTCATCATGACTGTAAAAGTGCTCCATTTTGCGTGAAAACTTCACCCTTGGCTAAATCGACTATTCTGAATCCATTTTTAGAATTGAAATCAAAATCTGACACTCCTAGATAGCTTGAAATCATGTTTAAAAAGTTTGGGACCTTCGGGATCAGACGCTTGTGCAATCAACCTTTTGGTGGCATTTTCTTGCTGCAATCTTGTCTCATCATCATTTTCTTGAGATCTTCAATGTTTTCATCAAAAGTAAACTCTAGTCAAATTTGGTCAACTATGGTCAAACTTGGTCAACAAGACCTCCAAATCACTCCAAATTGCTTCTGCATTCTCTCAATGCTTCTTTAATTTGTTCTGAGTTCCTTTGGATCTTCGATCTTATCTCTATCTGCAACCTTTTGCTGTCAATCATCTTTCTCACGTGTCATCTTTTGATTTCGCTCCCGAGGGGGTAGGATGATTGCATCATTGAATCTTGTCAAATCAATTCTTGAATCAATCTGATCTGAATCAAAAGTCCTCATCGCTTGGGGCATCTCTTCACTAGGGGCATCTTTGGGCCTCGCATCTTGCCATCTTATCAACAATATTTTAAGTATCTGAGCAATCTAACTCAGATCCTCAAGGATCAAGCTTCGTTCTGGAGATGGTTCTTGAAATCTCATTAGGTATTGGGGCAATCCAACCCTAATCCCTGAAAGTCAAGCTTCATTCTGGAGATGGCTCTCGAAATCTCTTTTGGACCGTTATCTGGGAAATCTAACCTAGGTCTCGAAGGACTTAGCTTCGTATTGGGGAAATCTAACCTTGATTTTGGAGATAGTCCTAAATCTGCATCAGTTATCATTCTACCAATGGGTATTGGGGCAATCTAACCCCGATTCCAGTTTTCTCTCAAGTGGTAATCCGACCGTTGTCTTCGCAATCTAACTTAGACTTTGGAGAATCATGCTTTGTTCTGAAGTTGGTTTTGCATCTCGATCTAATCGGTGTCTTGGCAACCTAACCTCAACTTCTGAGGGTTAAGCTCTATTATGGAGATAATCCTAAAATCTCATCATCTGTCACATCAGACTATTCTTTGAATCAATGCGCTTCTCGCACATCAATTCAAAGAGGGGCAAAATGTAATACGCCAAAATTGGCACCTTACAATTTTAATCAATTTTGGTGCATTTCTTCAATTTTACATCATTAAAGTCCTATTTTACTAGGCAATTTTCTCTCTCCTACCTGACTTTATTTGACTTGGTGTCAATTACAAAAAACCCTAAATTGCATTAATCTCACACTATAATTAATTCCTAAGTATTCAACTTTATTAGCTAAAATAATCCCTATGATAAATTAATTTAATTCTAAAGTCCTAAGTGCTTTAAATTAAATTAAACCCACCCCCTTTAGCTAATACACATAAAGGGAATTAACATTATTTAGTTATTTGAATGGATTATCTCTCAATTGAATTTAATTATTCAAATTATTCGAAAGGTCACCCATATGTGGCAATAATTCATTCTTTTAATTAAATAATTCCTCATATTTGTCTCACCATGGAAATGAAGAGTCAGCCGTTTCTTTTCAAGAAACTCTTCATCCTCTCTCCCGACTTTTCTATATTATGAGCTCCTTTTCTTCATTTTGGAGGAGGCAATTGTGAGAGTATCAAAACTATAGTTAATTTTTGTCTCAATTATTTCATGTTTCCAAGCTTTCATTGCATATTAGTTTTAAATCTCATTTAGTATAATTGCATTCTCATGATTAGTGTAATTTGCTTATTGTTTTAGCTTAATTCTATTATCTCTTTCAATTTCTTAGATTAAATCTGCACTTCATTCTTAGATTAATTACATCTTCATCTTAGATTAATTGCAATTTGTTTATCTTTTAAGTTTTTTCAAAATCCTTCATATTAGCTTGGTCTTTTGGTTGTTGTCTCTCGTTCTGAGAGTAATTCAAACACCCCAACTAATTAGGAGGTAACAGGTCAAATCGATAGATATTGTGAATTGAGTAATTCATACTCATCTTCGTGATTCGATGATTGAGCAATGACCATGTTGTGTATATGGCTGAATTCTGAGGTCCATATTTAGGCATAAACACCAAGATCATAATAAAGGAATAATTAGAGTACCATTCCTTAGAATCATAATAATCCCTAATGGCCTTAAGAGCCTTAACACTATCCATCACCTCATGTTCAGACCCTTCCCTATAACTCGAATGAGAATCTCCAACATTCCCCTCTCCTTTAGGCACCTTAACATAAGATACACTGATATGGATCACCCTATCATCAAATATATACTTATCTAAGGGGTGAGGAGACTTGCAACTATCTAGATTAGAAGGGAGTTCCAACTCTTTTAGGATTTCCCATAATCTCCCCCATGTTCAATTCTCTTCCTAAGATAGCTGCCTAATTTTGCCCATAGCCAATTGTTGGGCATCAAGGGTTTTGTGCTTAGGAGGACCACTAGGGGTGGTATTCACATTATCATTGGGATTGGAGCCCTTTACAAGAAAGTAGGTATTTGTGAGAGCTTCTTTAATCTCTTTGATCTTTACAACCAAGGAGTCTCTGTGTCTATCATCCATAAAGATGGGTTCATTAATCTTTTGTACATCAATGCTTTTATTACCATCCAAATGCAGGTTCAAATTTTCCTTCCCTTTAGGAGCATTTTTTGTACAAGGGTTAGATTTAGCGGATACCCTTCCTTTAGGGTTTGTATCTTTTTTCAGTTACTAGGACTAGAGCTTGCATTTCTATCCTAGTTTGTATTCATATGTTTATTGGGATTGATATTCTCATTATTTTTTCCATTAGTCTTATTGTGTCTTAATAGGGGGGGATTCCTCCTGAGATGCCCCTTTTTTCTAGAGAGGAAGCACACATTCAACTTGCCCAAGATTTCAATAGGGTAAGAAACTGATTCTTTATCCATTTCAAATCTGAGAATCTCAGGAATGTTGACTCCAAGATTAATAGCTACCAATAGCCTTACATCCATGTGGGAAAAGAGGGAGGTTGATTCCTCCATTTTGATAACCCTACCAATGACCTCAAGGATTTAGGGAGAATATTCCAAAGATATGGAGAAATGTTCTTGATTGTTACCCATCTAGGGCTGATGCAGGAGCATCCTGGGTGTAAGAGCAATCTTGCATCACCCAAAAATATTTATGTTTTTATATTCAATAAGGGTTATTTTGTGCAGAGCTGCTATTTATGGAAAGTTACTATTTTTGGTAATTTTTGTATGTGCTCAGAATGATCTGATTTCTTTCTTGGAGGTTCATTTTGGTCATATAAGTCTGCCAGTAAAGTTTCATTGCCAGATCAAGTGTATATTGGAAGATATTGAAGATTTTCAGTATTGGCAGCAGGGTACAGAAACTTTGAACTCATTTTTGAAGGCTTTAGAGGCCCCGGATGAGGTCAAAAATTTGGGTGACAGGCGCTTGCGCGGGTCAAGCCTGTAGAGCGCTTCGTGGCATTTCTGAAATGGGGTTATAATAGCCGATCGGGTCAACTGGTGATGACTTATGGTCTTCGGAAGTTGGGCCACCTGAAATGGCGAAAAATAATTTTCTTCAAAATTTCTGTTCGAGTTTCAAAGGTTATCTTGAGCCGACTATGATGTAATGAAATGTAAAATAAAATAATTCTAAGTTTGGTCGGCCTTATTGGCTAAAATTCTGGAACCTTCCCAGGCGGTGAAAAATTGCCTATATAAGGAAGGCTGTGTTATTGTCTTAGGCAGTTCAGAATAGTTCTGGGTAGTAGATCTGGGTATTGATTCGAGGCTTTGTCCTACAGAATATTGTAAGGGAATGCCCATGTGGCTTTGCATATTGTAATTCTAAAAGTTTGTAATTCCACATTTGTGGAGATAATAAGAAGCCAATTTTCTGTTCTTGCATATTGTTGTGGTTTCTCTATTTTTGTTATGTGTTTGTGGTATTAAGGGGAGCACCCTTCATCAAGTGGTATCAGAGCAAGTTTTTTTGAGTGTGTAAATAGATCACCGACTGTGAGGCAGTTTGCACTAGGACCGTGGTTAGGGTTTCAGCGCGCATCACGAAAATGCCTCCACGAAGAGAACGTGGCGGAAGACCTGGTGCTATGACACCTGAGGTTAGAGAGCTGCAGAGACAAGTGCGAGCATTGCAAGAAGAGATTCACAGAGGAATGAATCTTAATGTCAGAGATGAAAGTGAGGATGAAGCCGAAGAAGAATATCAAGAAGGAGAAGTTGAAATTGTGAACCAGGAGGAAGAAAGACTTTTTCGGGTGATTTCCAAGATTGGAAAAAGACCTAAGATTGAGGTTCCTACATTTTCTGGAAATCTTAACCCAGAGGAATTGATCGACTGGATCAATGAATGTGAAGAATATTTTGAGTACGAAGATGTTGAGGATCCTGATAGGGTCAAATTTGTGAAGGCCAGATTGAAAGGTCATGCGAAGATCTGGTGGCAAGAAATTCAATTGGAGCGAAATAGAAGAGGGAAAGATAAAATCACAAGATGGGATCGGATGGTGGATAAATTGAAGCGACAGTTCATTCCTGTTGATTATGAGCTTGACCTACTAAAGAAAATGCAGAGTTTGAAGCAAGCAGGAAAATCTATTCAGGAGTATACAGATGAGTTCTATCGACTCCTCATCAGAACAGGCCATGCCGAAGCTGATAAGGAGAAAGTTGCCCGATACCTTAATGGGTTAAGGCCAAGCATTCAGGAGGAGTTGAATCTGGTTCGAATGAACAGTATTGAGGAGGCATACCAATTTGCCCTAAAAGTAGAGGAAAAGTTGAACAAGAAGTTCGAGAGCAGACAAAATGGAAGAGGTCGCGGTGGACGATCTGGTGGACGGTCATATGGTGGCCGAAATGAAGATCTAAAAAAGAAGGATGAGGCCAGTAGTAGTCAAAATCAGCGAGGAAATAATTCCAATCACTTCTAGGATCAGAATAATAGAGATCAGAGAGGAAGAGGAAGAGGACAAGGATCTGGAAGAGGTGGCTTCCGTGGAACATGTTTTCACTATGGAGAAGAAGGTCATAGGGCATTTGAATGTCCTCAGCGCCAAGGAAGAATAGACAGGAGAAATGAAGGCCAGGCCAGAGTTGCACATGTAGATGAAGATGCCAGATCATCAAATTCTGAAGATGCTGAAAGAGGAGAAACGTTGATTAACAGAAGAGTCCTGTTGAGTGGTGAGAATGAACCTGAGCAAAGAAGGAGCCTGTTTCGCACCAGGTGCAAGTGTGAAGGTAAATGTTGTGATGTGATTATTGATAGTGGAAGCACTGACAATTTGGTGTCAGAAGAGATGGTGACAAAGTTGAAGCTCAAGAGACAGAAACACCCACATCCATATCGGATTGCCTGGGTGCAGGATGACCAAAAGGTCATGGTCAGTGAACAGTGCCTGGTAAAGTTCAAGATCGGCGGATACCAAGATGAGGTATTGTGTGATATCATATCTATGGATGCATGTCATATGTTGTTGGGTAGACCATGGGAGTTTGACAGATGTGCTGTACATGATGGTCGTGCGAATACCTATTCCCTGACAAAGGATGGAGTGCGACATAAGCTAAAACCATTGAAAGAGACTGAAGAAAAAGTATGTGGTACTGCAAGGATAACTTTTGTTGATGGAAAAAATTTTCTAGATGGTATGAGGCATGAGCATGTATGTTTTTCTTTAATTCCAAAAGCTGGTAAAGAGGAAGTAGAAGATGTTCTTGTAGAAGTTGCAGATTTGTTGAATGAGTTTCAGGATATTGTATCCGATAACGTGCCTGATGGATTACCACCAGTCAGGAAGATCAGCCATCAGATGGACTTGATCCCAGGAGTGAGTTTGCCGAACAAGGCAGCACACAGAATGACACCTGCAGAAAGTGAGGAGTTGAACAGACAAGTACATGAGTTGTTACAGAAAGGATTGATCTGTGAGAGTCTGAGTCCCTGTGCTGTACCAGCGGTATTAGCACCAAAGAAGAATGGAGAATGGAGGATGTGTACAGATTCTAGGGCAATAAACAAGATCACAATCAAGTACAGGTTTCCATTGCCATGAATGGATGATATTATGGACTGCTTGAGTGGAGCTGTGTATTTTTCAAAGATAGATCTAAAAAGTGGATATCATCAGATTCGGATCAGAGAAGGAGATGAATGGAAGACTGCCTTCAAGACAAAGGAAGGACTATATGAGTGGTTAGTCATGCCTTTTGGGCTAACCAATGCACCGAGCACTTTCATGCGGCTCATGAACGAGGTTCTGAAAGAATTTCTGGGTAAGTTTGTCATTGTTTACCTAGATGATATTTTGATCTTTAGTAAGACATTGGAGGAGCATATGATGCATATTCGTATGGTATTTGAGAAGCTGAGAGAAGAGAAATTGTTGATTAATTTGAAGAAGTGCAGTTTTGTGAAGAAAGAGTTAGTGTATTTGGGATTTGTAGTTTCAGCAGAAGGTCTAAAAATGGACCCAGAGAAGGTACAGGCTATCCTTGAATGGCCTACTCCAAGGAGTGCTACTGAGGTAAGATCTTTTCATGGTTTGGCTAGCTTTTACAGAAAG